>CM026395.1:72379320-72494318 GCA_014843695.1 Archivesica marissinica | reverse complement strand
GCTCCCGCTCCCTCCCTAAGCAGAAGTACGGATAGGTTTGATTGTACTTCCAGATAGAGGACAGACCTGCTCCCTCCCTCCCTAAGCAGACGTACGGATAGGTTTGATTGTACTTCCAGATAGAGGACAGACCTGCTCCCTCCCTCCCTAAGCAGAAGTACGGATAGGTTTGATTGTACTTCCAGATAGAGGACAGACCTGCTCCCTCCCTCCCTAAGCAGAAGTACGGAGAGGTTTGATTGTACTTCTAGATAGAGGACAGACCTGCTCCCTCCCCTCCCTCCCTAAGCAGAAGTACGGAGAGGTTTGATTGTACTTCAGATAGAGGACAGACCTGCCCCTCCCTCCCTAAGCAGAAGTACGGAGAGGTTTGATTGTACTTCTAGATAGAGGACAGACCTGCTCCCTCCCCCTCCTCCCTAAGCAGAAGTACAGAGAGGTTTTATTGTACTTCCAGATAGAGGACAGACCTGCTCCTCCCCCTCCCTCCTAAGCAGAAGTATGGAGAGGTTTTATGTACTTCCAGATAGAGGACAGACCTGCTCCCTCCCCCTCCCTCCCTAAGCAGAAGTACGGTGAGGTTTTATTGTACTTCCAGATAGAGGACAGACCAAGACAGAGTGCCGAGAATATCGGTAAAGCTGCTAGAATTCTTATAAGACTACAAAGGTCAGTACTCGTAAATAATTATAACTTTGGCATTGTTTCGATTTCTGATTGGCTGATTCAGCCCATGTGATTTTTTTGTTTTGTGATTGCCGTATGGTATGGAAATGCTGATGAATCAAATGTTTTGTAGCATTTTAATTTGTAACTATAACAATTGGATTTTATGAGGTTTTTTATGAACAAATTAGGTGATAAAAAGTGAAAGTTCATACCACAATGAAACACAGAAAAACAGAACATTTAATTGTTAAATAAAATGTTGTGTGACATTGTGTCCGGAATTTAGTTTGTTTGTTTGTTGTTTTGAGTATCTAAGATTTAGTTTGTTTGTTGTTTATATTTTTAAAAAACCAAAACGTTTCGCCAATTCACAACATATAGCGCCAGTATTTTTGTTTTGTGTCACAAATGGCGACCTACAGCGGGAACCCTGCATTTATAAATACAAACATATCATTAAGGCATAGCACCACTAATTGTTTGTCTTGGCTAGCATGAAGAGGACATTATTGTTTCAGTAGTTTGTATTGTTGCACAGGTATGAAGATTCGATTACATGTATGAATAAGGAGATAGACTTCTATGCGGCAGCCGAGAATTATGCAATGATAAATAAGCTGGTGTTGGGCGTCGTGTTGATAAAGCTGACATTGGGCGACTACGTATCTGCTGATCAATTCTACAGGTCTTCCATTAGGCAAGTACTATTATGCAATGATAAATAAGCTGGTGTGTGTGTTTTACGTTTATTTATCGTCACTACCGGTTGCCCATATGAGCGACGCCTCCTGAAGAGATTAGTCATTTTAAATTTTTGGAGGAAAGTGCAATGATACAGACCCATTCCATAGTCTCCTCTGGTTCTTTTATGTGCACAGTGTAAAGCACCGACACGAGAACTCTGTTTAACGTCCCATTTGAAAGACTGTTAATTTTATTAGGATTAGACGGGGGATCAAACCTGCGATCCCTGGATTACCAGTCCAGCATGTTACCACTGGACTACATATCCGTCTGTGAAAAATAAGCTTGTGTTGGGAGTCGTGTTGATAAAGCTGATACAGGGTGACTACGTAGCTTCTGATCAATTCTACAGGTCTTCCATTTAGTTCATACAAATTTATTTTAGCTCGATTGCGAAACAAGTTCTTTCTTTTTTTTAATTTTTTTATTTTGTGAGGCCCCTATCGGGTAACCTCCTTTATTTTGATACATAGATAACATACATACATTCATACATACATATTATACATGCATTACATCTATACATACATTCATACATACATATTATACATGCATTACATCTATACATACATTCATACATACATATTATACATGCATTACATCTATACATACATTCATACATACATATTATACATGCATTACATCTATACATACATTCATACATACATATTATACATGCATTACATCTATACATACATTCATACATACATATTATACATGCATTACATCTATACATACATTCATACATACATATTATACATGCATTACATCTATACATACATTCATACATACATATTATACATGCATTACATCTATACATACATTCATACATACATATTATACATGCATTACATCTATACATACATTCATACATACATATTATACATGCATTACATCTATACATACATTCACAACATTCATACATACATATTATACATGCATTACATCTATACATACATTCATACATACATATTATACATGCATTACATCTATACATACATTCATACATACATATTATACATGCATTACATCTATACATACATTCATACATACATATTATACATGCATTACATCTATACATACATTCATACATACATATTATACATGCATTACATCTATACATACATTCATACATACATTCATACATACATATTATACATGCATTACATCTATACATACATTCATACATACATATTATACATGCATTACATCTATACATACATTCATACATACATATTATACATGCATTACATCTATACATACATTCATACATACATATTATACATGCATTACATCTAAAACACTACATACATTCATACATACATATTATACATGCATTACATCTATACATACATTCATACATACATATTATACATGCATTACATCTATACATACATTCATACATACATATTATACATGCATTACATCTATACATACATTCATACATACATATTATACATGCATTACATCTATACATACATTCAACATACATATTATACATGCATTACATCTATACATACATTCATACATACATATTATACATGCATTACATCTATACATACATTCATACATACATATTATACATGCATTACATCTATACATACATTCATACATACATATTATACATGCATTACATCTATACATACATTCATACATACATATTATACATGCATTACATCTATACATACATTCATACATACATATTATACATGCATTACATCTATACATACATTCATACATACATATTATACATGCATTACATCTATACATACATTCATACATACATATTATACATGCATTACATCTATACATACATTCATACATACATATTATACATGCATTACATCTATACATACATTCATACATACATATTATACATGCATTACATCTATACATACATTCATACATACATATTATACATGCATTACATCTATACATACATTCATACATACATATTATACATGCATTACATCTATACATACATATTATACATGCATTACATCTATACATACATTCATACATACATATTATACATGCATTACATCTATACATACATTCATACATACATATTATACATGCATTACATCTATACATACATTCATACATACATCATATATACATGCATTACATCTATACATACATTCATACATACATATTATACATGCATTACATCTATACATACATTCATACATACATATTATACATGCATTACATCTATACATACATTCATACATACATATTATACATGCATTACATCTATACATACATTCATACATACATATTATACATGCATTACATCTATACATACATTCATACATACATATTATACATGCATTACATCTATAATACATCATACATACATTCATACATACATATTATACATGCATTACATCTATACATACATTCATACATACATATTATACATGCATTACATCTATACATACATTCATACATACATATTATACATGCATTACATCTATACATACATTCATACATACATATTATACATGCATTACATCTATACATACATTCATACATACATTCATACATACATATTATACATGCATTACATCTATACATACATTCATACATACATATTATACATGCATTACATCTATACATACATTCATACATACATATTATACATGCATTACATCTATACATCATACATATCATACATACATATTATACATGCATTACATCTATACATACATTCATACATACATATTATACATGCATTACATCTATACATACATTCATACATACATATTATACATGCATTACATCTATACATACATTCATACATACATATTATACATGCATTACATCTATACATACTCATACATACATATTATACATGCATTACATCTATACATACATTCATACATACATATTATACATGCATTACATCTATACATACATTCATACATACATACATATTATACATGCATTACATCTATACATACATTCATACATACATATTATACATGCATTACATCTATACATACATTCATACATACATATTATACATGCATTACATCTATATATACATTCATACATACATATTATACATGCATTACATCTATACATACATTCATACATACATATTATACATGCATTACATCTATACATACATTCATACATACATATTATACATGCATTACATCTATACATACATTCATACATACATATTATACATGCATTACATCTATACATACATTCACATACATACATATTATACATGCATTACATCTATACATACATTCATACATACATATTATACATGCATTACATCTATACATACATTCATACATACATATTATACATGCATTACATCTATACATACATTCATACATACATATTATACATGCATTACATCTATACATACATTCATACATACATATTATACATGCATTACATCTATACATACATTCATACATACATATTATACATGCATTACATCTATACATACATTCATACATACATATTATACATGCATTACATCTATACATACATTCATACATACATATTATACATGCATTACATCTATACATACATTCATACATACATATTATACATGCATTACATCTATACATACATTCATACATACATATTATACATGCATTACATCTATACATACATTGATATCACATATTGTTAAGCATTACATGTATTATTAGTTATTTAACATGTATATATATATATATATGTATTTTACAAATGTTTTTGATTGAGAATAATGTACCTTGACAGAATGAGTACCAACATTCCTTAACATTTTGATAGATGGACAAATGCAAGGAGATAAAAAACAGCAAAAAGCATAAACGTAGTTGGGTTTAAGTGATCGTTTCCATTTGACAATATTAATGTACTATCTTTTTAAACTCGAGTATAAACTAATACTTATGGCACTAATAATATATGGAGAGTTGACGTATGACCTAACCTGGTTTGCGACTTTAAACCGCATAAACAAATTAACAACACATGTATGCCAAAGTTATAAAAGCAATATGGTAAAATTATAAGGACACGAGGGGCTGCTTGAGACTGAGGTGTTGTTTTTCTGTCTCCGGTAATTCTTAGGTCATTCGGGTTTTTTTTATCATTGTTATGCTGATGTTCTAGTGAAATGGCCCACACAAACTCATTTATATGTTTCGTTAGAAGTATGTACCTTTTGTTGTTGATAATGTGCCTGTAAACATCTAGTTTACGCCATTGATTGTCGTCAGGAACGTATATGCAAATTTTGTAATATGTCCTTATGTTCTGTTGTTTTTGTAAATATCAACCAGGAAAACATTTATACATGCTTATAGTACATTCGCAAATCCGCAGAATACATACACACCTTGTGTGAAACAGTATACTTGCTACTCATATGATACTAAATGATGCCTAAATGCATTAAAACCCTTTGACAGAAGCTAGGTTAGGTAAGTTTGATACACTATAAGATTTTAGCTTCCAATTAAAAACACGCTCTGTATTTATAAAAAGAAAATGTTAAAATGTGCAGCTAAATACCATATATAGTTACGGATAATACAATATATGCCCTAGTGTCCAATACATATATTGATATGATGCATGGTCCATGTAAGAACAGCTGGACAAAATGATGTCGCCATTTACTTAGAAGCGATCGACATTTATAGTACTGTATATGTAGATATGTATAGAGGTGTGTGTGTGTTTGCGTGCGTGCGTGCGTACACACACATATATATATGGGTGTGTATATATATATATGTATGTATATATATATTCTGTCTGGAAGAGAAATTATATAGCATATATTCTGATACATGTTTCATCACTCGATCTGTAAATATACTTGTAAAGCTCATTTATTTTTATGGAAAGGTCTTTAAAAAGAGTAACACTACAGACATTTTCAATGTGCATTTGTAAGTGAAAGGTATGAATATATCTAATATGTTAAAACTCTGATAGTTATATATGTATAGACAATAGTCAAATTCATTTTTAGACCAAATTTGTTTCAACGTACTTCATTCTTCCAATTATTTACAGCAGCAACAAATAGTTATATGTGCTTGCTATATGTATGTGTGCGCAAATGTATGTGTGTATGTGTATATACTTTTTATATATGTGTATGTATGTATGTATACGTATATATGTATATATATATGTATGTATGCGTGTATATATGTATATATATGTGTGTATGAGTGTGTATGTATATATGTATATACGTATATGGGTGTATATATATATGTGTATGTATATGTATGTACACTTAACCGTTTGATTCTTAATGTTTGTTACTGGTGTTCTATACTGTATGAAATATAATAACATAGATATACTTCATCACTTCCAGAAATTTTCGTTTTTCGTTCTGTCTGGAAGAAAAATTATATAGCATATATTCTGATACATTTTTCATCATTCGATCTGGAAATATACTTGTAAAGCTCTTTTATTTTTATGGAAAGGTCTTTAAAAAGAGTAACACTACAGACATTTTCAACGTGCATTTTTAAGTGAAAGGTATGAATATATCTAATATGTTAAAACTCTGATTGTTATATATGTATAGACAATAGTCAAATTCATTTGTAGATCAAATTAGTTTTAACATCCTTTATTTTTCAATTATTTACAGCAGCAACAAATGACAATTATGCAAAACATAGGATAACAGTGAAAGTGTAAGTCTTCTAAAACTCTTCTCCTCCAATGGATCAAATTAATCGGCATCTAAAATAGCTTCTGTAATGTTAAAACACAACAGTTCTATAGAAACATAATACCGTATAAATCATTTTTGATCGCCATGTAGGTTTATTTGTGTTGTTATATATACGGACAGTCTTATTCTTCTATCAACCGTTCTTTATTTGTTCATAAATGTCTCTCTTTTAGTATGACACTATACCTTCTACTATATTTTTGTGACATCTCTCGTCAGTGTGCATGGTTGACTATATTCAACAACCCAAGTGTGTGTAATACTATGTATTCGGAAATATTATGGAGACTGTGCTCGGATGATTTACTAGCTTTTAGCGTACTATTCATATCGCAATGTCTGTAAGCATATGTAGTTTTAATGCCAATTGGGTCTGGCCTCAAAATCTAAGCGAGATCAAGTGTTTCAGTGGCTAAAAAACAACAGATTCAGTATATGTCTACTGCAGGAAACACATTGTAAACAGATGTTGGACAAAGATAGTTGGAACAAGCAATGGAATGGCGATATATTTTTAAGTGACGATAGCTCTAATAGTCTCGGCGTGGGGATTCTCATAGATAGTAATGTAAAGTATATCCTTTTAGATTATAAAGAAGTAGTAACAGGGCGACTACAAATGTTAAAAATTGAAGTTGAAAGAAAAATTATCGTTCTAATGAATATTTATGCACCAAATAATGACGACACAAACTTTTTTAATATAATTGAAAAAGAGATTAGCTATAATAATGAGCATACTCTTATAATAGGTGGTGACTTTAATACAATTATTGACCATAAACAGGACAAACTAAACGGCAGAACAGATACAGGAAATAAAACTTCTCAAATTCTTAAGAACTTGATAGAGTCAGAAGAAATTAGTGATGTATGGCGCTTAAAACATCCAGGTAAGAAAATGTACACCTGGCACTCCAATACAAAACCACCAATATTTTGTAGATTGGATTACTTATTTATATCTCCCAACCTCTTAAGCTTTGTAACAGAATCTATTATCAGACCAGGCTTTAAATCTGATCACTCGATTGTTGTGTTAAAACTAGTATTAACTAAAACTGATAGAGGTAAAACTGATAGAGGCCCTGGATTTTTTAAACTTAATAACTCTTACCTTCTGAATGTGGACTATCAAGTTATAATCAAACACAGTATAACCGAACTAGCAACAGTAAATCAGGAAGCCAATCCTAAAACATTGTGGGAAGTAATAAAAGGTGGTATAAGAGACGAAACTATTAAATATTCAACTCGCAAAAAGAGAGAAAACCAAAAATATGAATTAGAATTACATAACAATATTACAAATATAGAAAATGAAATAATCGCAAAGCCAAACGAGGAACATGCATGTAATTGAAAGACTAAAACACGAACAAGATAAGCTACAAAAATACACAGAAGATAAAATTAAAAGTATATTACTGAGATCAAAAGCCGAATGGGTAGAAGGAGCGGTAACAAATTCCAAACTGTTTGCTAACCTAGAAATTAAACGAGCAGAACAAAAAACAATACAACAACTTAATACACATCAGAATAACATCGAACAAAACCCTAAGAAAATTCTCAAATATACAAAAACCTTCTTTGAAGATTTGTACAAACAAGACACTTTGATTGATAAGTGTAACAACAACAAATTCTTTAGCAACCCACATACAACATTGACAGATGAACAACAACAACGAGAACAAAGATTCTTAACTGAATATGAATGCGCCATTGCACTTAAAGAGATGAAAAACAACAAAAGCCCAGGCTCAGACGGCTTATCCACCGAATTTTATAAAATATTCTGGCCAGAAATAAAAACGTTCCTAATTAACTCTTTAAATTATTCTTTAGAAAATAACTACTTGTCAGAACTCCAAAAACAGGGTATTATTACACTACTACCAAAAAAGGATAAGGACGTGTTATCAATTAATAACTGGCGACCTATTTCACTTTTAAACGTAGATTACAAAATAGCAACTAAGACCATTGCGAACAGAATGAAATCAGTTACAATTATAAGTACTGACCAAACTGGATTCATAAAAGAGCGATATATTGGTGAAAATGTCAGAATAATTCAAGAGGTAATTAATTATGTTAATGAAAACAATGAACCAGGCTTAATATTCTTTTCGGACTTTAATAAAGCTTTCGACAGCATAGATCATAGTTTTATGTACAAATGTCTCGAACATTTCGGTTTTACTAATAACACAATTGACTGGGTTAAATTATTTTACAGAGACTCTAAATCATGCATAAGCAATAATGGACATATGTCTGAATATTTCAATATTAAAAGAGGAGTACGTCAAGGATGCCCACTTTCGCCCTACCTATTCATTATGTGTATTGAATTGCTATCCATAGAAGTCAACACTAATGACGATATATCTGGAATTAAAGTACATGGCATAGACACAAAACAAACACTGTTTGCAGATGATGCTAGTTTCCTGTTAGATGGCACAGAGAAATCTTTTAAAACACTAATTAATACACTTGATGACTTTTGGTAATGTATCAGGTCTAACGTTAAATAAATCCAAATGCATCGTTCTCCGAATAGGATCATTAATTAATACCGAAACTATATTTTGTAAAAAAAAGAAATTTATTTGGACATCAAAGTGTGCAACTACTTTAGGAATAACATTCAGTAATAACGTAAACGACATGCAACATCTGAATATCACAAATCAAATGTTATCGTTCGAAAACTGCTTGAATAAATGGAAACGGTGGAATTTGTCTCTAATCGGGAAAATAACTATTAAAAAAACTTTCGCATTCCCAAAACTCATATATCCCCCTAACAGTTTTGAATAACTCTAATTCCCAAACAATGAACGACATTAAACACATGATGTATAAATTCCTATGGAATGATAAACCAGATAAGATATCTAGAAAGCAAATTATTCAGGATTATAGTAATGGTGGATTAAAAATGCTGGATATAGACAACTTTAGTGCAGCACTTAAAGCAAGTTGGATAAAACGATTAATATTCCAAAAAGAATCAAAGTTGGTACACATTTATGATCATATGCTGGATAAACATGGAGGCGATTTTATGTTTAAATGTAATATCAACTGCAACGACATTAAAAATCTCGAAATAAAATCTAAGTTTTTAAAAGAAATACTAACAGGATGGTCCAGAGTAAATTATAAAGAATATATCGATTCTATATCCAAACAAATACTGTGGAATAATTCAAACATAAAGAAACACGACAATACTACATTATTTTACAGACACTGGTTTAATAAAGGAATTCAATACATTGAACATATATACGACTTTAGACACAAACAGTTCTTTTCTTTTATGCAAATAAGACAACTTTACAATATTAATCCCGGGGAGTTTTTGAAATACTACACTCTTTTGAACAGTATACCACATAAATGGAAAACAAAGTTACAGTTAGAACCAATAACATATAAAATCCCTGAATATTTAATCACAAACATCAATGCAAACACAAAAGTATGCAAACTTATATATTCGATATTAACGAATAACTTTAAACCGGATGTTATTAGGCAAACTGTAAAATGGGAAACTATGTTATCAATAGTCGATATTAACTGGAAAAATATATTCACACAACCGATTAGAATAACTATAGAAACGAAATTAAGATCATTTCAAAATAAATACTTAATGCACATAATTCCAAATAACGTTTTCCTATTTAAATATAATAGAGTTGCATCGCAACTTTGTGACTTTTGCATAATGCATAATGATTCTAACGTTCATAGTTTTTAGTTTAGTTTATTTTATTAAATTCCAATAGGCTGTCAAACCCATGAGGACATATATACATATTTTATACAGTTAGCGAACAGTGCAAACATAAAGCATACATTTTATACAAATGAGCTCCCACAGCCATTTATATTTATATCTATGTGTAAATACATATAATATTTATCTGATATGTGTCTTATAATTATTAAAGCAAAATAGTTCTTTATTTCTAACAAGGAGAAGGTCAAAAGACACAACAAAACACAAAACCAAACATACAAAATTGAAGTTGTTGCAAAGTTGTATAACATGGCCGAGTAGTAAATCCTTCGTAACCATATTCATTGCTAAATGTTAAATATTATAAATTTAACATGTGGTTCATATGTTTTGGGAATGCCACTATATACAGGATTTCTGGATTAAGATAACACATTTCTTAAGAACAATGTTGCAAACAGATAATTTGGCTCAATTTAATTATGAACATATATCGTTATGTAATTTCAAACACAATAGCAAAGTGTATGAAAAGAACATAAACTATATTATACTACTGGCTAAATAGTTCATCTTTAGATGCAAATGTGAGAAGATTAAACCAAATGTAGTCCAATTTATAGCATATTTTAAAAGGAAAATAAAACTAGAAGAAACAATCTCAATTCTCAAAGATACACAAAATACGTTCAATGAGAAATGGAGACAGTTCTTGGATCGTATCGACTAACTTGTCAATAAATGCATGCTATATATAGACAATCATCCACACTTATCTCCACTGAAACTTCTTACTTTCTTTTGCTAATCCTATCTCTTCTACTTAAAAAATTACCTCTCCTTCCCAATATACATCGGGTTATTATTTCATCGCTTTACGTAGCTTCACATGATTACGTATAACTTAATATAAATATAATTCGCGAATAATGCGTATAGATAATACTGCAGGCTGCTAGCACTTGTCAACTACTTTTTGACACGCTCTTTGTTTTCAATACATGTACATGCCTGGAAAGTCTACAATGTGTGTAATTATTATGTATATGTGTATTTATTATGTATATGTGTAATTATGATGTATATTGATCAGGAAATAAAAATCGAAAAAATTAAAAACATTATAAGGATTAAAATCAATTTGTTTATACATTTTAATTTAATGTGGAATTTAAATACCTTGCCTAAGGGCACAATCGTAACGTCTCCAGCGGGGCTCGAACTCCAGACCTTTCGCACCTGAAGCGAACGCGCATCCACGTAAATGTGTTTATTGGTATACAATACACTTGCTTTGAACAAAGTTCAAGTCCTTGTATATATAAATATCGCGATTGCTGAAATAAAAGTTACATGGTACAAAGTAGCCTAGGTTCCCGTCTGTCGATTTTTCACTTTTTTACATCCGACGAAATGACATAATTATTATCAGAACTCAATACGGCTCAGTTAATGGAATCTTTGAAAGTTCTTCATTTTTAAATATTATTATGTGTATAGTTATAATAGTTATGGGCAACCGGTAGCGACGATAAATAAACGTAAACCCACCACCGGTAATAGATAGAGGGTGTTGACTTTCAGCGCCGAAAAGATTCAAAGCAATGTGCAAATAACATAGATTCTGATCAGACGCGGCGTTACGTTATGCCGCGTCTGATCAGGATCTATGTTGTTTGCTATTCGGGCACGATTTCAGCTCCACTGTCTGAAGAGCAATCAGGATATATCGTTCTGTTCTGTCGGGTTCTCGGCTTGTAGTAAAGTCGCTGTTATGCCACATGGGCAGTGAAAGAGTTATTGCGAGCACTTTGCGGTAATGTGATAAAAATGATCTTACACTCGTGGTGATTTCATACCACATTGTAGGAAACTCGTTTCATACCATATTGTAGGTATGAAATTACCACTCATACAATATAATATAAAAGTAAAAGTACAGTGTTTGTTTATTATAATGGCACCCATATTGAAAGCGCCAGCCATTACTGACTTATGAGACACCTTGTATGGACATCAGTACTTTATCAGTACAATCCCTATATATACTGATAGACTTTAGAAACGCATCACTTATTTCTTCAAATATTTTCCTTCAAAGAGTCAGTATTAAGAATTTTCCCCTGTTAGGTAACATTGTAACCAATAATTTGTCATTGCCAACAGAATGTCGTGCACTCGGTTTATCTGGTATCCGACACGGCGTGCACGTGCAACAAATGAAAATAATGTTACATAACGGCAGTCAATGTCTCTGGGTTTAAATTGTTATTTTAGACAGCCATATATACACACTTACTTTTACCATAGGACTTGTTTGTTCCTCTCTTATTAAGTAAAGAATGCCAAGACTTAGACAAGATTTGCGTAACCAAATTGTTTGGATATTGCAAGCAGGCACCAGCCAAAGGGAGTGTGTGAGGCGTTTTCGTGTCCACCAATCGACACTGTCTCGCCTTCATCAGGGTTTCGTGGCTACGGGCACTGTCGCTGATCGTCCGAGACCCGGTCAACCTCGTGTTACTACCAGACGTCAAGACAATTATATACGTCAGCGTCATCTCCGGGATCGTTTCACAACAGCAGTTTCCACGGCAAGTTTGATACAAGGACGTCACCGTAGAATATCCATGCAAGGACAGTGATACGACGATTGAGAGATTAAGGAATCCGTTGCAGACGACCGTACAGGGGACAGATCTTAACTCAACGTCACTGACAGAGTCGAGTGCGCTAGGCCCGTGATATGATCAATAATCGACGCCAGAACTGGAATCAAGTTGCTTTTCCGACGAATCACGATTTCCCCTAAGTTTTGCAGATGGCAGAATCCGTCTGTACCGACGTCAACATGAACACTACCGTGATGGTTGTGTTGTAGAGCGTGATAGGTTCGAGGAAGGTAGTATAATGGTTTGGGGCGCCATTAATCATAACTTACGTTCGGACCCTGTTCTGAATCAAGTTATTTGACCGCACAGTGTTACATTAATGAAGTGCTTGCTCCTGTGCTCGTTCCACTGCTTCAACGTAACGGCAACAACCGTCAGTTGACGTTCCAACAGGACAATGCACGCGCTCACAGTGCCCGTCTCACCCGAACTTACTTAATGAACCAGGGAATCGACGTTCTCGTGTGGCCTGCAGTGTCTCCTGACATGAACTGCATAGAGTACATGTGGGAGGGATGAGCTCGGACGGACACTTCGACGACGTCCTCAACAACCGCGAACCGTCCGCGAACTTTGGTTAGTACTGCAACAGGAATGGCAGAACGTCCCTATGCCAACCATACAACGCTTAGTGAGGTCTACAGGCTGTAATCGCAAATAATATCTCTTAAGATGTATATTTAATTGAGTAACTAAGTGGCGATATTATAACTATTAAGCAATCAATCACGTTTAAGTGCCAAGTGATATAAAAACATTACTAAGCAATATTCAGGTTACAATAGATGATATTGAGTTCGGCTGGAATTAAGCATTCATTTCTGAGAATTGTCTGCGAATATTATAAGACACCATATTCTACATACAGGTGCTAATTTTATAATTATTTTTCTGGATTTATGTGATAAGAATTACTGCTATGTATTCGTATTATAGGTATTAAAATTGTCCAATTGTTCTCAGGGAACTAGTTCCAAGCTTTCACTGGTGTACGCATAGAAATACAGGCTTGAGCTGGAATCCCGAAATAGCCACGTCAATCTATTTACGTAGTTGAAATTCTGCAACAATAGTTGGTTCTCATATACAATTTCCCTCTAACCAAGTGCACACTTTCTTTTTCGTGTGAGTATATATAGAGTACTAATCTCGAACTATGAATGTTGCTCATTCCCATTTGAGGTCATATTAATATTGTACTGTTGTTGGATGGGGGATGGATTAAAGTTTCACCAACAGCTTGGGTGATATGGCGACTCTCCAGCTAGTGTTGTTGGATGGGGGATGGATTAAAGTTTCACCAACAGCTTGGGTAATATGGCGACTCTCCAGCTAGTGTTGTTGGATGGGGGATGGATTAAAGTTTCACCAACAGCTTGGGTAATATAGCGACTCTCCAGCTATTGTTGGATGGGGATGGATTAAAGTTTCCCCAACAGCTTGGGCGATATGGCGACTCTCCGGCTATTGTTGGTGGAGGTATAACCCCGGGTGACACTTCGAGCAGCTTTGTCGGTACAGTCCAGCACCCTGGTAGAACCACAAACCCTCAACAAGCCAGCTGATGGCTTCCTCGCGTGAAAGAATGGTCATATTATATAATATATAAATACTATATACTGTTAGTATAGACATGTGTAGAGATCCGCCAACATATGTTGTTGGGCTTATCTATTTGCGGTTCATATACGGATTCGCCTGGGTCCCCGTTTTTGGCTAATGCTCTTTGCTACTTTGACTACGAAGGCAATCAATATGGTTTTGATGTCGAAAGCGACATTACATCGCATAATGCCGAATAATACATATTTTACATATGCATAGATAGCATTGTGCCAAAATAATTCGAGCACTAACTTTCAATCAATAAATACTGCTAGTCCGGAATAAAAACTCACAATGGTGAAAGAATGACTTCATATAACGGGCAGCCACGCTCCTGAATTGACGTTTGTTTATTAGTGGAATCTATGCTTAGCGTGTGTTACTGTCGCTTAGATATAATTTAAATACATTTACATTATTTTTCTATGTCAACAAACGTCGTATACGTATACAACCTATGCTTAAAGCGACACTAAGCAAGTGAAAAAAGCATATTTCTATAGAATTTAGTTGCTTACTATATGGTAAAATTGTTTTCCAAATATTTGTTACGGAATCTGAAATATACGACGTTTGCTTACTAGTTGGAATATTTCAGATTCCGTAACAAATATTTGGAAAACAATTTTACCATATAGTAAGCAACTAAATTCTATAGAAATATGCTTTTTTCACTTGCTTAGTGTCGCTTTAAGCAAAGTTGAACCGGATTGCATAATCATGGTGATCATGTTTGGCGCGTGCACAAACTGCACTTGTAAGCTTACTTCTCGTATTTTCATTATTCCCATTGTCACGTTGGTAGCATTTGTTTGGATAACGGGAAACTGATAGAGATGCTGTACTGTATTGTCTAGACCAAACTGATTAATAAACGAGTTAGAAGTTGTAGGGTGAACAATGTACGTGACAGATTAAAAGAAAATATTTTGAATCAGTAGAGCATTATGATGAGACGAAATTCCAATAATGTCTGCATGACACAGCTGGGACTACCAGTATGTTCGATAATCGTTGGGGAATTCAATAGGTGGTTTAACACGGGTGCACGTCACGTCAGTGCGTGAATTAATATCCGTATTCATCCTCGTTACCGGTTGTCTATATGAGCGACGCCTCCTGAAGAGATTAGTCATTTTATATTGTGAAGGATAGTGCAATGATACAGAGACCCATTCCAGAATCTCCTCTGGTTCTTTTACGTACACGGTGTACAGCACCGACACGATACCTCGGTTTAACGTCCCATCTGAAAGACTGTTAATTTCATTAGTGTCAGACCTGGGATCGAACCTGCGATCCCTGGATTACCAGTCCAACGTGTTAACCACTGGACTACAGATCCGTCTGCAGAGATCATAATAGTCATCATACGATTATATATATACTGACACCAAACTGTGCACTTGCCTTAGAGGTAAAATGTATATCCATTTAGAAAAACATAAGCAAAATTGGTATTAAAATGTGCGAAATATTGTGTAAATTAGTGCAATGTGTGAAGGATTATTTTCTTCACTCGTGATAGTAATATCCATAATTCTAAAATGTGTAATGAAAACGTACCGTTCCATATGGGCAACCGGTAGTGACGATAAATAAGCGTAAAACACACACTATGGTCTCTTCTCGTTCGGCTCCTTTCGTAGCTCCGTTTCCCCATAGCAAACGTAATAGCAAACACAATGTTATAGTATGCATGTCTAGTGATGTGTCAGATCTGCATACTGAGAAAATGAAATAAGATCTTAGGTTATAGCAAATACATATAGACGGGTCGGTAGTCAAGTGGTTAACAAGTTGGACTTCGAATCCAGGGATCGCAGGTTCGATCCCCCCGTCTGAGTTTGCCCATAATAATATTTACAGTATTTCAGTTGGGACTTTAAACCTAGGTCTCGTGTCGGTGCTTTACACCGTGAACGTAAAAGAACCAGAGGAGATTCTGGAATGGGTCTCTGTCTGTATCATTGCACTATCCTCCAACAATATAAATCAATGTCTCGTTACCGTGCTTTGCACCGTGTGGAATGTATCTGAGATGTGTCTGTACATATCATTGCGCTATCCTCTAGATTATATAATCTCTTCAATTTGTCATATTTGCAACCGGTAGCGACGATAAATAAACATACAACACACAGCAAAGAAATTGTTGTGCGTAAATCATGTTTATCATGTCTTATTAAAATTGCGGGCATAAAACTCATGGCACTCACATAACAGTGTAATGTCGCTTTTCGTAACAGGAGCATTGCTTTAAATATGTAAATATTGGAGAGTGAGTATCGAACGATTCTATTTGATGAATTAATTGGACTTGTTGAACTCTCGTTGAAGTTATTTACGCCCAATACAGATTTCAATCAGAGAGGAGGTTTGTCAGAATTTGCAATTTGTTTTTAATCTTCAATAACTACATAAACTGTCTAGTTGTCAAATCAATGATCTATCTTCGTACGAAGTAGTTTATTAGTCTATGCACAGTCTATGCATATTTATGTTAGCTCGATTGCGAAACAAGTTCGTACAACTAATATTGATTACTCTCGAGAATTCATTCCTGATGGAATCCATAGCCACGAGGGAGAGAGAAGAGGTATGTGGAATTTAAATGCCTTGCATAAGGACACAGTCATAACGTCTCCGGAGTAAAGTGTCTAAATATGTATTGGCCTGGCAATCGGTAACCATTATCTAACTATAGCTGGCGGCTCACAAACCGGCAATTTCAGAATGAACCCCTGACTAGCGTTCGAACCTTGGACCTCCGGCTCCTTAGGCGGACCCCTTAACAACTAGACCACGGAGACGCATGTTTATATATGCATGCCTATGCATGCTCCGGTATTCGAACCCATACTACTAATGGGACATCACATAGCACTAACAAATATGGCCGCTCTACCACGGCGCCACCACTGCTAGCACCTGAATACGTATTACTAGGGTGCTGTAGATTCAACAAACACCAATGATACGTTGGTAATTCACATAACCCTTTCATTCATAGAAGCACCTCTTGACGCCATTACCAATACGACATACATTGACAATGTAGTAGCCAAACCATATATAGATATGGCGACTACTTATCCACTGCATAATAGCTAAATGGCTGTCGTTTGTATGGAGCTATAATAGTATGTTAACATAAATCTCTATGTAGTCCCAGTAATATCTATGGAGGTGGATATATATGGTGACTACTTATCCACTGTATGATAGCTTAATGGCTGTCATTTGTATGGAGATATAATAGTATATTAACCTAAATCTCTATGAAAGAAAGGGCTAAAACGTAGTTCAAAATGAGACGGTATACAAACAGTAGAGCGAACGAATCAGGATAATCCAATAAACTAGTCTAAACCCTTCTAGAACAAGTTAGTGGCACCATTGATGAAAACATTGAGTCTGATAAATATTGACATCGACATAGAAAATGGGGCCGAATTAGCAAAATTTACGACTTGAAATTGTATTTCTAATCTTCCTATTTCTTCCGATTCTGAGAAATATTCAAGCATCTATCGACTCTAGATTTTCAGCTACTGAAGTCAGACGATTGAAAAAGGTTGTAATCAAATGTGATATTTGGAACACAACAAGCTACGTCAATCTCTTGTATGCACACGTCGATGCATCTCTTTGAGATACAATTAGGTTTCTTCACGAGAACGTAACTATATACATGTAAATGAAGGTGACATGTCTAGTACCATTTGATATATATATATATATATTATATCTCTTCGTTTATGAAAACATTTCCTGAGTGATGGTTGCACTGACTGCGCATGTTTGTTTGTTTGTTTATTTGGGGGTTAATGTCGATCCAACAGCTTAGGTTATATGGCGACTCTCCCAGCTGTTAATGGTGGAGGAAGACCCCGGATACCATTCGAGCAGTAATTCAGACATGGACTCGAGTAGAACCACCGACCTTCTAAACGCCATCTGGATAGCTTCACGTGAACTAATTCGACACCCCAGTGGGATTCGTACCTGCAGCGATGATGGATATATGACCGACCTTAACGACCACACGGCCACGGATGCTCCGTCACTGAATACTAGATAGAGTCAGTACGAACCTGGCCTGAAGGTTATAAAACTTTTCTCCAATCTCAAAACTCAGTCTCAATCGTCTGATTGGTTCAGCTGACAGTAATATTCAGAATCAACCAATCAGATCACTTGAGATCTGAGAAAAGTTTTATAACCTCGGGGCCTGGTCTGTCTCCATTAACAGAGTATAACGAGATATGACGGATATGATCGCTTGTCCTTTCTGAGTAGAGAAAAAAAGCAAAAATTAATGACATTGTATAAAGCAAGTAACGAACTTTTAACGGATAATAAAACGGGAAATAAGAAGAAATGATACAACGAATACTTATAAATCCAGAAGAAAAATTCGGCCCACAAGAAAAAGATGGCGACGTTCCCGGATGAAAACAAAACACGTGACAAGAATGAATGTGATTGGTTAACATCAGGTTTCGACAGTGCGCGTTATTGAAAATGACAACTTCGCTAAAAACCGGTGTCCGGCTGAGCGTATATACTGGCACCCTGTGCGAACTGTAGTTACTACACTTTAAGCATTGTAGAAATTATAAAATTTTTTACATTATACTATTGTAAATTGCGTTTTGTTCTCTAATCGTGTACCATACAATCTTATAAGCAAGAATAAGTATGTTACCTCGGCAAAATCGAACACATATCTACTATAATTATTGTTATCCGTTCTTCTACATGTATTTCACCCCTGAACAACCTACATCATTAAGCTTATCTGACCGATAATATGTTTTATTCGCAAATAATATCGCCCATCACACGCACTTCACTAGCGGACTACATTTAACCAGGCAAGAATACGACCTAATTGTACCAATAAATCAGTGCGTGAAGGCCACACGTATCAAAGTGGTGAACACCGGTAGTGACGATAAATAGACGTAAATCACACACACACGCGCGCACACACACACACACACACACACACACACACACACACACACACACACACACACACACACACACACACACACACACACACACACACACACACACACACACACACACACACACACACACACACACACACACACACACACACACACACACACACACAACACACACACAACACACACACACACACACACACACACACACACCACACACACACACACACACACACACACACACACACACACACACACACACACACACACACACACACACACACACACACACACACACACACACACACACACACACACACACACACACACACACACACACACACACACACACACACACACACACACACACACACACACACACACACACACACACACACACACACACACACACACACACACACACACACACACACACACACACACACACACACACACACACACACACACACACACACACACACACACACACACACACACACACACACACACACACACACACACACACACACACACACACACACACACACACACACACACACACACACACACACACACACACACACACACACACACACACACACACACACACACACACACACACACACACACACACACACACACACACACACACACACACACACACACACACACACACACACACACACACACACACACACACACACACACACACACACACACACACACACACACACACACACACACACACACACACACACACACACACACACACACACACACACACACACACACACACACACACACACACACACACACACACACACACACACACACACACACACACACACACACACACACACACACACACACACACACACACACACACACACACACACACACACACACACACACACACACACACACACACACACACACACACACACACACACACACACACACACACACACACACACACACACACACACACACACACACACACACACACACACACACACACACACACACACACACACACACACACACACACACACACACACACACACACACACACACACACACACACACACACACACACACACACACACACACACACACACACACACACACACACACACACACACACACACACACACACACACACACACACACACACACACACACACACACACACACACACACACACACACACACACACACACACACACACACGTATCAATCCAAGTAGCATAACAACTAAGAGCTACCGGAGAGACACGACAGATTTTTAATTTCCAAGCAGAATGTTTCTAGGAAATCGTATCTATCCATCTAAGACCAAACTGAACGTTTTTATATCTCGTAAAATTGATCATAATCGCTATTTTCGTTCAATATGTACCACGCTTCAATACATTTCCAAGTATCATTTAAGAAATATCAATCTAGTGCATAAATGAACAAAAGTTATAACTGATCAATAATTTTATTTATTTTGTCAAATAAAACAGAACAGTAACTGAAACGTTATACTTAACAGAAAAACAAGACGGACAAGAGATTATCTGATTCTAAAAATAGCTCACTTCCGCGAATTCCCACGGTAGTATTTTACAAACATCACGTGACTTTCATTCATAAAACTGTACACGCATTGTATAAATGGAATAGCCAAACACACGGTGCGCGCGCAGCATAGTTCAAGGTAGGTATATCGCAGAATAACCCGACGTAAATATAGTGTAATAGCTCCGGGCTAACCAGGGTATATATGGCTTAAAATACATACCTTACGCCTGCCTCATGGTTCTTAAAATATAACTAGAGGCTTGCGCATACGGTTGGACTATGCGCAATGCATCTGTACGTGTCGTCGAAATAATTAGGAATGTAATGTTTCTATTTTGTTCATCATTTAAATATGTTCAATTTATGTACACACAGTAAGACAGTGAAATGCGATATGATAATATATTGGACATTTACGGGATTCCAAACAATTATGTTAGTGCCGGTGTCAAGGTAAAACATATCCTTCGTGCAATTATTCAAATGAGACAGTCGACTAAAATAAAATCGATGAAATTCCCGAAACAAAAACAGTGACATTGTTTCTAAGTAATAACACTATATTTGATTTGTTGACAGGGTATTATGAGTATATATATATATATAATATATATATATAGTGCTCGACAGGATATTCCGAGAATTATCTGCTAAATAACGTTGGCGAATCGTGTTGTGTATATATATATATAGTGCTGGACAGGATATTCCGAGAATTATCTGCTAAATCACGTTGGCGAGTCGTGTTGTTCTATCTTATTCTTAATTCAATATACACATTCACAAAATCAAAATAAAGTGCGTCTACAATAATTAGTAACGTATATTGCTCTGCCGCCTTATTGTCATCGACTCGTTTGCATGAAATAATCATATATATGGTCCAACAATGTTAAAGACAATAATTGTGATTTTTGTTTTCCTTGAAAACAGCCTTTTAAGCCTTAAATTCGGATGTAGAGAGGACCATTTATATATATATATATATATTACTAGTTCCCTGCTAGGAACAATCGACATATAATTGAAATATTTATGTTATTTGGAAAATGTACTAGTGATATAAATATGTCACACTCCCCTTTTAACAGTTCCGCGTGTTAACGATAATGACGATATTTAAATTAACCTATTGTCGTTGATTTGCTTTTAAAGCTATATTAAGTATTCCCATTCGACAATGCTTGAAATAAAAATATCTGTCTCAGGTGTTATTTTTATCTAACAAACCATCCGCTGTAGTTCCCTATGTGCTTCCGTATGTGTGAGTTATCTGGAATCGGCAACAGTGGAAGTGCTAAGTAAATGATTCTGCTAGAATGCACTTTCCAGGACGTGACAATTCTAGGACTAAGTTTGTTATGTTTTGATAGATTTTATTACTACTTTCTACATAATTGAGTAGAGAGTATTGAAAACAGGCAGTGAATAGGTGGTACTTGATTGTTGTAGTTGGGGTGTGAGAGATCCCCCGATGTGGGTTACCCACGTACAAGTAAAGTGCATGTGTCCCAATTATTCAAAAGTTTCAAACGATGTGTGGACAGATTGAGAATTCCAATATTGCTGCAAATACAATGATTACTTCCTGTTGGGCATTACAAACAATTTGTATGCTACTAATATGGGTTTGAATGTGAACATACGGGATATGTAGTCCAGTGGTTAAAGTTAAAACGTTGGACTGGTAATCCAGGGATCGCAGGTTCGATCCCAAGTCGGACCCTAATAAAATTAATAGTGTTTCAGGTGGGATTTTAAACTGAGAGCTCGTGTTTTGAAGGAGCTGTTAATATGCACATACTTAATTTGAGTTCTTGTTTACACCATATGTTTCGTTTCGGTAAGGTGTACTGGCGGGATCCGATATTATAATTACATAGATGTTTCACTGTGCGTCTGTAAGTTGTTGTCGCACTGTTACATAATTTGTATCTGTTATATGTTGTGTTTTGGACGTTTTGTGTGGGTATTTTCTGCAGTATCTTAATTATGTGATTTAAGTCTAAACGTTATTTATTTTACAACGATTGCGAAGCAAGTTTTTAACAACTTATATTAATCACTCGCGTTGGCGCGGATGACAGCGTATATGTGGTCATTAGTGTGGGAGAAAACCGGAGTACCCGGAGAAAATCCACCTGTCCGATATGGCGACCACCGTACCATCTCACATACATACTATTATGTGATTTCACAATACTTGTACTAAGAATGGTAACATTATGTAATGTATCTGGGTTTTACATGCATATATATAGTATGTGTATGTGTATACATGTATGTGATAGCTCTCCTAATCCCAATCCTGCATATAGTCTTAATGTGGATGTTTCTACAATGTTGCAAAATAGACACAGGGTGGAATGTGTGTTAATTGGTAATGAACGTGTCAAAAACGTGCTAGGCTCACGTCATATAACGGGCTTGCCTAAATTTATTTATATTATTTCACATTAAAATATTTGTATAAGCTTAAGCATACTAGGATTCTAAAGAGTCTGTCTGTCTGTCTGTCTGTCTGTCTGTCTGTCTGTCTGTCTGTCTGTCTGTCTGTCTGTCTGTCTGTCTGTCTGTCTGTCTGTCTGTCTGTCTGTCTGTCTGTCTGTCTGTCTGTCTGTCTGTCTGTCTGTCTGTCTGTCTGTCTGTCTGTCTGTCTGTCTGTCTGTCTGTCTGTCTGTCTGTCTGTCTGTCTGTCTGTCTGTCTGTCTGTCTGTCTGTCTGTCTGTCTGTCTGTCTGTCTGTCTGTCTGTCTGTCTGTCTGTCTGTCTGTCTGTCTGTCTGTCTGTCTGTCTGTCTGTCTGTCTGTCTGTCTGTCTGTCTGTCTGTCTGTCTGTCTGTCTGTCTGTCTGTCTGTCTGTCTGTCTGTCTGTCTGTCTGTCTGTCTGTCTGTCTGTCTGTCTGTCTGTCTGTCTGTCTGTCTGTCTGTCTGTCTGTCTGTCTGTCTGTCTGTCTGTCTGTCTGTCTGTCTGTCTGTCTGTCTGTCTGTCTGTCTGTCTGTCTGTCTGTCTGTCTGTCTGTCTGTCTGTCTGTCTGTCTGTCTGTCTGTCTGTCTGTCTGTCTGTCTGTCTGTCTGTCTGTCTGTCTGTCTGTCTGTCTGTCTGTCTGTCTGTCTGTCTGTCTGTCTGTCTGTCTGTCTGTCTGTCTGTCTGTCTGTCTGTCTGTCTGTCTGTCTGTCTGTCTGTCTGTCTGTCTGTCTGTCTGTCTGTCTGTCTGTCTGTCTGTCTGTCTGTCTGTCTGTCTGTCTGTCTGTCTGTCTGTCTGTCTGTCTGTCTGTCTGTCTGTCTGTCTGTCTGTCTGTCTGTCTGTCTGTCTGTCTGTCTGTCTGTCTGTCTGTCTGTCTGTCTGTCTGTCTGTCTGTCTGTCTGTCTGTCTGTCGAGTTTAGTATAAACACATTTCACCGAATATAGCTGGACTGGATACTCTATACTGCAACATTCAGATCACACAGATTATGCACATTATAGTGGATGTGCAGGTATTGTCTATCACTAGCGTCGTCACTCTGAGAGTATAATTGCTATAAACATGCATCTGGACGAAACAATTCCGTAGTGCGCGGTATATCTAATTGCTTATTTTTTTGTTCTTGAATTATTTGGAAAATATGTTTCGTTAAAACTAACCGGTGCTTTCGTGATGTTGCTAAGACGTGTACAACACATTAATATGATAGTTAGTTTTACAATTTGTAACTTTATATTATTATAAACTATTATATCATTACTGCTCAATATGATCCATGCAGAGGTAACAAGTGTTGATCTGTTAACATGTTCTTCCTTTGTATATATTTTATGCATATACTATGTTTATTTTACCAGCAGTAGTAATGGTTTAAAAAAACTCCATGGAGTCCTACTTGGGTCGGTCAACTCAGCCAACTACTTTAGCGTGGATATCTTAAATAACCTGTCGTGGGACACTCACATGAAAATGGTCAACTCAGAAAGCAAACCAAACATTAGGATTTCTAGGTAGAAACCTCCAGGTCAAATCCGAACCCCTTAAGTCCATGGCTTCCCAGACACTAGTGAGACCCCAGCTTGAATATTGCTCCGAGATCTGGTCGCCCCATACCCAAACGTTGATATACCAAATTGAAGGTGTCCAGCGAAGAGCAGCCCGTTGGATAAAGGCTGACTTCTATCGTACCTCTAGTGTTACAGACATGCTACATTACCTAAATATACGCAGAATAGATCAACGGCGTATTGACAATAGGTTATCCCGTATGTATAAAAGTCATAAGGATCTTGTTGCTATCCCCATTGAAAATTACCTAGTTCCCCTCCCTCGTCCTGCTCGCCATTGCCATTCCTTAAGCTATAGGTTAATTACAGCAACTACAGACTACTACAAGTTTTCCTTTTTTCTAAGAACAATTTACCATTGGAACCATCTCCCTCCTGACATTGCCCATCTCCCTACCATAGAGCAATTCAATACGGCAGTTTGCCATATTGATCATGCCAGTCCCTAGTAGTTCTGCGCTGCTGCTTTTAAACTCTTAACTCTTACCACAACTTATTTTTCATTACTGTGTGTGTGTTTTACGTTTATTTATCGTCGCTACCGGTTACCCATATGAGCGACGCCTCCTGGAGAGATAGTCATTTTAGATGTTGGAGGATTGTGCAATGATACAGACAGAGACCCATTCCAGAGTCTCCACTGATTCATTTACGTGCACGGTGTAAAGCACCAACATGATACCTCGGTTTAACGTCCCATCTGAAAGACTATTAATTGTATTAGGGTCAGACACCTTCGATCCCCGGATTACAAGTCCAACGTTTTAACCACTGGACTACAGAAAGAGTCGAAATTATATGATATAATATTCAAATGGGGCTCCTGCCAATTGTCGACAACCCAATTAATTGTGGATACTAATATTAATTCGCCAAATATTCGACAGCAATATGTATATATTTCCATTCGCCTGATTATTCAATGAGGTCACGCATGCGCTGTACTAACCGGATATGGAAAACATTGACAGGAGCTGTGTTATACGATTATATACTGACACCATAACAAACTGTGCACGTTTATATTAAACATTACTCTTTCGATACACATTTTAGAATTATGAATTTTTTACTATCATGAGTGAAGAAAATAACCCTTCACACATTTCACTAATTTACTCAATATTTCGCATATATTTTGATACCAAATTTGCCTATATCTTTTTCTAAAAGGATATACATTTTACCGCTAATGCAAGTACACAGTTTCTTTTTGGTGTGAGTATATTTCCCTGAAATAATATGGTGGGACTGCAGACATTTTATTGTTTCGAATATCCATGTAGCGTTTATTTCGTATGCAGACGGTGTTGCACTCTGCTATACATACACTATCCAAGAAGTGCATTAGTTGGATCACTTTAGTTTTCAAGTTTACTAAAGCAAGCACAGTGCACAGATTATGGTCTATTCTGGAATGTGTAATGAATGTTGTTACTCTTTCTGTACTTCCAAGACATCATTGACGGCAAGCGAACATTCGGTAATTTATAAAAATGTCTTATTTTTGTTTAGATTATTTAGTTTGTTTTTGCTACACATGTTTGGTGAATGATTAGGTTTGAAATATATTTCTAAATATATACTCACACGAAAAAGAAAGTGTGCACTTGGTTAAAGGGGGAATTTTATACTTATATATAGAAGCAATAGCCTACATAGGCCAATTTAGTATCAAAATGTGTACACATGTATTGGCTACACGATGTTTTACTTTTAATTGAAATTTGATAATTATCAGAACATTGTTATACGTGTGAATATAAGTATAACATTATAATTGTCCCTTTACCAAGTGCACACTTTATTTTTCGTGTGAGTATATACAACTAATAATGTTCTTGTCTGGCTAAGATCTATAAACGGAGGCACAACCCAGTGATAGCAGGTTCGATCCCCCGTCTGACCCTAATAATATTAGCAGTCTTTCATATGGGACTTTAAACCGCGGTCTCGTGTCAGTGCTTTACATAGTGAATGTAAAAGAACCAGAATCGATGAATAAATGGAAAACGACGAGTATCCAAAGGTCAAGTTAGAATAGAACATGAGTAGTACCGCTTGCTACTGGTTACCTGGGAAGTCGTGATAGCGCAGTAGTAGCGCGTTCGCTTCAGGTGCGAAATGTCCGGTGTTCGAGCCCCGTTGGAGCCGTAACGTAACGATTGTGCATTTAAATTCCACGTTGCCTCTTATATTCTGTAAATGTGTGCACTCCTGTGTAATTTGTTTATTCGTATATGTAAATATTTACTGTTGTGTTCTCCTATTATTGGAGGAAATAAAAGTTATTATTATTATTATCAGCATATATACAATACAAACATGTACATATATATAAAAGGAGTGAGGTCTCGAGAGTGATTAATATAAGATGTATGAACTTGTTTCGCAATCGAGCTAAGATAAATGTATATGAACTAATGGATCTCTTTTAAAACATCAAATGTCCATACGTCGCACAATAACATGTATTCTACCACAAACACAACATATGTATCGAAGTTCATTTAAGCAATATCCAATGTTAGGGTCTACTTCCAACTCAATGATGGGGCGGGCACTCGCTAATGTTGGTAAAACGTGTTGCCCAACCCATTTGCTTCTAGATTTTTATTCTTACAGTGTTCAAGTATAAGCATAGCATTGCAGTTGTATCATTTTGTTCATATATATATCAAGTTTATATTTGTAATTGTGTTGTATATAAACAAGCAATAACATATTATTAAAGAACTACATGATTCAAGCTTAGGGTCCACTCTCAACTGAATGAGTCAAGAATGACTTGTCATTCTATACATGCACAACAATAGTACGAGAACACCAACAATTGAATAGGATTGAATATGTCTCATTCCACAGTGGTGACGTCACGGAGGGTTTATTTTCATTACACTATCCTCCAAAAATCTAAAATGACTAATCTCTTCAGGAGGCGTCGCTCATATGGGCAACCGGTAGCGACGATAAATAAGCTTAAAACACACACGCACGCACACACGCACGCACACACGCACGCACGCTGGTATCACTAATTAAAAACAATAAATAATGCGTACATATACATAGCCATGCAACTACATTTAGTATTGTTTTAAAGACATCTTCGAGATAGAAAGTGAGAAAATCAAAGCATTGCATTGTTCGTCAACAGTCTTTGCATGGCTTTTGTGAGATTTGTAAATAGGTCGGGTGTGTTTTTAAATCTTTACTTTATCGTCTGTCAATGAAATAAACATGCTGTTGCACTCAATTTGTCTGGCCTAGTATCTTTTCATTGGCTGATAATTATGTATATTACACATGCTTTCCTCGTGCGTATGGGTGACATGCGACGGTTGAGAACAATGTCGTGTTCAACGATCAATTATATAATGAAAAGTCTACATATGTTTTTTTTAAATAAAATATGTTAATATTTATCAATCGAAAAAAATGTGTTTTAACAACATTTAAGAAACTATTAAAACGACATAGTTACGATCAGGTCTGGAGGTTATAAAACGTTTCTCAGAATCAACCAATCAGAGTTTGAGATCTGAGAAAAAATGTATAACCTCTGGGCCATGAGTGTATAGCACGTGTATTTAAGAACGTCGATATAACACGTGTATGTAAGAATGTCGATACAACACGTGTATGTAAGAATGTCGATATAACACGTGTATGTATGAATGTCGATATAACACGTGTATGTATGAATGTCGATATAACACGTGTATGTAAGAATGTCGATATAACACGTATATGTAAGAATGTCGATATAACACGTATATGTAAGAATGTCGATATAACACGTGTATGTATGAATGTCGATATAACACGTGTATGTATGAATGTCGATATAACATGTGTATGTATGAATGTCGATATAACACGTGTATGTAAGAATGTCGATATAACATGTGTATGTATGAATGTCGATATAACACGTGTATGTAAGAATGTCGATATAGCACGTGTATGTAAGAATGTCGATATAACACGTATATGTAAGAATGTCGATATAACACGTGTATGTAAGAATGTCGATATAACACGTGTATGTATGCATGTCGATATAACACGTATATGTAAGAATGTCGATATAACACGTGTATGTATGAATGTCGATATAACACGTGTATGTATGAATATCGATATAACACGTGTATGTATGAATGTCGATATAACACGTGTATGTATGAATGTCGATATAACACGTGTATGTATGAATGTCGATATAACACGTGTATGTAAGAATGTCGATATAACACGTATATGTAAGAATGTCGATATAACACGTATATGTAAGAATGTCGATATAACACGTGTATGTATGAATGTCGATATAACACGTGTATGTATGAATGTCGATATAACATGTGTATGTATGAATGTCGATATAACACGTGTATGTAAGAATGTCGATATAACATGTGTATGTATGAATGTCGATATAACACGTATATGTAAGAATGTCGATATAACACGTGTATGTAAGAATGTCGATATAACACGTGTATGTATGAATGTCGATATAACACGTGTATGTAAGAATGTCGATATAACACGTGTATGTAAGAATGTCGATATAACACGTGTATGTATGAATGTCGATATAACACGTGTATGTAAGAATGTCGATATAACACGTGTATGTAAGAATGTCGATATAACACGTGTATGTATGAATGTCGATATAACACGTGTATGTAAGAATGTCGATATAACACGTGTATGTAAGAATGTCGATATAACACGTGTATGTATGAATGTCGATATAACACGTGTATGTAAGAATGTCGATATAACACGTGTATGTAAGAATGTCGATATAACACGTGTATGTATGAATGTCGATATAACACGTGTATGTAAGAATGTCGATATAGCACGTGTATGTAAGAATGTCGATATAACACGTGTATGTAAGAATGTTGATACAACACGTGCAGGTAAGAATGTCGATACAACACGTGCATGTAACAATGTCGATATCACACGTGTATGTAAGAATGTCGATACAACACGTGCAATGCAGGAATGTCAATGCAACACGCACGTGAAAGGTATTGTGTATGTAAGTTATCGATTGTGTTGATGTTGCGTATTAAATATGACCGACTTTGTATAGCTAGTTATGCATATGTGTTATTATTTATGGTAAAATGTGCTATATAGGGAACAAAGATAAGCAATTTGCATTCGACATTTAATCATGCTATCACGGGGACATGATGTTTTATCAATAATGCACCAACAACAATGTAGCTCTATCCTAGGACACCACCCCCTCTATTAATAATGATCTAAGGGTGGGGCATAGGATAGAGGTACAGGGTAATTGGTGCCGTGTGCATGTTTTTGTACTTTAATGATACGATCTCAAGTTCATGTGGTCTTATATAGCAAGCTTAAATGATGTTTAAGCTTTATTTAGTTTACAACGATTGCGAAGCAAGTTTTAGCAACGTATATTAATCATTCTCGTTGGCGCGGATTAAAGCGTAGAGTGGTGGAACCTATGCTCGGCGTAAATCCTACATAACATGGCCTATAAAACAGTTAAATGCACTTGCCGTATATTATTATTTTCTGAAGCCGTGAACACAATTTTCAAAAAATTGTTGTTGAAAATTTTAGCTTCATTACGTGACCATGCGCCCCAACACAGCTATCGCAACGGCTCCTATTTCCATGGGGAACTAGATACGTTAGGGTACATGAGTTTGTTTTATTTGAGGATGGGTAAATATTGAATATATTAGTTTGACTTAGTAACACCAATAACTAACAATATTACAACTCATAAGACTTTTTTTTCTTGTTATTTGTTCATTTTGCCCCAATCCTAATAGCTACCTGAAATGCTCATAAACCGCATCATTCGGCTACTGAACCAGTCAGGTGACAGTTGCATTAGGCTACCGGTACACACACAACGGAACGCTATTGAACCATGCTTCACCTCTGTCAGCGAAAATAGGTTAAAACTATTTAAATATTTTAAATACGGATGTAAATGGAAACAATACGCATAGCATAGGTTCCACCACTCTAAATGTGGTCATTCGTGTGTGTGGGGGGGGGGTATGGAGTTGCACACTCAATCCCGAAATAGCGTACCAAGAAAGAGAGAGGTGGTGGGGAATTAAATCATGACAAATAGCTCAATCGGCTACATTTGGCAGCGAATGCCGGGCCTCTCGCACCTGCAGTGAACGCGCCACCATGCTGCAATCACGAATGTGACATGTGACAGGTACACGATTGGTCAACAGTCATCGGGTGACCGTCCTGCACTTGCGGTTTATTGACGTGAGTGTTCAGTCTATAAATGTTTGGCAGTGAGGCCACGCGGCATTAATATTTTAGATCATTATTTAAAAATATGGTCAACGGATTAGTGGTTAATTGTGAATTTTAAATAATTACAAAAAGTGAACGCTACTATTCGCAATATGTGGATTATGTGAAACATATTTGAAGTGTGTTCGTGTTCGGATACAATTTACAGTACTAAATTGTATAACATTATTACGTCTCGGAACAGTCGCCGTACTGAACACGGACTCTGATTTCGGAATGTTTTGGTACATACGACGTATCATTCAAACGCTAGACGCAGGATGACTGACGAGTTATAAGGTAAGTACTAGCTGTTACATGTAATTAGAGTAAATAATTAGGAATAAATACCGCCCGGGGAGAAGAGCAGTCAGTCTTTGTAGACTGGTTGTCTTATCTTCCAGGTGCATTGATTATTTAATTTCAGTTTATATCATGCGCACGTGGGCTGTCTTTATTCGCATGTTGTGTCTTCGTTTGGTGGTGGGTCTTTTACATATATTTGACTTGTCGGCTGCTCTTATTTATCCATCTGGTTTATATTTCCCGATTGAGGTTGTATTTATACATGGAAACATGACGGTATGCCGTTATAAGTAATATGTGTAAATGTATGTGATGTGTCTATGTAAATAGTTTAGTTAGCGTGTTATGACCCCAGTACCCATTCCTGTGTTATGACCAGAGTGCCGATCTCTAAATGTATTTCCGTGGCTAATTGTAAATTGTTACGCTACAGATGGGGAAACGCATCTTACATAACTCTTTTCATCGCCAATTGTCGCATAGAAACGACATTACAAAAAAGCAGAGAGCGTGATCAGACCGGATCAGAACAAGTCATATGATCATGATATATGCCGATTGCCACACTGGACCTGGAGCACTTGTCCGAATAGTAACCATAGATCTTCATCAGACGCGATGTTATGCCATGTTTACACATGCTCTGGATTTGTTGCAATGAAAGAGTTAATCATAGTCATGATAGTGAGGGCATTCCGCAAACGTTCATAGATGTGCCGTAACTTGCAAAACTGCGCTTAGAGAATAAGAAATATTGTAAATATGACGCAAACTTCCTGAACAATCCTAACGAACTTTAAATGGTCAACTAAAAGCTAAGTATAACCCGTTATTTGGACAAATTAAAATTTTACACGTTTATCTTAGCTCCATTGCGTCAAGTTCTTACAATTTACAACACTTAAGAAACCTCTATGCACCATTCCTTTTGAATACATCGCCACGAGGGATAGGGAAGAGGCAATGTGGAATTTAAATACCTTCTGTCGGGGCTCTAACTCGTTTAGTTTATACAAATTTATTTTAGCTCTATTGCAAAACAAGTTCTTGCAACTTATATTAATCACTAGAGACCTCATTACTGGTGGAATCCATCGCCACGAGGGAGAGGGAGAGAAGAGGCAATGTGGAATTTAAATGCCTTGGCTAAGGGCACAATCGTAACTGCTCCAGCGGGGCTCGAACTTCGGACCTTTCGCATCTGAAGCGAACGCGCATCCACTGCGCTATCACGACTTCCACAACTCGATTGCAAGGCGGACACGTATCCATTACACCTCAATGAAATAATCCAGTATCACCAACGCATGGATATTAGAGAAATTCTGACACATGTTGTGTCGAAATAAAGTACCAGTCTTTAATAAATCCACACGTCAAAAACTGACGACAGCCATATTTAAGGGTCTTAAGTGCACCCGCGCCACTGCACCCTTAATATATCTCGCATTGTGTAACAAATAGTTTAAAAAGGCCCACTGCTTTCAGAATAACATACATTTAAATAAATATATTTATTTAGGAGTTATTTAAGAGTTGTCCATTTGCTATTGAATTTAACGAGTGTTCTAAGACTAAAACCCATAAACAAGTCTCGTGGCTAATTATCTTAAGATATAAAAAATGTTGGCCCACACTATTTGACTTACGTATTCAAAGTGATGTTAATTTTAATGTATTTTTTTTAATTAAAGCATTAAAAGAAACAATTGCATTTCTCAAAATAAACGAGATAATTATATTAATGAATACTGGAAAGCTTCCCGGTCTTAATGTAGATTACATAGCATGCCTATAAAATATGTAGAGTGGTGGAACCTATGCTCTCCCTAAATCCCACATATAATGACCAGTATAAAATGTTATTGCACTTGCCGTGTATTATTTTCTTAAGTCGTGAAAACAACTTTCACAACACTCTTGTTAACAAGATTTATCACGCAACCTTGCTGCTCAATACAGCTATCGCAGCGATGTCTTGTGTGTGTATTACATTATTTATCGTCGCTACCGGTTGCCCATATGAGCGACGCCTCCTGAAGAGGTTAGTCATTTTAGATTGTTGAAGGATAGTGCAATGATTCAGACAGGGACCCATTCCAGAGTCTCCTCTGGTTCTTTAACGTGCACGGTGTAAAGCACCGACACGAGACCTCGGTTTAACGTCCCATCTGAAAGACGTTTTTATTAGGGTCAGACGGGGGATCGAACCTGCGATCCGTGGATTACCAGTCCAGCGTGTTACCACTGGACTACATATCCGCCTGTGCAACGATGTCGGTCGGCACCAGTTTATATGGGGCACTCATGACTTATGCGCATCTTGTCGCAAACTCTCCTTTTTCTTCTCGTAATAATATGTCTCGGTTGCTATGGCTCTTACCAGGGTCTATCCTATTGTAGACTCGCTGGAGTTGTCTAGGGGGTTTCTTCGTTATTATATGTATTAATGATAACTCAACACAGTATTACATTTCTTCTATATAATATCTTGTTTAAATTGGCATCAGAAATATCCATATATATATAATCAGTGATCTATATATATATACATCGTATCATTAAAAGCTTATTTAACAATCCATTTGTGTGAGCCGACTATGCGCTTACACAGTATATTTAACATCCAATCTTTCTAATCCGTCATTACTCAATATCACTATAATCTAATCACTGTTTCTGATTAGATTAACTTTTAATCACCTTCTATATGGTTCGCCGAAACTCTATGTTTCTTCTATGGCTGAACAATTTAATTATTCGACAAATCTTTATAAGTTATATTTCTTATAATGTCCATAATATCTAAGTATCATAAATACAGTTTATATGTTCTATATACTAGATTGAGATCACGACCTTTCTCGCTCCTGGAGTTAGGCTCTAGTGTGTCTGATTTATGTTAATAAAATCCATTTCTTATATACATGATTGAATCAGTGTATATATGATATAACAATTCCTAAAACATCTGTTATTCCTAAACATCTGTTATGTTATCTAATATTACACCATCAAACCAGTTCGGTGCCTTTATATTACATAACTGGACACCTGCAACCACGGCCTGTTATCTAATATTACACCATCAAACCAGTTCGGTGCCTTTGTATTACATAACTGGACACCTGCAACCACGGCCTTGATAAACTGAGATTAGGCCTAACATCTTAAGTCATTTCCCGCGCGAAGCGAGATTGATAATTTTAGGCGCGAAAATAATAGCAGACGATTATGCATAATACAAATATATATATATTACATGGTAAACATTTGGCCATATATAGAAACAGTTTAATGTATTTATATAATACATTACTATTTATATATAACAATAATAAACATTTCGTGCAAATTGGGGTTTTGCACAATCCTCCCTACCCGGGGAGAAGTTTGACATCGCCCGCTATCGGCCGATTTACAAATCTTCATTCCTTTGAATATACAGTAGAAAACAATCATAATATCAATACATCATATGTCCTAAAATAGCATTTCTTTCGCTAGGTACCAACATTCTAATCATAGAGGCAATAACTATTTACTGAACAACTGAAATAATACCAAGTACATTTACTAAGTCAAACATCACAGTCATTGAACTCTACTGAGAAAGTCTGCTAGAACATTTTGAGTCCCTTTCTTTCTCTTCTCTTTCCCCTCTTTGTTTTACTTCTTCCCTCTCTCTTTCTCTCTCTCTTTCTTCTCTTTCCCTCTCTCTTTCTTCTCTTTGTTTTACTTCTTCCCTCTCTCTTTCTCTCTCTCTTTGTTTTACTTCTTCCCTCTCTTTTCCCTCTCTCTTTCTTTCTCATAAATCTCACCCTGACGTTCCAGATTTGCCTGATTAAAGAAGGGAAGTCTCATTAATTTGTCCCATATCTCATCACCTGTTGTCTGCAAGTCGGGGTGAACCGGCCCCTCAGTTTCCTTATTAGCACTCCTAGTTGTAGCCATTTTATTTTTTTATTTCCCAAAATTTTTAATCCCCAGAATGTATCTCCAAATGTATTATAGAATTGAGTTCAATAAAAGGAAGTAAATCACTAATATAATTTTAATGATAATATTAAGCCTCTATGAAAAGAAAACTGGTACTTACCGAAGTCTGTCTCGTCCGTTAATCCAATATATAATTTATCACATATTCAAAGTTTGCACATTTCCAATAATTTAATCCATTTCATTAATTTAATAATTCGTTGACGTCTTTCACTTATTTCCAAATTCTAACACTGTCTCGCATGCACTTCTGTTTTCCCACGTTAATTAATAGTCCCTTGTATTCTTCATGTATAAATCCTAGTGTCCTTCACAATATTCCATATATAAATTCTAGTGTCCTTCACAATATGTCACGATATGTCACCTCTTCTTTATTTCCAATCCCGGACGAGCGTCCCAATTGTCGCAAACTCTCCTTTTTCTTCTCGTAATAATATGTCTCGGTTGCTACGGCTCTTACCAGGGTCTATCCTATTGTAGACTCGCTGGAGTTGTCTAGGGGGTTTCTTCGTTATTATATGTATTAATGATAACTCAACACAGTATTACATTTCTTCTATATAATATCTTGTTTAAATTGGCATCAGAAATATCCATATATATATAATCAGTGATCTATATATATATATACATCGTATCATTAAAAGCTTATTTAACAATCCATTTGTGTGAGCCGACTATGCGCTTACACAGTATATTTAACATCCAATCTTTCTAATCCGTCATTACTCAATATCACTATAATCTAATCACTGTTTCTGATTAGATTAACTTTTAATCACCTTCTATATGGTTCGCCGAAACTCTATGTTTCTTCTATGGCTGAACAATTTAATTATTCGACAAATCTTTATAAGTTATATTTCTTATAATGTCCATAATATCTAAGTATCATAAATACAGTTTATATGTTCTATATACTAGATTGAGATCACGACCTTTCTCGCTCCTGGAGTTAGGCTCTAGTGTGTCTGATTTATGTTAATAAAATCCATTTCTTATATACATGATTGAATCAGTGTATATATGATATAACAATTCCTAAAACATCTGTTATTCCTAAACATCTGTTATGTTATCTAATATTACACCATCAAACCAGTTCGGTGCCTTTATATTACATAACTGGACACCTGCAACCACGGCCTGTTATCTAATATTACACCATCAAACCAGTTCGGTGCCTTTGTATTACATAACTGGACACCTGCAACCACGGCCTTGATAAACTGAGATTAGGCCTAACATCTTAAGTCATTTCCCGCGCGAAGCGAGATTGATAATTTTAGGCGCGAAAATAATAGCAGACGATTATGCATAATACAAATATATATATATTACATGGTAAACATTTGGCCATATATAGAAACAGTTTAATGTATTTATATAATACATTACTATTTATATATAACAATAATAAACATTTCGTGCACATTGGGGTTTTGCACAATCTATGCACGGCGTACCTATTATTTTTTATTTATGCACCATAACTTGTTGAATATATTATTTTGATAGTGTACATCATTGAATAAAAACACTTATTGGTCTTATTCAGAAATGGTATAGAAACTATTTTCCGTGTTGGGTGTAGAATATTTTAATTCGGATAGCTACCTGAATTGCTCATACACCGCATCAGTTTCGGTGGAAATATTCTCCTAATGATTTGCTTGATTATATTCGTCTACTAGACTTAGTCACGTGTTAGTTGCACCAGCCTACCGATACACACGGCGGAATCCTATTGAACCATGCTACAGCTGTCGGCGAAATTAGACGAACTATATAAATATTTTAAATACGGATGGAAATGGACGCATACGCAGAGGATAGGAATACGCACGAGCATAATTATGTTCCACCACTATGTATATGTATATATGTGTGTACAATATGTATGTGTATATAATGTATATAGTGTGTAAATGTGTGTGTATATGTGCGTGCGCGTGTGTGTGTATATAATGCGAGTGTATATGTGTCTATAATGTGCGTGTATATGTGTCTATAATGTGCGTGTATATAATGTGCGTGTATATGTGTGTGCGCGTGTGTGTGTATATAATGCGAGTGTATATGTGTCTATAATGTGCGTGTATATGTGTCTATAATGTGCGTGTATATGTGTCTATAATGTGCGTGTCTATAATGTGCGTGTATATGTGTATAATTATAGAGTGGTGGAACCTATGCTCGGCGTATTTTCGATTTTCATCCGTATTTAAAATATTTATATAGTTCTGGGATACTTTCGCATCAGAGCTGAAAGCATGGTTCAATAGCATTCCGTCGAGTGTATCGGTAGCCGGATGCAACTGTCACGTGACTGGTCCAGCAGACGAATATAAACGAGCAAATCATTGGGAGAATTTTTTTTTACGCTCGCCCATATGGTTCGCCGGCGGCGAGGGTAAATAAGCTCTCAAAAAAAAAAAAGGAGAATATTTCCACCGAAACTGATACGGTGTATGAGCAATTCAGGTAGCTATCCGAATTAAAAAAGTCTACACCTAACACGGACAATAGTTTCTATACCATTTCTGAATAAAACCAATACGTGTTTTTAATCGATGATGTACACTATCAAAATAATATATTAGTTATGGTGGATAAATAAAAAAATAACAAGTACGCCGTGCATAGGTGCGCTGAAGTCATGAGTGCCCCATATAAACGGGTGCCGACCGACATCGTTGCACAGGCGGATATGTAGTCATGTGGTAATCCACGGATCGCAGGTTCGATCCCCCGCCTGACACTAATAAAAGTAAGTCATTCAGATGGGACGTTAACTCGAGGTCTTGTGTCGGTGCTTTACACCGTGCACGTAAAAGAACCAGAGACTCTGGAATGGGTCTCTTGTCTGTATCATTGCACTATCCTCCAAAGTCTAAAATAACTAATCTCTTCAGGAGGCGTCGCTCATATGGGCAACCGGTAGCGACTATAAATAAACGTAAAACACACTGTTGCGATAGCTGAATTGAGCACCAAGGTCATGTGATGAAGCAATAGCTGCCAATAAAGAGTTCGCTCGCCCATATGCAGGGTTGGCAATTTCCCGGGAAATAAGAGTATTTCCCGGGACGGCGGGAAATACCGGGAAATACCGGGAAATACTGGGAAATAAGAATTTGGATACCGGGAAATAAGAATTTGGATGATTTTGGTGGTAAATACAGGTATATATACCATACAATTTCTATTACCCGGTGTACTGATTGTAGTATCATGTGTGCAGGATGAAAATGAACTGCTTTTGAAGAATATGACGAAAAATACAGGCATTCATAGTGGCATTTACGCATTGCTTATAATCTTTATATAAATGTTAGAGATCTAACATTATTGAGACTGTTCATTATTACTCTAATATACATTGTATACAAACACAGTTTAAGGAGTTTATACATACATTTATTGGAGGTATTTTAAATGTTTAATGTAGTAGGCAAAATGCAAATGTTTTTAGGATTATCCCTGAAATGTGTTCATAATATAGCTGTATTATTAAAATAATCAATTAGTTATTAAAGAAGTCAGAATCATAATTTGAGATGACCCACACTGTTTGTTTGTACACAATTTCAACACGTCACCAGTGCCCAGGAGCTTCTTCATGAGACCAAGCCGGAACTTGTACCCGAACTCCTCAACTACATGTCCGAGACACTGCCAATTCCTAAGGTGCTACAACAGGAATCCTCCATCAACAACTCGAAGCCAGCTGTATGGTGGTCATGTGTGGAGAGGTCGGGCGTGATCACCAAAGACTTCAGTCAGCTCGCCAGGAAATTGATGGTACTGCCAGCAAGTTCAGCCGCCATTGAACGTGTGTTCTCCAACTTCGGCATCATACAGACGAAACTACGCAACAGACTGGGCGTTGAGAAAGCAGCGAAGCTGGTGCTATGCTACTGCTTCCTGAGAGGTAGCGAGGAAATCGACTGGTGAAGACAGACTACTGGCTGAAGAAACATTCCAACAAGAAAAACGAAAAAATAAATGGAAAAAAAAACAATAAAATAAAAAAAATGAAAAAAAACAATAAAACCCAAAAAAAACTGTTGTGGTTGCCAATGATGCCACCTGATGAGTACCCCTGGCAGGGACGAAATAGTTTAAGCACTTATAGAGTGGTAGCAATGCATAAAAATGAGCAAAAAACGTGTTTGGAAGACACATAATCTTATTTCCCGGTATTTCCCGGTATTTCCCACTTCTGGGCTTATTTCCCGGAGCGGGAAATACCGGTATTTCCCGGGAAATACCGGTATTTCCCGGCGGTATTTCCCGCCCCCGGTATTTCCCGGCCAACCCTGCCCATATGGTTCGCCGGCGGCGAGGGTAAATAAGCTCACTCACTCGTTGTTTTCACGACTTAAGAAAATAAGAATAAACGGCAAGTGCAAAGAAAATAAGAATATACGGCAAAGTGCAATTAACATTTTATACTGGTCATTATATGTGGGATTTACGCCGATCATAAAGTTCCACCACATCTCCCCGACATGTTTCTATCTTACAGTTGCAATCGGGATACATTACGGTACAACATAATTGTCAATGTGTTTGTTTTTGCCAGTTGACATGATAAGTTTCGTTTTTGTCCAGAACAAAACATCTAGTTTATTACACCGAAGCCTTGCATAGCTTATCGTAGTCCCAGCTAGATTGCAAAACAAGTTTCAACAACGTTAGGGTAATCGCTCTCGAGACCTCATTCCTGGTGGAATCCATCGCCACGAGTGAGAGAATAAATCTTAATTGATCGATCTTCTACTAGCCTTAGCATAAACTCGAACCGAAACGAAACCAAACAATTGTCAATGTTGGATACAACACACCTGTCCTAACCTACATAACAATTCACAACACAAGGGAGATAGCCAGGCATTGTGTTTACGTTTATTTATCGTCGCTACCGGTTCCCATATGAGCGACGCCTCCTGAAGAGATTTGTCATTTTAGAATTGTTGAGGATAGTGCAATGATAGACTAGAGACCCATTCCAGAGTCTCTTCTGGTTCTTTTACGTACTGTGTAAAGCACCGACATGATACTTCAGTGTAATGTCCCCATCTGTTATTAGGGTAAGGCGGGGATCGAACCTGCGATCCCTGGATTACCAGTCTAACGTGTAAACCACTGGACTACAGATCCGTCTGTCACACCTATACGCCTCCCCTACATAACCATTTATAACGCAAGGGAGATAACCCAGGCATAACCATGTCCGGATACTAATCAGTGATCGGACACTTTAGTGTGAATTAATTGCCACTTGTGTGAATTAAGACTAACTGAAATTATAAACCACGTGCTATTTTACGGTTTCAAGCTATTGGGTACGGAATGCAACACTCGTCTTGTACTAGACACCAACACAAATAACCGGTATTAATGACTGGAAAAGTCGACGCTTAGACCAAAGGGGGTTTGGTGTGGATACCACCTAGTTGGTCCAGCTCTTCCCTATTATATTAAAGTTAGTATGATGGTGTAGCCGTTGTATTAAAATAACCTTACTATGTTAATAGTTAAAACACTATCGTGACGTCAAACCTTTATACATGCAATCCATTATTATTAATATTGGACTTCTGTGATTGTGTGAAACGGCCAGAGTATTATAATAAATCATACGCGTACGTGTACGAAATTAACAATTTTAATTAGTAGGATCTTATGTATGTGAGGAGACATGTTTAATTAGTACGATTTTATGTTAAGTGATAAGTAAGATATAAGCCTCGAACGGATCCAATATGTAAACTATTGGATACTGTCTTCGGTGCTACACACCTCCCACAGTCCAATATTTTACATATTGGATCGTTTTCGGTTTATATCCTATACATAATATTTTCCAGCAGGTTTTCATGTAATCACGCGAGATCATTTAGGGACCGGCACCTCATGCATGCAATATTAAAAGCCACTACGTTGCCTACCCCCCCCCACATGTGATGTGCTTATGTTCCAGCCACTTGCGGTAACATTGTATTAAGAGGTGTCCACTCCGTCCCAGCAAGGGCGAGAGAAGAGGCATGTGGAATTTAAATGTATTGCCTAAGTGCACAATCGTAACGGCTCCAGTGGGGCTCGAACACCGGGCCTATCGCACATTAAGCGGACGCGCAACCACTGAGCTATCACGACTTCCACTTAAATGATAATAGACGTATACCTGCGTCAATCCATCACAATATATACATGCATTTATTAATGGTTAATTTAATCTTTTTTGCTTTGTAAATGAGGACTTTGAGACATATGCAGGACACACTATTAGCCGTAAACTTATCTGACGGACACCGTGTTCTTAGAAATACCACTTCCTTCTATCTGTATTTTTGAACTGTATTTTGAACTATCTTTCTGACTTATGCTTTCCCATATAAGTCACTTGCTCATAGTGGCGGGGAAGTTGATGTTTTGCTTGTGTCTTTGTGGGGCTTAAAGTCACACCAACAGCTTGGATGATATGGTGACTCATAAGCTATTAAGGAATTTCCCGGCTGTTCCACCTATCATAATTTCTAGCACGGACGGGCAACCGTGTAGAACCACGGACATTCCCTCCACAAGCCAGCTGAATAACGTACTCATTTGAAGTAATTAAATACCCCATTTGCATTCGAACCGGCGGCCGCACTCACTTGTATTCGAACCTGCGGCCGCACTCACTTGGATTCGAACCGGCGGCCGCACTAACTTGGATTCGAACCGGCAGCCGCACTAACTTGGATTCGAACCGGCGGCCGCACTAACTTGGATTCGAACCGGCGGCCGCACTAACTTGGATTCGAACCGGCGGCCGCACTCACTTGGATTCGAACCGGCGGCCGCACTCACTTGGATTCGAACCGGGGGCCGCACACACTTTTGCATTCGAACCTACAGTTCTGATGGGCAAATGATTTTGAAGTCAACAAACTTATCCACTCGATCACGGCGGTTATAGAGGCCTCTGGGTAAGTTTAGAAGAACATGTCTCTAGGTACTAGCAAAAACTTAAATAACTAATTTGGGTGTATGCCTTGCAAATTATAAATGCACTGGCACATGAACCTAGCGGCGATATCGGTTTCCTGTGTTATGTTATATTTCAGATTTATTTCTTTAGCCGCTAGCACACAGATTAGTGTACGCAGTGTTGTTTATATGACCATGGTTTTGCTTTGCTGGCTGCTCGAACTACATACCACACCACCAGTCTCTTTCGACCATGGTTTTGCTTTGCTGGCTGCTCTAGCTACGTACCACACCACCAGTCTCTTTCGACCATGGTTTTATTTTGCTGGCTGCTTTAACTACGTACCACACCACCAGTCTCTTTCGACCATGGTTTTACTTTGCTGGTTGCTCGAACTACGTACCACACCACCAGTCTCTTTCGACCATGGTTTTGCTTTGCTGGCTGCTCGAACAACGTACCACACCATCAGTCTCTTTCGACCATGGTTTTGCTTTGCTGGCTGCTCGGAACTACGTACCACACAGTAGTAGTATCAGAGCTGTATTAGCCTATGTAGTGGCTGAGGCTGTACTACGCGGGGGGTCTATTGAAACCCTAATCCCCATTGAATTCGATTTCTATACAATTTCTAAATATAGCCCTATTTCTAAAGAATACTAAGTAGGGCGATTCCAAAGGGGCTATTGGATTCCTAACTAGGTAAGCTCCCCCGGTGTTGATTAACATAAATCTCATTCCGATCCTATTGAAATAACACCCACGCAAAACTATCTCGAGGCGCCCTATTAAATTCCGATTTGTATAGTCTATAGAAATCATTTTGTGCGGTGAGTAAACAACTTTTTTTATATCTATCTTGAGGCTACATCTCCCAAGTGTACTTCCAATTGTAACCAGCCATCTCCCAAAAGTACCAAAACTTCTCCCACATGTACTTTATCCATCTCCATTGTATACTCAATACATTTCTCTTGTGTGCTCAATACATCTCCCAAGTGTATCCAAACATCTCCCTATCATATCCAAACAACTCCCATTTGTATCCAAACAACACCTCTCTTGTGTACTAAATACACCTCCGTTGTGTACTTAATACATATACCTGTATTCACAATACATATCCCAAGTATACCCACACATCTCCACTGCGTACTCAATACATCTCCCCAGTGCGCGCAATACAACTCCCTTGTCTGCTCAATACAACTCACTTGTGTACCCAAACAACTCCATCAGTGTACACATTGGAAAATAATGTTTCTGTCAGGTTTGTTTTACCCAAATCGTGTGCCGTAAAACCATCATCTCACCATGATGGTTACTCGTTGCCATGCAGGTAAATAAACTAAAGTTTGTATTACTGAAACGTTCATTGATTTTCCTTTATGTCAATTGTCACTTTAAAGAGGTCGCCGAAGGTGCTCAATTTACACACAAATGGAGCGATAGCATTTCCATTCATATAAACATATTTTCATAGATGGCAAAATATTTATTTTATTGAATGAAAAGTAAAAGTTGACTATATGTGCATTCAACTGAATTATTGTTGTATGATTGAAATATTAAGCACAGTGTAGCAAATATAGAGTAACACTGCAGTTCGCTAAATACCTCTACCTAGATAGCTCATATAAACTAATATTGATAAGGCGAGGGAACATTTATCCATGTGGTAGTTATTTTCAAAATGCTGGACAGCAGGGATATCTTAGCTAAAAAAATTGTTTTTAATTGAAACAGGATCAAAGAAATTCTTCATTTTCAGTGAATGTGTAAACATGTTATCAATTTGAAGAAGAATTGTAACCCGATAGTGTGTTGACGGGTTGAAGATTCACTTTAAATCTTCAAAGAACCGTGGTGTGTTGTGCTATTGAATTAATTATAGTGACATAAACACATTGGAATATTGAAGATGTTGAAAGAATGCTGTGGATGTCTTGAATTAAAATGATAGAATGGTAGAATGGAAGAAGATTAAAATTAATGACATATGGACAGATAATGTATACAGTAACTCCTGAAGTGATGCAACTGTCATTGTGTACTCAATACAGCTCCATAGTGTTATCACTACAACTCCCAAGTGTACACAAACATCTCCCTAATGCACCCATACATCACGTAGTGTTCCCAATACAGCTCCCTAGTGTACCCAAACATCTTCCAATTGTACCCAGACATCTCCCAAATGTATCTAAGCATATCCAAAGTCTATTCAATCCATCTGCATTGTACATTCAATACATCTCTCGTGTGTGTTCAATACATCTCCCTAATATAGCCAATACATCTCCCAAGTTTACAAAAACAAATCCATTATGTACTCAATACATCTCCCTTGTATACACACTACATAACCCACCCACACACCTCCATGGCCTACTACAAGGGAGTTGTATTGCGCGCACTGGGGAGTTGTATTGCGCGCACTGGGGAGTTGTATTGCGCGCACTGGGGAGATGTATTGAGTACGCAGTGGAGATGTGTGGGTATACTTGGGATATGTATTGTGAATACAGGTAGATGTATTAAGTACACAACGGAGGTGTTGTTTGGATACAAGAGAGGTGTTGTTTGGATACAAATGGGAGTTGTTTGGATATGATAGGGAGATGTTTGGATACACTTGGGAGATGTATTGAGTACACAAGGGAGGTGTATTGAGCACACAAGAGAAATGTATTGAGTATACAATGGAGATGGATAGAGTACATGTGGGAGAAGTTTTGGTACTTTTGGGAGATGGCTGGTTACAATTGGAAGTACACTTGGGAGATGTAGCCTCAAGATAGATATAAAAAAAGTTATTTACTCACCGCACAAAATGATTTCTATAGACTATACAAATCGGAATTCAATAGGGCGCCTCGAGATAGTTTTGCGCGGGTGTTATTTCAATTGGATCGGAATGAGATTTATGTTAATCAACACCCGGGGGAGCTTACACAGTTAAGAATCCAATAGCCCCTTTTGAATCGCCCAACTTAGTATTCTTTAGAAATCGGTTTCAATGGAGATTATAGATTCAATAGCCCGTTTGAATCGCTAGGTGCGCCTTTTGAATACGAATACAAAGGGTGTATTATGAATTGAATCGGCCTACTTAGTATTCTTTAGAAATAGGGCTATATTTAGAATTTGTATAGAAATCGAATTCAATGGGGATTAGGGTTTCAATACGCGTAGTACAGCCTCAGCCACTACATAAGGCTAATACAGCTCTGATACTACTACTCCACACCACCAGTCTCTTTCAACCATGGTTTTGCTTTTTGCTGCATGGTGGCTCGAACTACATACCAATCTGCATAATCTGCGCATTTCATTTCCAAATCCAGTGTATGCGCAATTAGGAGGAATCAAAATAGATCTCTAAAATGCTACCGTTATTGCTTTTAAATACCCCAAAATACGCCACTAGAATATATAAACAGGCGATCAATAATTAAATATAATTATGAAACTTTTTCATGATTCATTTCGATTCCTCCTAGTATTTCAAGAATAACTAGTATATTTCTGTGTGTATTATTTCCTTGCTGTTACATGAGAGTTCTTATGAAGTAAACTATGATAGCAACTTATGTTGCCCCGGTTCACACGTTTTGTCAAATGTGCCGACAAGTGATTATCATAAACATTAAAGTATTTTTAGAGCAAAAGAACACTGGTTGTTCTTAGCCATATTCTGTAATTTTTCTGTAAATTTTCTACTCTCTCGTGTCTTGTTCGGAGATACTTTGTGTTTGAAGACTTTCACACATATATTGATTCTTGGCAACCCGTTTTGCTGTTGAGCCCTTATTCTTTTCATTAAGTTGTAATTTTAATGAGTTCACTTATTCTTTCGATTAAATTTAAGGCTTTATGGAACCTGCGGTTATCTGCATATTTACCAATTACATGCCTGCTAAAGTGCATTTATTTAAAAACCCGCCGAAAAAACTTGTTTCAACCAAAATGGGCTCATTAGCTACCAAATAATTGAATGTGTTGTGTTGGTATTCATTTAGTGTGAGGTGACTCAAATATAAAGAATGAATTATTAGTCTTTAAGTATTTAGGTATTAAACCCAGAGTAAAGGTCCTGACAATGCAGGTAAGTAACTATTTCGGCTAATTTTTCACCCGGTCTCTCGGATCAGGGAGGCAGTTATTGTTTGGACCGACCGGCCGTCCGTGAGTAAGTGGTTGATATTTAGATTTATTTGATATTTCGACGACGATGATTTATTTGATATTTCGACGACGATGATTTTGATTGTAGTTAGAGATGATGTATATATATTTAGTAATATCGTAATAAGATTTAAGTTGCAGTAACCATTTATTGTTTTGCAATGGAGGGTCGTAGTGTGGGGATGGGATGGGACTGTTTACTACACATTGGGATGAATGAACATGGCGCATATGGTACCCCTCATGGGACATTCGCCTGTATAAATCATTGCACTTATTTGATAAACACGCGTGTTTTACAGTGAAACTGAATGCATTGTTTGCATTAATTCATCCTTGTAATCTAAGGTTATGGGTTCGGTTTTGATCGCTACAGTGTTGTCGCGGTTAATACAATGTTGACCTTATTGGATACGCGTGTGGGGTTTTCCACATGCATTAATTCAGTCATGATATAGCACACATTTTCCAGTATTGTTTTGGACCGCCACAGGGAATCCATCCATACAACAACGCCTGCAGATCAGCACACTTTTGACCTTGGAGGATATTCACTTCATCCGGATGTCGGTGAGTTAACAATTTTCTTGTTTTATGCCCTCATCTCGGTTAGAGTTGGAAGTTAATATTGTTTCCAACTATATATTTACTTATGCAAGTTGTTTATGAATGCACTCCGCCCTGATAATACCTGTATATAATGGTTCCATCAGTTTATACACCCATCTCTGGTCTAGTAGCAATACATTGTTTAGTTCATCACGGTGTTTGGGTTATTTGATAGCGCGCATTTTTAGAAAAGTGAAAACGAATGAATGCTTAGATGATGCATTCATTCGTCACGATATATCGCGCGGTTTTGAATTTTGTTTTGGATCGCCACAGGGACTCGCAGGGACTCCTTCCATACAACGCCTGCAGATCAGCACATTATGTCGGTTAGTTACTACACGTTAATTCTGTTTACTTTACTGTTGCTGTCAAAACTGCACGTTAAGGCCATAATAAAATAAATCCTAGATTTTCATCCAAATTTTTTTGAAAATGGGGGAGGGGGGTAAAATTTTATTTTTTATTTTATATTTTCAGGATATCGATATTTATGCTGATAAAATGGTGTTTTGACAAGATTCAACTTGACAAGATTTTTTTTTTTTTTTTTCAAATAGTAATAAAAAAAATCGGGGCGGGCCCTAAAAACGGGGGCGGGCGGGGATGAAAATCTAGGAAATATTTTATTATGGCCTAATACTCTTTATGTTACTGCACAACTTACACGTTAATACTCTTCGTCATTGTCAACTACCACATTAATACTCTTTGTCACGGTTTAGACTAGCAGTTTATACTAACGTTTTATGCTTAGTTATTGTTGTTGTATTGGCCCAAGTTCATGGTGTTTCTCTAACCGACGAGTCCCGGAAACACTGTATGGGTCCCCTAACTTAACTGGGACGAAACGCACCCGACGGTCGCATTTCTATCTAAATATTATTGCTATAAACATAAATTACGTGCCTTAGATCAATTTCCAGCTGCATGGACGATTTTGACTGTCTGGTGTGTCTTAGAGAATTCCAAATCGGTGGGGAGACATTGTTGTTGCCTTCGTCGTCCGTCTATCCGTCAGTCTGTCCGATTTTGCCTTGTGTTCCGATCTTCATCTCCAAAATTCCTTGCTGGATTTTCACCAAAGTTGCAATTTTGTTTTAAACATAAATTGGAATGTATGTTGTACCAATCAATTTTATCAGTTGCAAGAACATCCATCAGTAGTAGCCCCATTCTATTTCGATACTGTGTGTGTGTGTGTTTAATGTTTATTTATCGTCGCTACCGGTTGCCCATATGAGCGACGCCTCCTGCAGAGATTGGTCATTTTAGATTTTGGAGGATAGTGCAATGATACAGACAAGAAACCCATTCCAGTCTCCTCTGGTTCTTTTACGTGCACGATGTAAAGCACCTACACGATACCTCTGTTTAACGTCCCATCTGAAATACTTAATTGTATTAGGGTCAGACCGGGGATCGAACCTGCTATCCCTGGATTACCAGTCCAGCGTTTTACCACTCTACTACAGACATACATTTTATTCAAAATCATTAGGCTAAAAAGCCCATGAGGTCAAAACATATGCATGATAGAGATACAGATACTTCGATACTGTTTGTGTCAACCTATATCTGCTGGTTGCAATTTCGACTGCCTGGTTATTTTTAATTATGTTTCCATCGATATGTTCACATTTGTTTTCACAAGAGTAACCACTTTAGATTAATGAAATGTTATTTGTCGTACCAAATCATTTCCGTTGCAGCAGCATCATCAGTAGCAGACGCCACATAATATGCACCATCTGCAGTAGTTAGTAGTAGAAACAGTACCAAACAGCATACACACTAACAAACAGTATAAACAGTAACATATGTAGGACTGTCCTGTCCTGTTTCGGCAATGTTTCAGTGTTCTGCTATTCAGTTTGTACGTAAATAAAAAGCCATATTTCTATTAATTAAATGACTAATATTGTGAACATGGAGAGAAAGTAGATTTTATTGAAAAGGATATGCATTACTATAATAAAGGAGTCTCCGATATAGGAAGCAGTGAGCTTACATCGGTGTCTGTACCGTGCATACAATTAATGTGCGTAAAGAGGCTTCTGAGATAGTATGAGCTGGCGTGTGGGGATGGTAGATAGCCCGAGAATTTAAATCTCTTGTAAATAATGTACCTGTCCCGTCCCTATTTCGGCACGTGTCGTCCCTATTTCGGCACGTGTGGGGATGGAAGATAGCCCTAGAATTAAACCTCTTGTAAATAATGTACCTGTCCCGTCCCTATTTCGGCACGTGTCGTCCCTATATCGGCACGTGTGGGGATGGAAGATAGCCCGAGAATTTAAATCATCTTGTAAGTAATGTACCTGTCCCGTCCCTATTTCGGCACGTGTGGGGATGGTAGATAGACCGAGAAATTAAATCTCTTGTAAATAATGTACCGCGATCATTTAGCGACTCCGTGAAATTAAATATCTTGTAAATAATGTACCTCGATCATTTAGCGACTCTGTGCATATCGATAACGCTAATAAGGTCGATGGAAAAATGCAGTACATGCGAACTGCGATATATATTCTTAAATTGATCTTATGCAATCTCCAGCTGTTTGGGAGAGATGGAGATTCACATCTAACAGATTCACATATCTTCCAGAGTATTTAAATATGTCCACCCCCTATTTAGGAGGAATATTGGCTTTGCCGTTGTCGTCTGTCCGTCAGTCGCTCCGATTTTACCTTGCCAGCAAACAGTGTCCAGCAACCGCTTTATACACCGGATTAATGTTCGGATACAATTTAATTTAAAAACATTTAAACATCCTATTTGTCGTGTTCTATCCTACCTGTCGTGTTCCATACATCATCCACATCAGTTTATTGTAGCCTCCCAGGCTGTTTTTTTAATACTTTTTTATCATCCCTACCATTTTAATGCATCATCCCTACCATTTTAATGCATCATCCCTACCATTTTAATGCAACATCCCTACCCTTGTAAAGCATCATCCCTACCCTTGTAATGCAACATCCCTACCCTTGTAATGCATCATCCCTACCCTTGTAATGCATCATCCCTACCCTTGTAATGCATCATCCCTACCCTTGTAATGCACCATCCCTACCCTTGTAATGCATCATCCCTACACTTGTAATGCAACATCCCTACCCTTGTAATGCATCATCCCTACTCTTGTAATGCATCATCCCTACCCTTGTAATGCATCATCCCTACACTTGTAATGCATCATCCCTACCCTGTAAGCATCATCCCTACCCTTGTAATGCATCATCCCTACCCTTGTAATGCATCATCCCTACCCTTGTAATGCATCATCCCTACCCTTGTAATGCATCATCCCTACCCTTGTAATGCATCCTCCCTACCCTTGTAATGCATCCTCCCTACCCTTGTAATGCATCATCCCTACCCTTGTAATGCATCCTCCCTACCCTTGTAATGCATCATCCCTACCCTTGTAATGCATACTATCATCCCTACCCTTGTAATGCATAATATCATCCCTACCCTTGTAATGCATAATATCATCCCTACCCTTGTAATGCATCCTCCCTACCCTTGTAATGCATCCTCCCTACCCTGTAATGCATCCTCCCTACCCTTTTAATGGCACCATCCCTACCCTTTTAATGGCGCCATCCCTACCTTGTAATGCATCCTCCCTACCTTGTAATGCATCCTCCCTACCCTTGTAATGCATCCTCCCTACCCTTGTAATGCATCCTCCCTACCCTTGTAATGCATCCTCCCTACCCTTGTAATGCATCATCCCTACCCTTGTAATGCATCATCCCTACCCTTGTAATGCATCCTCCCTACCCTTGTAATGCATCATCCCTACCCTTGTAATGCATCCTCCCTACCCTTGTAATGCATCATCCCTACCCTTGTAATGCATCATCCCTACCCTTGTAATGCATCCTCCCTACCCTTTTAATGGCACCATCCCTACCCTTGTAATGCATCATCCCTACCCTTGTAATGCACCATACCTACCCTTGTAATGTATCCTCCCTGCATTCCATCCAGTTCTACTATCCTTTTTGAAGCCTTCATAATGGGGCATTGTGGTATTTTCTGTCTGCAAATATTCACCAAACGATTGTATTATAGGAGATCTATGTTGGAAACCCCCAATAGTTCGACAATGGAAATGTATCTCTCGCTTTATTGGGTCGAGACTAGTGTATGGATTCTGCGAGGATCAATAGGCTAGAGGCAATCTGGGCATATAATATAGCTAGTCGTTCATGTAGAAATTGGCATTTTAATGTGAAGAGCTATTTATGAGAGCTATTAGAGGTTAATGCTTTTCCAAAGTACACTAGCATTACTAATTATATATCTCGTTCTTTCGCACATACTGTAGAGGTCAAAGCATACGATAACTATATAAAGCATACGATAAATATATAAACAATGTATGTGTCCCTGGTTGCGGGCGGAATAAATTTTGTGCATTTGAAAGACTGTTAATTTTATTAGGGTCAGACAAACCCATTTCTTTGTGAAACCACATCCACCGTGAAGAGGTATTCAAATCAAATCAAACTGGAAAACAACATATACATAGCCAGTACTCGCCTGTGAATAACGTCACTGTGTTTACACACTGTATTCCTCCGCCAAATAATACAGTATACCAACGTTCAGTTTGCAATGGCCTGAATTCTTATACCACATCTTTTCTACACATAGTCTGAAGTCTTCTCAAGTCACATAATTTCTCAAACACAAAATATAGATGTCATGAAAATGCATTTTTACCAAAAAGAAAAATTAACTATATTAGTTATTGGGACTACATTCGATGCGTGTACCGCGGATGCACTAATGCCTATTTACATATATACAATCTTTAGCATTAGTCAAACATGCGGTAAGCAGTCGGCCAATGTAATCACAGAAACTGACTGCTTAGCGCATGTGGCTGCTCAATATGTCACATGTATAGTAAAACACTATCTTTGGAAACTACAAACTGGCTGTTTAATATCGATTGGTTGGCTGCTTAATAGAGGTGACCACCTAACACGTTTGACTCGATTCAATTACAAGGCATGCAATTTAAAATTAATTTGTACAGCGTATATTTAAAACCTTATTCATTTGTACGACGTACATTAAAAACGTTATTCATTTGTACGCCGTACATTAAAAACTTTATTAAAACTATTTATTACATTCAATTGATTCCACCTCAAAAAAAAGGCTTACAACAATCGCTATATATTGGTTTTTCAAATTGAGTATTTCGGAGCAGTACTTCCGAAATAGAATGTCAAATGTCTGGGCTAATAAATCTGAGAAATGACCTACTTTTTCTTTGTAGTCATTATCGCGAACATACCCAGTCATTACGTGACATCCGAGGACCCTAATTAGGATTTATTTGAGAACTAATTAGGTCACCCTCTATAAATACAGAACTATATATCTTATTTTGTCACAAACTAACGATCGGAAGGCCAATTTTATTCACGATCATCCCGCGAGTGCATATATACCTTTACCGCCAATACTGGAGAGCAGAACAAGAAGTTTTCATATATAATTTACATAGAAATCAATACAAACAGGATGTAAAAGTGCATAGAAGATTACAAATAGAATTGTGGCAAGTCGGTGCAAGATCTCCATCGGTCAGACATGACAGTAGATCACCAATCCCTCGTATATAAGCGATAAACACCTTCCACCGAGTCACTCTACATGTAATCCAAGATGTGTACATTATAATGCACACGTGGATAAATAATATTCAGGAGAATTCGTATTGAGTTAGATAATTAATTCATTACCCTTGTCGAAAGGAAATACAAGGACAATGATTCAGATTGACTTCCGATGTTCGAACTCAAAACATGTCATTTCGATCATTGCAAGTCTTTAGAAAATCACTTATATTTAGGGTCACACTTGTGGAATGACCTCCCTGTTTAGGGTCACGCTTGTGGAATGCCCTCCCTATTTAGGGTCACGCTTGTGGAATGACCTCCCTATTTAGGGTCACGCTTGTGGAATGACCTCCCTATTTAGGGTCACGCTTGTGGAATGACCTCCCTATTTAGGGTCACGCTTGTGGAATGACCTCCCTATTTAGGGCCACGCTTGTGGAATGACCTCCCTATTTAGGGCCACGCTTGTGGAATGACCTCACTATTTAGGGCTACGCTTGTGGAATGGCCAACCTATATAGGGCCACGCTTGTGGAATGACCTCCCTATTTAGGGCTACGCTTGTGGAATGACCTCACTATTTAGGGCTACGCTTGTGGAATGACCTCCCTATTTAGGTTACGCTTGTGGAATGGCCTCCATATTTAGGTCCACGCTTGTGGAATGGCCTCCCTATTTAGGTCCACGCTTGTGGAATGGCCTCCCTATTTAGGGCCACGCTTGTGGAATGGCCTCCCTATTTAGGGCCACGCTTGTGGAATGACCTCCCTATTTAGGGCCACGCTTGTGGAATGACCTCCCTATTTAGGGTTACGCTTGTGGAATGGCCTCCCTATTTAGGGCCACGCTTGTGGAATGACCTCCCTATTTAGGGCCACGCTTGTGGAATGACCTACCTAATTACATCATAACAGCACATTCTGGTCCACACTTCAAAGCTTTATATATCAGGTTGTGCAAAGTACATACCAATAACCTAATAATAGACTGATAATACTTATATTCATGTATACTTGTATATTAGTTCTTGCAGCGTATATCTTTTACAATCTTATTAAACATAAATTACTTTCTGGTATGTTTATTTCCCTAGAGATGTGTTCTGATTCAAATGAGTAATAGAACCAGATGAATATAGAGCCTGATCAGTTTGTCACGTACACATGTAATTACAACTTTACGCTGAGCCTCCATTTCCCAATGACCAAACCGTTCCGTTGTTGGTTATAAATGTCTGAATGGAGAATATTGGGCATAATGATTAAGAGGTAAGAATACCACATTTGAATTTGTTCTAACGATATTGAACAAATAATTGTGTGTATAGGTAATACTCCATAAACAACCAGGAGGGGGGGGACTTTATTTTACAACTATTGCGATATATATTAATCATTCTCGTTGGCTCGGATGAAAGCATGCATGTAGTCATTCGTGTGGGAGGAAATCAAGAGTACCCGGAGAAAACCCACCTCTCCGATCTGGCGACTACCGTACCATCTCGCATACTTACCGGTCCGAGGATCGAACCCGGGTTGCATTGGTGTGAAGCGAGGGAGAAAACTTGGGTTATAGATTGCATTTGAGACGTAAACAAGATTTTGTTAATAATATCCCGAATATATACTCAAACGCAAAAGAAAGTGTGCATATAGGTTTTTCTTAATATTCTTTATATCCATAATAGAAATTGTATGATGTTTGGTACCACTGTTTAGCTTATTCAATTGCCTACAAACCCACATAATATTTTTTAAAATAGCGGTTACTATAGATGCACAGAATTCGGTTACATGTGTTTAGGGTCAAAATGAAAAATACACAAACTGTGATATTGGTGTTATTGTGAGTATAATCACGTTTTGCAGCTCTCCTAATGGTTTTGTTGTGATTATTTGATTAATACCGGGTATGGCCGCCAGTTTGTCTGTAACCTGTACAATACGGCGTCTCATGGAATTGACGTAACGTTGTACGACGTGTGCCGGTATGTTGTTCCATTCCATCTGCAGAGCATTCTGTAGGTCCTGCAAATTGTTGACGACATGTCTTGACCTAACTCTACGACCAAGAACATCCCAGATATGCTCGATTGGGTTGAGGTCAGGAGAAACGGCAGTCCAAGGCAAGGCGCTAACGCCATTTGCATTTAGGTATTGCTGCGTTAGCTGTGCCGTATGCGGACGTGCATTGTCATGCATCAATGTGGCGGGTACATGCTGATTAACGAATGGAACAGCTACTGGTCTTAACACCTGGTTCATGTACTCGGCTGCATTAAGATTGCCATTAACAATAACCAGATCAGTTTTCCTGTTTCCCATGATCCCACCCCAAACCATAACACTGCCCCCGCCAAACCTGTTTCTCTCTACAACACAGGCGTTAGCAAATCGCCCCCCTCTCCTAAATACCCTCACCCTCCCAGTATGATGACTCGGGTTAAACCTAGATTCATCGGAGAAGACAATTCTATCCCACTGACGTCTTTGCCAGCGGAGATGAAGCCGTGCCCAATTCAAACGAGCAACGCGATGACGTCGTTCGAGTACATTACCAACGTAAGCCCGTCTAGGTCTGATAGGCCGAACACAAAGACGCAGACGCCTCAGAACTGTGTACCTGCTAATACCCTACTGCCTTGCTGTAGCGCTAGCACTTTGGAAACGACGCCTGGTGTGCGTCAGTTCAAAATGACGGTCTAATATGACGTCAGTTACACGAGGCCTACCGGTTCGAGGACCTTCGGCAACTGTTCCTGTTTGCTGGAACCTGGAATGAAGTTCACTTACTGTGTTTCTGTGACAATTAAATGCCCGTGAAACAGTATCGATGGAGTCACCTCTGCTAAGCATCATCAAAGCTTCAATACGTTGACGCAGAGAGAGTCTGGGTATGGCGAGTTTTGAAAATATTCAAATTGCTGTGTTTTTCTTACTCCTAGATGTTGTAAGAAAGTTATGCGAGATTATTTGACCGATTTCACATTTGTCCAGACATTGCACGGGCAAATCGTGCAAAACGCTTGTATAGGGACGTTACGTAACAATACTGACACAATACTGACAAGATATAGCCATTGTTCAACACAGTGACAGGCGTGCTTCACGTGCTACACATATGAAATATTTATAACCGATATAACTATAAAAAGAAACGTGCACACTTTCTTTTGCGTTTGAGTATATATATAATTTAAAAAAGTACCCACATTTCGATTGGTCTTATATCTACATATATATACCACGTGGATAGTTTACTCACGATATACCACGTGGATAGTTTACTCACATGAAATAGTTCGACACCCACGTTTGGATTCGAACCTACAGACATTTGGCCACAGATGAGATGGTAAATTAAAGTCGATTATTACGTTATTGGTTACTTCTAGATTAGAGCAGTGATTAGCGCGCTCGCTACTCGCCAATGCAACCTAGGTCCGATCCTCGGACCGGGTAGTGAGGTTATACGGTTGTCGCCAGATCGGACAGGGGTTATCCGGATTCCTCCCACACAAATACCACATTTAGATAGATTTATTAATAGATAGATTTCATTATTTATAGAGGGTGACCTACTTAGTTCTGAACTAATCTTCCTTAGGACCCTCTTAAATTTCTTAGCACTATAGCATTAATGCACATACAGCGGATTCCAATCTGAATGCTGTCGTTATTGACACAACAACCGACCCTATTCAACCACTTTTCTCTATTCTAATCTCTTTCTTCTCGTGCTCCGATTTGATAGTTCATGTTCTTGAACTTTCTTCAAATATTCCTTTAAATATTAACCATTTTCTTTTTAACATCCAAAACTATTGACTCACTAATACAATAACTTCTGAAATTCTTTAGCATATACCTAGAATAGATTTCACATATTTTCATTGTTATATTATATATTATTTTCCTGCCTATTGTATATCAATCAATTGATAGGGAGAAGAACTATATAAGTTTTCTTTCGTTCTAATCCCTTTCAGTCTACTGCTGTTAAATTATATATGTAAAATGTTCATTTCTTGATTACATGTACAAATACTGAAATAAATAATGTTTAAACTAATGCACATACACAATAACTAACGATCACCAACGTACAGTTACGTCATGCAATATACATGTATACAATGTTGTACAATGTAACTTAAACAAATCGGGTAATGTTATCGAAATACAAAACGGACATAAGAACTTTCTAGTGTCTACCGATTAAAAAATTGTTGTATCCATAATTTACATTTTGTCTTGAACTTATTTAAAGATTTTGACGTCTTAATTTCCAATGGTAGACAATTTATGCTTTCCTCCGCACCAACGAGATTGATCAATATAAGATGTTTAACAATTGTTGTCAAATAAATAAAGTTGAAGTAATGAGGTCTCGAGAGTGATTAATATAAGTTAACTTGTTTCGCAATCGAGCTCAAATAAATTTGTATAAAAAGGTATTTGCAATATACGATAGCGTACAGGTAGTGTGACGTAATATTTGAATGTATATTGAAAGGTAAATTTGATCGCGTACAGTTTAAAGGCAGTTTTAGCCTAACAAACAAATCGTTGAACTTTTCTCACGACCATGACGTTACTAAACCGTAGTAGTATTTGCAACCGGACTTGCCTGTAATTCGAATATTGTATCGAATGTTTGCATATATATAAACGGAAGTCGTGAACGCGCAGTAGTAGAACCCTCTCTTTAGGAGTGAAATTCCCGGGAGTTTGCGCCCAGTTGTAGTCGTTACAAGTGTGCCCTTGTGCAATGCGTAGTCGTTGCAAGTGTGCCCTTGTGCAATGCGTAGTTGTTACAAGTGTGCCATTATGCAATGCGTAGTCGTTGCAAGTGTGCCCTTGTGCAATGCGTAGTCGTTGCAAGTGTGCCCTTGTGCAATGCGTAGTTGTTACAAGTGTGCCATTATGCAATGCGTAGTTGTTACAAGTGTGCCAGTGTGCAATGCGTAGTCGTTACAAGTGTGCCCTTATGCAATGCATTTAAATTCCTCCAGAAACGAGGTATCGAGAGTGATTAATATAAGTTGTAGGAACTGGTTTCGTAAATGAGATATAACCGTTATTACTCTTATTTTCACGCCACAGCGATTTGCTGTTTTTCTACGTCTATTTGTGACGGTAAATAGATGCTGATGCTATTATAACGACTAACACCACACATCCAATGTGAAACGCACAATAACCACAGTTCACATTATAAAAAATAAACATTTTACTGATTTATCGACAACCGAGGATCGAACCCGGCTTGCAGTTGTGCAGTAACCCAATCAACACCAAGTAACTTAGGCTGTCCGATTAGCGCAGTGGTTAGCACACTCGCTTCTCGCGAATGCAACCCGGGTTATATCCTCGGACCAGGGAGAATGTGAGATGATACGGTGGTCACCAGATTGGACAGGTGGGTTTTCTCCGGATACTCCGACTTCCTCCTACACGAATGACCACATTACGCTTTCATCCGTGCCATCGAGTGATATGCACAAAATCAAGCACAGCGTATAAACATCCGTTGTTTTTTTTGCGGGAACAAAAACTCAATAATATTAACTTTCCAGCTCTTTCATGCCAAATATTAGAATACATAAGAGGTATAATTAAAGACTAGAATTGTAATACATAAGTTGAGTGTAAAATTGATGTTTATGTATAAGAACACGTTTTTGAGCGGACAGCGCTTTTAATCTAGATTAATTGAACGCTCATTAACGATATTAACTATGATCTACGTTGGGAAATGCTTTACGGAGACGCTTGATTACTATAGAAATAAGAGAATGAATATGTTCTAATATTTTTACCACGATCCATGGAACAATGTTCTATAGCTCATGACCAGACATGGAAAATGATACAACTAACTCTACACTATTTGAATGTAAATTTTCGTCTTACACTATTTGAATGTAAATTTTCGTCTAAAACTGATGCTATCACCATAACAATTCACCATGAAAAGACGTATCTGTGTATTAAATCTTCGTTAGAGTCGCAATTTGTGTTTCAACAAAATAAGAATGGTAACGGCATAGAGGCAACTTTCTCAGGTGAAGAAAAGGCGGTAGTAACACTGTATTATAATAAAACATTATTCATACAAGGCAAAGGGTGCAACATCTGGAAATCCAAAACATTTGACCCAATAGTGGCTAGTCTTGATATTGAAACTGACTTGTGCAGTAATGAAAAGGGTAATTCTCAGTCTCCATCTCATAAGTTTGAAAGCATCGATGTTTAAAGAACTATCTGACATCAGAATTCAACTTAATAAAGTTAACTACTACACGTACAAGTAAAGCGGCACTTGTCAGCCTGAATAACAGAACTAATGAACCTGTAAATAACAACCGCAATAATGAGCGCCATAATGAACCTGTAAATACTTACAGGAGCCAATCACACAAGGACAGACACGCATCGGCTCCCACTGTATCAAATACAGAGCAAACAAATCCAGGACGGTACACAACTTTCATTGCTGGAGACTCAATTACAAGGATTTTAAGTTCAGGCAAATTGAGCGATGCCAGACTAAAGGTAAAGATTAAGTCATCCTGGAGGAGGTGTTGAATCAGTTGGGAATACTTTCATCAGAATGGAAGGGGTTGATGAAAACTTCATTAGACAAGCAGAAGCCATAACACTGCATGTAGGTACAAATGATGTGTCGAATGCATTGAGTTCAGAAGAGATTGTATCAAAAAATGGTAAACACAATAGCAACAGTTCAAACAGTAAATTCGAGTGCTAAAATAGTTGTGTCAAGCATACTGCCAAGAAAATCTGATAAAGTGGTCAACATAATCAAGAAAACAAATGACACCTTATCAAGAATGTGCACAAGTAAAGGATATCATTACATGAATACTAATCAACATTTCATCAAAAATGGTGCACCAGATGCTTCATTTTATTATGATAACATTCACCTGAACAAATGTGGTGGTAGACTACTTGGAACTTTCATGAGGGACACTCTGAACACTGTCTTAGAAATACAGGATAAAAACTCTACATCCGACACATGCTGAGTATGTCAATGCTAACAATCAGAGATCAGTGGGTAATTTCCGGAATGGGAGGTTTTCAGGGAGGGGTTTCGAACGTCCGTATCAGAGCAGGAACGGGATGAGGAGTTTCGATCGGCATTACCAGAACAGGAACGTGATGTCCATCCCAGGTCCAAACTAGATGCGGTCGCAGAACAACAGTTTCTGGAAGTAGATGACTTTAATAGATGTCACTACTGTGACACAATATTTCAGAAATCACTAAACGCAAACATTTCAGTTAATTCAACTTGTTCAGATTGTTCCATTGCTGAATTACATGTTTCTTGTTTATATCATGAGGCCCATTCCTTTTTTAATTGCACTTACGAAACTTGTAAATGTACCAGTAACTTAGCCTCAAGCACTGATATATGTTCAGCTGATAGTAGTGAATGTAATAGTAATTATAATGATAGTAGTTTTTGTGAAATATGTTCTGTATGTTTGTTAAACAGAAACACATGCAACTGCATTTCATGCTATGTGCTAGATACAGATAAACTAATGACACTGAATTTCTGATCAATGATACTGATTTAATAAGTACTACCTGGTTTAAAAAACCGGGACTTCACATTGTTCACCTTAATATACATTTTATTTACCCAAAGTTAGATGAAATTAAGTTGATAATGTCTGATTAAAATAATATTGACTTGTTTTGTATTTGTGAAACGTTTTTGGATACCACAGTTAGTGATCATGAACTTGTTATTGATGGCTATACTGTGTTTCGAAAAGACAGAAATACGTTTGGTGGAGGTATACTTATCTATGTTAAAGACTACTTAAGCTGTACTCATAGGGTAGACCTGGAACACTCTAATTTAGAAGCTATTCGGCTTGAGGTTAAATTTAAACACTAAACCATTACTTGTGTGCTATACCTACAGGCCACCATCATCCAAAGTTGAATGGCTTACACATTTCTCTAACAGTCTCGATAAGTCATACTCAGAATCTAAGGAATGCATCATACTAGGTGACTTCAACTTCGATTTGCTCAAGCAAGACCCTAATTCAAACACATGGATTAGCCTTCTTGATTCTGTTGATTTCACTCAGTTGGTTTGTCAACCTACACGAGTAACTCAAACCACGTCAACACTGATTGATCATGCTTTTACAAATACACCCAATAATATATCGGAGGTTACAGTCCAAAGTTATTCCATTAGTGATCATTACCCAGTTTGCATCACCAGGAAAACTAATGACCATAGCAAAAACACTTCGATTCATAAATGTATTCAGTATAGATCATTGAACAATTTTGCTTGAACTTTCCATCCAGCCTTGGTCACTTGTAGACATTTTTGGTGATCCGGACGACTCATCTGATGTATTCATTGATATGTTCGCTACTGTTCTCAACAATCACGCACCTATCAGAAATAGAAGAGTCAAAAGGACGTCACAACCAAACTGGATAAATTCAGATATTTTAGAAGCTATAAAACAGAAATCATTTTCACAAGAAACAAATATCAGATAAGTTTAAAATATGGAGACAAACAGTCAAATCACTTATATTTACCTCAAAGCATAATTACTACACCACACATATTAACTCGAATAAACACAATCCGAAACAATTATGGAGCAGCCTAAATGAATTATCAGGACTGAACAATAAATCTCAAACACAATACCTACATGATGAAAATGGATGTAAAATATTAAATGCTAACTATACGGCCAATATTTTTAATGAACATTTCTGTAATATTCATAGGCAGTTTCAGTCTGAGAACCCACCACCGCACTACTCTCACTTTGCACTTGAAACTACTAACAACACTAAATTGTCAAACATATCTAGATTTTCTATTCCCTTAGTATCTGTGCAGTTTGTTGAAAAACAACTTCTTTCACTTGATGTATCTAAATCAACAGGCTTTGATAATTTACATGCCAGATTCTAGCATAAACTCCAACAAATTTCCCAAAGCATTTAAATTAGCCAAAGTTATACCCATTCACAAAAAAGGTGACAAATCAGATAAAAATAATTACAGACCTATATCAATATTACCTGTTATGTCATTGATTCTTGAGCGCCATGTCCGCTTTCACTTGAAACAATTTCTCGAGGAACATAATTTATTATATAATCGACAGTCCGGATTCCGTAAAAATCATTCATGTCAAACTGCCCTTACACGCTTACTGGATGACTGGATATCAGCAATTGATAAGAATGAAGTAGTGGGCACAGTCTTTCTGGATCTTTCCAAAGCCTTTGATCTGGTTGATCATTCTATCTTAATACGTAAATTAGCTTATTATGGTCTTGCTGAATCATCACAAAATTGGTTTTCCTCGTACTTAGCTGACAGGTTCCAACAAACGAATGTTTCTGGTGCTCGTTCTGATCCTGGACCTGTTGTTTCTGGTGTTCCTCAGGGGTCTGTCTTAGGTCCCATTCTCTTTATAATTTACATCAATGACTTACCTATGACTCTTACCAGCACAGTTGCAGACATATTTGCTGACGATACAACTATATCTTCCTCCGATCAATCTATTGACACTATTACTACTTCTTTATCTAATGATTTGATAAATATTCAACAGTGGTGTTTAGACAATCGTATGATTCTCAATACTTCTAAGACCAAAATCATGTATATTTCCTCTAAATCAAAAGCTCATAGTATCAGTGAGTCTGCTCTTGAAGTGAAAGTGAACAACACCGTCATACATCCGAGTTCTGCTGAACGACTACTCGGAGTTATGATTGACAACACACTATCCTGGGATAAGCATACTGACAATGTTCTCAAAAAAGGTAACTCTTATTTATATTTATTGTCTCGTATAAAAAGGTATCTCTCTATCCCCAATCGCAACCTCTGTGCTTATATATTGCCTCACTTAGACTTTTGTTGTGTGATTTGGGGTAACTGCAACTCATCTTTAGAAGATAAAATAGTTCGGTTTCAAAAGAGAGCAGCTAGACTAATTCTAGATCAGGACTTTGACACTCCATCGCAATTATTATTCTCCCAACTAAAATGGATGACCTTTCCAGAACGAGTCATATATCAGAAGGCTATACAAATGTATAAAACATTACCTGGAGCTGCTCCAGACTATTTAAAATCATCCTTCACTTTTACTTCTGATATACATCCTAGAATTCTTAGATCAACCTCAGAATATCAATTATACACACCAAGACCAAATTGTGAATTATTTCGTAATAAATTTGAATTTTCAGGATCATCTATTTGGAATTCATTGCCTCACTCAGTTCAAAATGCTCCAACTATCCAACAGTTCAAAATTCTCTACTTAAAGTGGAACTATAACAATTCAAACTAGTCGCGTACTTCTACTGTTAGTTTATATACAAATTTATTTTAGCTCTATTGCGAAACAAGTTATTTCAACTTATATAAATCACTCTCGAAACCTCATTCCTGATGGAATCCATCGCCACGAGGGAGAGAGAAGAGGCAACGTGGAATTTAAATGCCTTGCCTAAGGGCACAATCGTAACGGCTCCAGCGGCTTCTACTGTTATTATAAACGTGTATTGACATTGCTATATTTATTTAGAATCGGAAAATTGCTGTCCTTAAGTTGATTTCATACATATTTTGAAGATACCACTACAAGTCAAATCTGCACATTGTTAGATAGATCTAGTATCATTAATTGTCTCATTCCCATTTTCTACTCTGCTAGCCAATTCCATATATCATCATATTCCATTACATATTAAATATAGTTTCTCTATTTTTCAGCTTTTACATTACTATATTATTCCAATGTGCAGTTCTCACTTATAGTGCTATCTTTTGATTGCATTTGATTGTATATATGTTGAGGGCCTCATGGTAGATTAACTTTTATTAAATGAGTACTCTCGTTAATTAAAGTCTTTATTATTATTATTATTAATATAAGTTGTTAAAACTGCCTTAGCCATCCTTGTAAAATAAATAAAGTTTAAATAAAGTTTAAAAAGTCTCTTTGTGTCTAGTCTTTATGTAAGCTAGATTAATTATGTCTTAAGCGTATTTATATATATGTCAACATAATTACTCTGGAATAGTATTTTAAACCACTAGCCGGAACCTTGATTTCCTATTGTATAGAACTATGAATTACTTCCAATGTAGTCAAAGATACATGTATTAAGTTTATCGTGTAGGTTTATTGTATGTACTAGTAATGCGTTGTCAATCTCCATGCATAGTATAGGGGAACATTTTAAAACGTTTCATGGTTCATGCATGTTGGTCAGTAATAAAACAGTGGTTTGATGTGTGCAGATTATTGCCACCAAACCACATGTCAGTGTCACACTATTACGCACCAACACCCAGCTCATTTATTGCCCATTTAAAGTCGGTGTTTGTATGTGAAAATAGTCGGATGATAAGCACAACTCTTAAGCGACTTGGATAGTACATCGACCGTGTCTCTCTATGACAAATCTGGCATGTTTCGAAGGTTGGTACACCAAGTAGTGGTTAACCGCTGGAGCCTGCCCATGCAATGTGTTAGGTAAACTACCCGCCGGCGATATAGCCCAAACATTCACCATTTATTTTTTAACTGGCCAAAAGCAAATGTATTTGCCGATTTGCCTAATAAAACTTGTTGGTAATTAGAGATCTATTTCTGAATGGATATCAGGACTGTTTCTCCATGTCGAGTATTTAATCTTAAATTATCTATGTCATTGTATGTGGAAGTTTTTATCAATATTTGTGATATTTTAGGCTGTAAAGCGCTTTTGAACGTTTTATTTTTAAATGAAAAGAGCGCTATATAAGTTTGGTATATAATAATAATAATAATAATCTATAATCTGGTATTCTGGAAATTGTAGAGAGTGCATCAAGACCACATGCATGCTCCTTGCATGTGATTTAATATGCTGTCAAACATAATCCATCGAAGTTGATGCTTTTGGCATCAAGCTGTTCTTATCTCTGTGTATTCTATATTGAAATTATTGGTATATTCCGCAATACCAATAAGTCACTGAAAAAATAAAATTAACAGTTTCATATGTGACGTTAAACCGAGGTCTGGTGTCGGTGCTTTACATCGTGCACGCAAAAGAACCAGAGGAGACCCTGGAATGGGTCTCTCTGTATCATTGCACTCTCCTCCAAAAATATAAAATGACTAATCTCTTCAGGAGGCGTCGCTCATATGAGCAACCGGTAGCGACGATAAATAAACGTAAAACACACACATTTTTATTTCAACTATAATGTTTTTATTTCAACTATAATCTTCTCATTCCAAGGCTCCAATGACGCTGATTAGTTATTTTCATAGCAAAGGTGCATTCAGTCTGCACTATAGAACGAACATACTCACTAAGCAGCTTACAATGATAGTGCTACCTTGTATTTTGCACCTAAGAAAGCTATATAAGATGCTAGTAATGTGCGGATAAAAGTGGAATGCCATCATACGAATAAACGACCAGGACATTGCAATATGTAATTAACGCTTAGCTCGAGAATTGGAAATAATCGCTCCTGAGGCATCCATTTCTGGAAGAATTCACTGCTACTAGGGGCGAGAGAACGGTGTATGGATATACGATTAGTGTACGACACCCCATCGTTGTTCTGTGGAGGTTCGAACTTTCACCTCCATATATCCATATATAGCAGCATAATTATTATATTAGCAGAGACCCTAGTATAAAACGCATGCAAATGAAAACAATAATCATAGGCGCCACTATATCTGAATGCATTTCAAATTTCTCGGTTTATTAGCCGGATTTGCGCGTATATCCCTGGAACAGTCTCGTGACACCCGCCCGGTAAGAAGCGAATGTGATCCCACATCACAGAGTTGTTAGAATTTGTAGTTTCTACAATTTAAAAAGGGCAATCGTGTAGATAAAGTTACCAGTCGCATATCGAACTATTATTTATAACTTCTTATTGTGCAATGTTGTATTACTACGCATGCTACTTTAAAACGTCATATTCTTGCACAAAATGACAATTTGTAAGACTTATTTCCTGGTTTACTCGGTGAAAGCAAATTGTTATATTTCACTGTTTTGAAACGGTGGAAGATGGCATTTGCTCAGCCACTGCTTGTGTTTATTATTCCTACACGGTCGGATGCACTTTTGTAGTTTAGCTATTTTCTGACAATCGTAGGCAATTAATAATAAATTAATCTAATGAATGTGTTTTGTCTGTATCATTATGTTTTAACTTTGACAGCAAACCGAAACTAATTTGAAAATAATAACGAGACCATTTCTGATTGCGGATGTTCACACTGACGTAATTATTAGTTTATTGTAGTGAAATGAATACAATTAGATAACGAATATTGTATTAGCCAAAATCTTTGGAAATCGTAAAAGAAAATTATGTGTGCTCATTTGTACAATTTTTCCCACTCGTTGTTAACGCCACTCGGTGTTCACTCGGTGAAAATATTCTTTATGTCGTATATTTGTATTCAATGCAGGCCCGTAGCCACACTGAGGCAAATGAGGCCTCGGTTAGAATTTGTCATGTAACGACAGGTATATAGGAAAACTGATAAAACTGTCCTCTGGTTGCACAGACTAACATACACAAATAATTCGTGTGTGTGGGGGGGGGGGGGTAGCTTCGGTTATGTTTCAGATTCTGGCTACGGCACTGCTATGTAAACCCAGTATTACATTGCGTGTCTCGTCTCTAATCCAACCTAAGAGGCTATCAGTGCACGACAAGACTGTGTAATCCGATTTCGCAAGGATTAAATCATTTCTAAGAAACCTATTTAATATTACATAATGAAACTAAAACATTTTTGTAGACAATGCATTCAGCAAATGACGTTTCATCCGTATTTCCTTTCTCTATTTCTAAGCCCTTAGCTACCAATTTTCAGATATTTATAAGCGTTTCAATGCGTTTCCAATTTGAATTAAACATATTTAAGTTCTGGTCATTTTTCGATATTACGCTAAGTTATTTCAACTTATATTAATCACTTTCGAGACCTCATTCCTGATGAAATCCATCGCCACGAGGGAGAGGAGGCTTCGTGGAATTTAAATGCCTTGCCTAAGGGCACAATCGTAACTGCTCCAGCGGGGCTCGAACTCCGGACCTTTCGCACCTGAAGCGAACGCACATCCACTGCGCTATCACGACTTCCAGAATAACTTATGCTTTTAGCTAGTATATAGGTCCTTAAGTTGTTTACTCTGTTGTTCAAAGGAAACAACGATAAAACATATCAAATTTCTTCCACTTTCTCATATGTTACTATAGCTCGTCATATATCCATCCTACTGTATATCCAATGGGTAAAATATCTGTATTTTTTTTATCAATTAACATGATTTGTATAAAATCACATTTGTCATAACACAACATCTGGTTAGGTAGCAACTGTAAAAAACAAAGGATTCCAACTGAAAGGACCGCAATACATTTCGGGATAAATCTGGTTTTATCTACCAAGGGAGGTTATAGAAAAGCCAGCGATGTCCCTCATTAGACAGCTATTTTTAAGAACCAGTCAAATCTATCAATGCAACCGATCTACAACATATCTACGATTGTGCAGCGAAACCGAGCCCCAGTGGGTTAATACAATATAATGGAAATCCATTTTATAGTTGTTACGTTACGTCATTAAATTAACACATCGCCTGCGTCTCATTCTTCAATGTCGGCAGACTCGTTAGTCGTGAGACTAAACAACGGGGTTTCGTCTTACGAACGACAAGGCCAGTGTAATTTGGAGCTATAACATTGTTAGTTTTCAAATTGAATCGGGCAATGAGCCTCTTTTGTAAGGTCTGCACATCAGCTGCCACGCACCGCTGTAGGTTCGAATCCCATCGGAGTGTCGTATTATTTCAAGTTAGGAAGCTATCCAATTGGCTTGCGGTATCGGGTAATAGTTATTGCGGTATCGGGTAATAGTTATTGCGGTATCGGGTAATAGTTATTGACTACTGTACTGAACTACTAGTATGTACCTGAACTGAAATACTAGTATGTACCTGTACTGAAATACTAGTATGTACCTGTACTGAACAACTAGTATGTACCTGAACTGAACTACTAGTATGTACCTGTACTGAACTACTAGTATGTACCTGTACTGAAATACTAGTATGTACCTGAACTGAACTACTAGTATGTACCTGTACTGAACTACTAGTATGTACCTTTACTGAACTACTAGTATGTACCTGTACTGAACTACTAGTATGTACCTGTACTGAAATACTAGTATGTACCTGTACTGAACTACTAGTATGTACCTGTACTGAACTACTAGTATGTACCTGAACTGAAATACTAGTATGTACCTGAACTGAAATACTAGTATGTACCTGAACTGAAATACTAGTATGTACCTGAACTGAAATACTAGTATGTACCTGAACTGAAATACCAGTATGTACCTGAACTGAAATACTAGTATGTACCTGAACTGAAATACCAGTATGTACCTGTACTGAAATACTAGTATGTACCTGTACTGAAATACTAGTATGTACCTGAACTGAAATACTAGTATGTACCTGAACTGAAATACCAGTATGTACCTGAACTGAAATACCAGTATGTACCTGTACTGAAATACTAGTATGTACCTGTACTGAAATACTAGTATGTACCTGAACTTAATCTTTCATTTTGCTTCATCCAACATGTTACAACATGATATATTTAATGTTGTATTAGTTTCTACAAATTTATTTTAGCTAGACTGCGAAACAAGTTCTTTCAACTTATATTAATCACACTCGAAACCTCATTCCTAATGGAATCCATCGCCACGAGGGAGAGAGAAGAGGCAATGTGGAATTTAAATGCCTTGTCTAGGGGCACAGTCGTAACGGTTCCGGCGGGGCGCGAACTCCGGGCATTTCGCACCTGAAGCGAACGCTCTACGACTGCGCAATCATAAGTACAGTACTTTTGTTGGTCCAAAAAACCCAAATGCCACACTGGGATATCATTTTCAATGCGTGTCTGGTTGAAAATATATACAGACACCATAACAAACTTTGCACTTTTATATTGAGGTTTACAATACACAGTTTAGAATAATGGATATTACTATGAGTGAAGAAAATAATCCTTCACACATTTCACTAATTTACCCAATATTTAAGCCCGTAGACGTCCAAATTTGCCTATATATTTTTTCTAAACGGATAACTGGTATCTTAATGGTAAGTGCAGTTTATTGTTGGTGTCGGTATACATACAATGCGAGAAATGGTGTGTTGTGTATATCTCCAAGTTGTTTGACAATGAATAATACTTAATATAGCAACACACTAATACAGTTACGGACCATACTATCGGGCAGTATAATAATAGTAATAATAATAAAGACTTTATTTAACGAGAGTACTCATTTAACAAAAGTTAATCTACCATGAGGCCCTCAACATATATACAATCAATGCAATCAAAAGATAGCACTATAAGTGAGAACTGCACATTGGAATAATATAGTAATGTAAAAGCTGAAAAATAGAGAAACTATATTTAATATGTAATGGAATATGATGATATATGGAATTGGCTAGCAGAGTAGAAAATGGGAATGAGACAATTAATGATACTAGATCTATCTAACAATGTGCATATTTGACTTGTAGTGGTATCTTCAAAATATGTATGAAATCAACTTAAAGACAGCAGCAATATTTACGATTCTAATAAATATAGCAATCGCAATACACATTTATAATAACAGAAGTGCGCGATTAGTTTGAATTGTTATAGTTCCACCTTAAGTAGAGAATTTTGAACTGTTGGATGGTTGGAGCATTTTGAACTGAGTGAGGCAATGAATTCCAAATAGATGATCCTGAAAATTCAAATGTATTACGAAATAATTCACAATTTGGTCTTGGTGTGTATAATTGATATTCTGAGGTTGATCTAAGAATTCTAGGATGTATATCAGAAGTAAAAGTGAAGGATGATTTTAAATAGTCTGGAGCAGCTCCATGTAATGTTTTATACATTTGTATTGCCTTCTGATATATGACTCGTTCTGGAAAGGTCATCCATTTTAGTTGGGAGAATAATAATTGCGATGGAGTGTCAAAGTCCTGATCTAGAATTAGTCTAGCTGCTCTCTTTTGTAACCGAACTATTTTATCTTCTAAAGATGAGTTGCAGTTACCCCAAATCACACAACAAAAGTCTAAGTGAGGCAATATGTAAGCATTGTAGAAGAGGTTGCGATTGGGAATAGTATAATTCAATCTAGAAGGCTGGCCCATTATATAAGACACAAAATGATCAAATGTTTCACAGACGGATCTGTAGTCCAGTGGTTGGATCTGTAGTCCAGTGGTTAACACGTTGGACTGGTAATACAGGGATCGTAGGTTCGATCCCCCGTCTGACCCTAATAACATTAACAGTCTTTCAGATGGGACGTTACACCGAGGTCTTCGTTTCAGTGCTGTACACGTACAAGACCCTGAGGAGACTGGAATGTGTATCTGTCTGTATCATTGCACTATCCTCCAAATCTAAAATGACTAATCTCTTCAGTAGGCGCCGCTCATATGGGCAACCGGTAGCGACGATAAATAAAAAACGTAAAACACATCAAATGACTAATCTCTTCAGGAGGCATCGCTCATATGGGCAACCGGTAGCGACGATAAATAAACGTAAAACACACTATATCAACAACTGACCGAACTAGTTGCACGTCGGGATGGATTGGTTTAAGAGCAGGTCGATTCGATACAGTTGTTGATGTAAACTAAGTGATGTGGCCTGGCCTACACATTGAGTTCATTAGAAATGAGAAATCAGCATTACCACACTGATTGTCCTCTCCACTGTGATGAGTAGAAAATAGATTGCACGCACACATATCTATTTGTATTATTTTCAAGGCGAATTGAAAGTAACCCTTCAGTAATGTCGGAGTTGCGCGTTATGAAGTTAACGTCAAAGCCATATTCCCATAGCTGGAATGTACACGAAGATAACAGATAGTAGTTCAGTCTATCGCGAGAGAGAAAAAAACGGATCTAGTGGAAGTGCACATTAATAATCAATTAAAATGATCGATAGTATTACAGTATCCGAGAAACACATTGCTGCAGTAAATATTTACGGAATTATATCTACATACACGAATACAAATATAAGTACCATCTTATTTCTCCCGACTTTATTTTTAAAAGGTTAATAATAAATAGTTCACAAAATCATGTGTTTAGTAATTTTCCTCATACGTAACAGCAAAATGACTGGGCGTCAAACGCAGATATTGCGTAAATTGTCCATAGTCTATAATATAATAGCGTAAGTTACTATGCTGATAAGCTTTAAAGACCGTTAATATATAATTTGGTTTTGTTTGTTCGTTTTTTTCATTGGGTTTGAAGTCGTACCAACAGCTCAGGTCATATTGCAACTTTCCATATAGTATTGTTGAAGACCACGGGTACCCCTTCGAGCGGCAGCACGGACGGTCACCTGGGTAGAACCACCGACCTACCACAACTACGCTGCCACTGGGAATGACCTGAGGGAAAATTATCAAATAGAAAAAAGTAGTAAATAATGGAAAATAATATTATAATGTATGCGACTTCCACTATAAGAAATGCAGCGTACTGGACAAATGGGGGAAATAATTGAAACGAACACGAAACAATTAGTTCTCCCTGATGTGCACGTGTTGTTCCGAGCCACTTCATGTTGAAGTGTTGTCAAAGCGAACTTTTCGGACTCGAAAGTATCAGTGGCGTCATTAATTACGTATTCCATGACGTCATTTACGGACGTCTAACCACAACGTTCTAGTGCCATTCAGAGTTCGGGTGCATCTTGTTCTGTAATGAAAACATTTGAGCCTTAAAACTGAATGATCGAATTTGTGAAAATATAGTTCGATCATTCATTAAAAGAAATATATGCGCTTAATAGTTCACTCAATGAACAGTGAAGGTAATATTATCAAGATTGGCACTTAAGCTCACAAGTCCACACATGCGATATTATTCGATCATTCACTTAAAACTAAGACATTCCAATTTTAACTTTGGCTTGAAAATGGGTTTTTGTGAGACATAAAACGACATCTCGATTCATTAATTGGTGTTAGAGGGTCGTGTGTTGTTCTTCATGGCGTCCTATTTGCCATCACGGACGGAATGGAATCACTGGTTTATTTCAATAAAGAACACGTTTTGATTTCACTGATATTCTATGTTTCACTGGATACCATAAAACAAATATAATTACATATGAATGTGCGTGCCTATACTACATAGCGAGCATAGCATTATTGCACAGTCTGCTGGAATTTCGAGTATAGCTGTAAGCAATATTAGGTGGATTAGTTCAGCAAGAAAACAATCAAATGGAAATCGTCGAATCCTTTCCCAGAATAGACGGGGGATTTGTCTGACGATGGGAGATATGTGTGCAATACAGTTTCGTTGTCTTAAAGGAGGTGGTTACCAGATGCAAATATAAACAACAATATAATTGCGCTAAATTGATCTAGTATTGAAATTGATATCTATATATATTGGATTTTATATGAATGGTGATTTCATACCATATTTTATGAACCTCGTTTTGGAATGATACTGTATTAAGCGAGCCTTTTGGCTTGAACTATGGTATGAAATCACCACGATTGTACGATCCATTTTTACCACATTGCCACAGTTAACAACAACCATACATTGTATCACATTACCACAGTTAACAACAACCATACATTTTACCACATTACCACAGTTAACAACAATCATACATTTTACCACATTACCACAGTAACAACAACCATACATTTTACCACATTACCACAGTAACAACAATCATACATTGTACCACATTACCACAGTAACAACAACCATACATTTTACCACATTACCACAGTAACAACAATCCTACATTTTACCATATTACCACAGTAACAACAACCATACATTTTACCACATTACCACAGTAACAACAATCATACATTGTACCACATTACCACAGTAACAACAATAATACATTTTACCACATTACCACAGTAACAACAACCATACATTTTACCACATTACCACAGTAACAACAATCATACATTTTACCACATTACCACAGTAACAACAATCATACATTTTACCATATTACCACAGTAACAACAACCATACATTTTATCACATTACCACAGTAACAACAATCATACATTTTACCACATTACCACAGTAACAACAACCATACATTTTACCACATTACCACAGTAACAACAATCATACATTTTACCACAGTAACAAAAATCATATATTTTACCATATTACCACAGTAACAACAACCATACATTTTATCACATTAACACAGTAACAACAACCATACATTTTATCACATTACCACAGTAACAACAACCATACATTTTATCACATTACCACAGTAACAACAACCATACATTTTATCACACTACCACAGTAACAACAACCATACATTTGAAGAAAGTATAGTATACGTCTCGATTTGCCAGTATAGTGTTGATCCTTATTACATGCAGCTGCATCCGTACGCCGTAGGAAATAGTCCCTGATAATAAAAAACATCTTCACGCAAAAATAATTGGCCAACTATTTTAATCACTATCACTATAGTGCATATTGAGAATTCTATTGATCTAGGCAGCTCATTTTCAACAAATAATGCATGGACACACAACATGTATATTACTAAGCTGTCAATGTCATGCCGCGACCACGCGACCAATCAAAATCCTTCCAGATGTTACTAAACGTCGACATATAAGAATGTATGACATGACTGTGTCAAAGCTCCGATCAATAGTCAATAGTTCCGATCGTTGTGTTAATTGTCTATACATGTATTTATACTTCCTGTTCACAGTCTTTTTTAAATTAATTTTGAGATAATTATGAAACAATAAAGTTAACGAATTATAAATCTTTATTCTGACAACGAGTGCCTTTAAACTCTACTGATAGTCTTCCAGGCTAGTAATCTCCATTGAATCTTTATATAGACAATCTAAATATTTCCCAGACAAGATCGGATGCGGGATGAATGGGGGAAAAGAAAAAAGACGGTAAGACGAAATACTCGACATATTATCCTTTCATGTTCAAATAAATTATGTCCTATGTATTCCAGTGCTCACGATACAATGTCCATGTTTACGAATTACGGCGAGCAGTGCCCATTAACGTACACTCCCATATGCAGAGTCCCATGAGAGGAAATAGCCAAACATCCTGACGTAATACATTACCGTAGGTCATAAATCAGAGTCGTATAGTAGCTTATTACGAAAGAGATGTAAATGACGTCAGTACATGCCAACTGGTCCGGCTGATGTGACACCTGGGAGAATGCGGCCTGGTTGGTCTGACTGAGTGCGTGACACCTCGAAGGTGTTAGTATTCAAGTCCAAACATTCTCTCATTTCACACACATACACGAGAGAATGTATCCTGGGAACAGGCGTTGGTATATTTTGCTTGGTCAGCCAAATAAATATATTTCAACACTGAGGCCATTAATTGGGCCGTATTGAGTTTCTGATAATATTTTGCAAGAAGTTAAAAAGTGATAAATCGACAGACTGGAACCCAGGAATGAGACTTATGCAAGCCTCAGCCAGTATGTGTTAGCGTAACATGATATATTGCAAATAATAAACATTATATATATACTTATATTAGTATTGACATAAGATAATTATTAGATTTGCAGGTACAGTATACTTGAGGAGATCGTCATTGGTACAAACTTATTAATAAATGTGGGATCGACAGAGAGTCGAGCATTTATGTTTTGTCAATGGCATAGCTTAGAAATAATTAGTATTTAAATACTAAATGGTAACCTATCAATAGTGGTGATCGATTCATTTACTAAATGGTATTGAACATACTTATGAGAAAAAGAAGGAACTGATAATGAGAGGCATGGGTGAGTTACTGCCCCTGAATATTCCCTAAACGTAGATATGTCCTATTACATGTTTCCTCTGTTTTTATCGTTGTTTCATTTGCACAACATGCTAGCAATTGTACTCCACTATCGCTTTATATGATTATTAAATTACTATATTTTACCAGATCTCCTACAGTGCAATGTGTACTTATTTGTAAAACAATGCTATCAGTTAATTAATACGATAACAATCACTATCATACCATACCGCAACATCTGGTTAGGGAAACAAAAGGATTCTAACTTAAAGGACCATTTTGAAATAAATCGGACTTTATCTGCTAATGGAGGTAATAGAAAATTAAAGATGTCTCAATATCTAATTGTTAACTTTAATGCTTACGCTTATTACCTCCCTTGTTTGTATCTCCGCCATTTGCTGTATTTGTACTTTGTATTTGTATGTCATGAGAAAACGTATGGACTGTATATTTGCTGTGTTTTCTTCAATTTGGTTTTACTACGACCGTTATAAACAATTGCGATATCGCAAATATAGTCTGACAAAAGGTATGTAGATCTAGTTTATTGGCAAATCACCCCCCACATACTATTTAGGCTATGGAACAGCGACAGTCTCCGACTTTAGTTGGCAGTTGGACTCGTACTCCCTCTAATCTTTATACTGTCTGCATTTAGATATAGCTTTGTAGATCCGTATCTTTTTTAACTTGGGCATAACATTTCGTTAACTCGCTGTTATAATTTGTAGACTGCACCTGCCAATCATAATTGCAGTCGATGCGCATTCAATAAAGGTGTGAAAGGTCCGGAGTACGAGCTCCACTGGAGCCGTTATGATTGTGCCCTTAGGCAAGGCATTTAACTTCCACGTTGCCTCTTCTCTCCCTCGTGGCGATTGATTCCATCAGCTATGAGGTCTCCAAGAGTGATTAATATAAGTTGAAAGAACATGTTTCGCAAACGAGCTAAAATAAATTTGTATAAAACTAATCATAATCGTGACCGATCGTCCACTATTATTGTACATTAGTATAACCAGATGGTGGCATATAGTGACTATTTATAAAGAAAAATAAACATAGAGATTCGGCGCGGTTGGTGGTACAAGTGGATAGAAGTTCAGAGAGATTCGGCGCGATTGGTGGTACCAGTGGATAGAAGTTCAGGGATTCTACGCGATGTGATGTCAGATTTCACACCGATCAACAGATCGCTATTGCTAATAATTTTATACAATTTACAAATCTGTCCAAATATAGATAATAAAACACCTATTAACTTCTGCATATACCGAGTCTTTAGTTTATACAAATTTATCTTGATTGCGAAAAAGAAGTTCCTACAAGTTATATTATTATGTAATCTATCGCCACGATGGAGAGTGGAGAGGCAATGTGTACTTTAAATGCCATATGCCTAAGGGCAAAATCATAATGGCTACAGCTGAGCTCGAACTCTGGACTCCTTGCACCTGAACGTCTTGAAGCGAGCGCGCTACCTATGCGTTATCACGACTTCTACTACCGAGCCATTGCAATGTATTATAAATGCCTTTCAATTTCAATTAAAACATCTAGTGTCGAGTACATTTGTATCCCTCCAAAATGATTTAAAGCAGCATTACATCGTAATAAAGGATGTTTTGGGTAAAATATAAATACTAATGTGTGTGTGTTTACAAAAATCTAAATAGTCGCTCAGAAACGATAAAATTCCAATAAATTTAAACCGTCGTATATGCGAATTTGTTTATCAACACACGAAATATAAACACGCACAGCGCGCATGCGTGAAACAACAGAGGAAGTAGAAAACAACGTATATATTTTGAACATGAAATAGTATCTCTCTATCTTCCTCTAATGTCGAACCCTCGCGGGGATGTAGAAATGTCCCTAAAAGACGCTAACAGTAAGTAATTTAATTAAAATAAACAACGTGGGACAAATGGGGTCGATGCATTCTGAATGTAAACGAGTGCAGACGATGCGTTCCGGTTGTAAACAAGTGCGTGACCGATCGACTCGGAAAGTCCTACTTTCGGTGTCGAGTTTGTTTTATCGCAAAAAAACACTGTTTACCAAATGAACATAAGCATACAAAGTATAATGTTAGAATGTGTAGCAGCATTGCTACCCATACGTTAAAAATTGAATTTTTCAAATATATTTTATTTCATACGATGTAATGCTGCTTTAATCTACCCTTACATGTACTCTATTATGTATGCCAGTTGCCACCGCCTGCTGTGATGATTGTACACAGTATCGATTGATGGATTTCTGGCTTGCTGGTGAACAACCTCGACCACATTTGAAATCTTTATTAATTAATTTGAGGTTGTGGTCTCCGGTATGTCCACATGCGTGAATTTGTTAGGTATTGTTTAAAAGTAAACTAAATTAATTAAATAAGATTGGTAATCCAGGGATTGCAGGTTCGAGCCCCGTCTGACCCTAATGAAATTAACAAGTTTTTCAGATGGGACTTTAAACCGAGGTCTCGTGTCGGTGCTGTACACCGTGCACGTAAAAGAACCAGGAGATTCTGGAATGGGTCTCTGTCTGTATCATTGCATTATCCTCCAAACTGGTATCGGCGATAAAACTTGGTGATTTACAACGCGGTGGTATCATTTGCACACAGTTAACCCATTCAACACTGGTAGCGACGATAAATAAACGTAAAATACACAGTCAATAATTCTTCCGTATCTTCTTCCTACAGACAACGACGACCAGGCAAACACTGTGTTCATCATGGGGAAATAGACACGTTGGAATACATGGATAGTGGATACACGAATTTGAACAGATCTGTGAAGTGTTTGCATAGCTTGTATGGTGGTAGCTGCAAATGTACAGTGTTTAAATCTCACCCCATCAACATTGGTTAAAGAGTGGGTAGTTCTGGTAAATGGACCAATAAGCTGGAAGCACATACACATATGTTTGTGTAGGTAAAACTCTCCTAGCATCTGCGTATTTGAGACATTTGAACCATATGTGTCGCTAAAACTGTTAGCATAGGTGTAGCTAAAACTGTTTACATATGTGTAGCTAATACTCGTGTATATTCTATGTAACTGAAACACTTGGATACTCTGTGTAACTGAAACACTTGGATACTCTGTGTAACTGAAACACTTAGATACTCTGTGTAACTGAAACACTTGGATACTCTGTGGAACTGAAACACTTGGATACTCTGTGTAGCTGAAACACTTGGATACTCTGTGTAACTGAAACACTTGGATACTCTGTGTAACTGAAACACTTGGATACTCTGTGTAGCTGAAACACTTGGATACTCTGTGTAGCTGAAACACTTGGATACTCTGTGTAGCTGAAACACTTGGATACTCTGTGTAACTGAAACACTTGGATACTCTGTGTAACTGAAACACTTGGATACTCTGTGTAGCTGAAACACTTGGATACTCTGTGTAGCTGAAACACTTGGATACTCTGTGTAGCTGAAACACTTGGATACTCTGTGTAACTGAAACACTTGGATACTCTGTGTAACTGAAACACTTGGATACTCTGTGTAGCTGAAACACTTGGATACTCAGTGTAGCTGAGTTATGAATTTGCATTCTGAACAATTTAAATGTGAAGTATGTGAGAAGTTATTCAGCCTTGCAACAACTTTGAAAACACACATGCTAATTCATACAGGAGATCGTCCTTACGAATGTGGAATCTGCAAGAAGTCATTTAATCATGGTGGAAATTTGAAAGTACACATGCGTAGTCATACTGGAGAGCGTCCGCATTCATGTCAATCCTGCAAGAAGTCATTTACACATATTTCAAATTTGAAATCACACATGCTTACGCATACAGGAGAACGTCCTCACGATTGTGAAATTTGCAAGATGTCATTTATCCGTGTTGGAACCTTGAAAAAACATATGATTACGCATACAGCAGAACGTCCGCATGAATGCGAAATCTGCAAGAAGTCATTTAACAATGTTGGAAGTATGAAAAGACATATGCTTACACATACGGGAGAACGTGCTCATGAATGTGCAATCTGCAAGAAGTCATTTGGTTTAATTGGAACTTTGAAATCACACATGCATATTCATACAGGAGAGTATAGACATTATGAATGTGAAATCTGCAATAAGTCATTCAACCATCTCAAAAATTTGAAAAGACACTTGCTTATTCATACAGGAGACCGTGATCGTGGGTGTAAAGTCTGAGCCTGGCGATTGAAAAACAAAAATGCATGAATTGATTCTTCAATCGTACATGTATCAGTTTGTATAACTATCTATCTATTATAAAATGTATAATATATGCATACATATATATATATATATATATATATATAGCCAACTCGTTATCTCTGAAACCTTTCATATAAAGTTTAGTTTATACTAATTAATTTTAGCTCTATTGCGAAACAAGTTCTTAAAACATCACTGCTGGAACCGCGAATCATATGGGAACCAAATATTGTTGCAGAATTTCAACTACGTAAATAGATTGACCTGGCCATTTCTGGATTCCAGCTTTCACGTATGTATTTCTATGCGCATACCATTGAAAGCTTGGAACTAGTTCCCTGAAAACAATTGGACAATTTTAATAACTATAATATGAATACATCATTCCTATTCGTCCAGAAAAAGGCATAGAATACATATATACGTTCATCGAAGGAAATGCAATAGTGATGTAAATATAAAATCATATTTTTAGTAAAGATGAATATGATCACTGTTGATAACAGTGACTTATGTATTGCATATTTCGCGTCTTAGTTTGCATATTTCATCAGTAGAACTGTGTACTGAAGATATCAAGTAACTAATTTAACCATGACCTTGTTCAAGGGAAACCACTTTGCCGTAACGTTTCCATACATTTACTGATATACTAGCGGACATAGAAAACGCTCACCTACATTATATGATTATTATTACATGTAAACGAAATACGAAGGATTCCATCAAAGATATATCACAACTTTATTACAAAACACAAGCCGAACAACTAAAAATATTCCAAACTGTTTAAAACTGTGTATTTATATAGTTATTGTTTTTCATGTAAAAACACACTTATCCGAAGTGTGCGTTTTCTATGTAATCTAGTATACTTATCCGAAGTGTGCGTTTTCTATGTAATCTAGTATACTTATCCGAAGTGTGCGTTTTCTATGTAATCTAGTATACATGTTGGGTTGTGGAATATCAGTGGTTCTACCAGTGTCCGTTCGTCCGTGTATGAAATACCTCTCGTAGGGGAAATTTAATATAGCTGCTCTGTTAGACTTCATTGTACAGTCAAACCTGTCTTGGTTAAACATATTTACTCCACTATATACATCCACAAAGCAGTATATGTACACGAAATCAAAGAAGTAAGTATATTGAAAAGGATTAAAATGGAGGCAGAGCTTACATAGTCATCTCCGAAACCTGTCTTAAGCAGCCAGCCAAGGAAATCACAGAAAGTGGCTGCTTTGCACAGGTGGCTGCTTAATAGATGTCAACTGTATAATAAAATAGCATATTGGGAATATTGAAACTAGTTGCTTAATACAGGTTGGCTGCTTAATACAGGTTGGCTGCTTAATACAGATTGGCTGCTTAATACAGGTTGGCTGCTTAATACAGATTGGCTGCTTAATACAGATTGGCTGCTTAATACAGGTTGATATCAGAAACTCATACGGCTCAATTACACTGTTTGAGTGTTATATAAATATATACTCTCACGAAAAAGTAAGTGTGCACTTGGTTATAAGGAACATTTTATACTTATATATAGAAGCAATACATAGGCACATTTGGTATCAACATGTGCAAAAATGTATTGGTTACACGATGTTTTACTTTTAATTGAAATTTGATCGTTATCAGAACAATGTTTTACGTGTGAATATACGTATATAATTTTCCCTCAAACCAAGTGCACGCTTTCTTTTTCGTGTGAGTATATTTATATGACGGACAAGGCGACGCCTGCATGTTCCCCGGCTATGTTCCAGGCCTAAGCATATTTTGCTCAGTTCATGCACACGCCAGTAAGCCTACATTCTAAATATGTAATGGTTACAAATCAAGCATTATAATGCTTATATTAATTGCCTTCCATGCTGGAATTTACGTGATTTGGCACGCAAAGAAAGTCGGTGGTAAATCACGACTATCTTATCTGATTTTACAGTAAAGAAAATGGAAACTGTGCTCATGAGATGTTCGTGCAAACATATATTTGCACGAATATGAGAAGACAGTTGTTTACACGTTGTGAAAGTGGGGAAGTGTATGTATAGGATATAAGCCGAAAACGATCCAATATGTAAAATATTGGACTGTGTGAGGCTCGTAGCGCCGAAGACGGTACCAATATTTTACATAATGGATCCGTTTGAGGCTTATATCTTACTTTAAAACACACATTTATATAACAAGATCCTACTAATAAAAATTGTTAATTTCGTACATTTGGCATGCGTATACACGTTTGAATGTAATACTCTGGCCTTTTGACAGCAGTCGAATAATAATAATAATGGACTGCAGGTACAAAGATATGACGTCACGACAGCCTCCTCGTTGAGCCTCCGTTGTCGAGTTGCGCGCCGTTGTTAGACTGCACCTTGCATCGCTATCGCCAGGGCCGTGAGCTCGTTCTCTACCAGGAACAAGTGATAAACGCATGGTATGTGAGAAGTGATTGGTATGCGAAGTGTTGAGAATTGAGTACACTGATTTCTACTCAGAACATGTTGGCGGTCACGAAATACTGACTGCGTACAATAATGCTCCAGAATGGGTTTTGTTCAAATATAATAATGATATGACATAATACAAACAACTCAGAAAAAGCTGGCGATCTTCTCTCCATCACGCCATACTGACCTCTTAGTTGTAATCAGAAATTGATGGACAAGTCATTGTGGACACGTGCCGTTAAGTCGTTCTTATTAATATGCTCTACACAATGAACATCCCCTTCATTTCGCTATCTTGATATCAGGTTCTATATGCATTGCGTGTTATGCTTAGCGTGGATGGGTTTGATTGACGTATTCCACTGTTTATATGTTATATGTGATGAATGAAGTAATATTGCGCAGTTATTGGACAGGCGCTAGACAAAAGTACATCACTCTTTATGCTATGGCCTTCGGTGAAATATGGAAATCTGTCAGCGAAATAAATTAATAGTTTACGAAAAGGATTCAATGGAATGATGCGTTGCTTTACGCATATGTTTCTAAACAATTCTAGCTAATGAAACTAGAGAATAGTACACTGGTGATGCAAAGGCCCGCGTTTGTATTTGATACAAGGTACAACTGTTTGATTACAGTTCGCTATTCTCACTTATATATTGTTTCTGAATGTGTGTATACATCAATGCATTTGGCATTCGTGTCAAATGTCGCGAGGTATTTCTCTCTCTCTAATTATCAGAGTGTGTGGGTTCATGTCATATGAAGTAAGGTCTGTAAAATACATTTCCAAGGAATGCCAAATGCAATGTCATTTCAATGGCGGATACCAATAACAACGGGGCTCATGGGAAGGATAGACTGTGTGCATTAGTAAGTTCCGGTAAGATGTTAATATGGAACTATAGGAATGAATAGTTATATGTAGTTATAGCATGACAGGTAGGCTTTGTGGTAGTAACATATATGTTTATTTTCGATCTATGACATTTACAATATTATAAACTGATTAAATATACGTGGAAAGTAAATGAACGGATAGTTATGTCGGTATCTGATTATGTCTTAATATATCATGTCACACGGTACACATAGAAATTAAGTTCATTTTCATTTGCAAATTGATTTGTCATTGCTTATGTGTAATTCAAAATGTATATTTAGTTATAATAAAACATGTAATGGTATACGTTATATAAATACAATTCTGTTCTGTTAATCAGTACAGACGGATCTGTAGTCAAATGGTAACACTATTCACTTCCGGTAAAATGGCGTCAAGTTTGTTTTTCTTTTCGCTCTCATTCGTTTCTGTGTTTTCGATGTTTTCTTAGAACATTATGTTGTGAGGAGTATACAACTTGACATATAAAGTGAATGGACTATACACTATGCAGTATTTGATTATTGAAGTTGTGGACAGTGGGATTTATTAGGACTGGTATGTTATGTTTCAACTATGCTAAACTGATCAACTGATCTCGTGATTTTAGAGCTTTTTGTGAACAGAGTATTATAATCCGCTAACGGGACATAGTCCAATATCCACGCACATGTTTTGAAAATCTATACTACACACCAAGGAAAGCGGTATATATTTAACAGATGGCTGAACAGGTATCAACACCAACTACGTCTCGAGTTAACAAACGAGACTTGTCATCGCCAGAAGATCGTCTGGATACAAAGAAGCACAGAATATATGATGGCAAATCAACAGATGCAACTGAATTTGTGGAATCCTCTTCATATGGAATTATGCAGAACTTGTCACTAGACGATTCTGCTATTAAGTCAATTGCAGCCGCATTAAAAGAAACTATCAAGTCTGAGGTACAGACTGAAATTAATGTCATTATAAACAATACAGTCAGCAATATTGTTGAAGGGGTATTAAAGGGCTTACAAACCCAGATCAACGATCTTAAACAAGAAAATCATGAACTAAGATATATAAATGAGTCACTGAACAATTGGGTTCAGAGTCTTGAAATAGCCGCAGATGCTGCTGAACAGTACAGCCGACGAAATTGTGTTCGTGTGTCTGGTGTTCCCGAGTCTTCGGATGAATTCACTGATAATTTAGTATTAAGCATTGCAGATGCCATTGGAATTAATATCAATATGGAGGAGATCGACCGCTCCCATCGCATAGGAAAACCTAGACCCAATAGCAAGCCACGTGATATTATTGTAAAATTCTCAACATATCGATCCCGCCAAAAGCTCTACTTGAATAGGACAAAACTGAAATCATCTGGCCACGAAGGTGTATACGTGAATGAAGACCTTACCAAACATATATCAGATCTTCTATTTCGGGCTCGCCAGATGATGAAGGCGCGCGTACTAGCTGGCGCATGGTCATCCGATGGTGTTGTGCTAATCAAAGCACATAAGGACAACAAAATGACGGTACACCGCATCCTGACAGTTGGGGATCTAGATGCATTCAAAAATTACACAGCACCTGTGCCGTATTCAAAACATGTGACTGTTCATATCTGAAGATACTCGTTATTATGGCGGTGTCTCCGTCACTTTGTATTGCAGTATAACTTTATAATGACCATTTATTGATCTCCACGTGTTTTTCGTTCAGTCGCCCGTGTCTTTTAGACTTCTCATATCTGTGTCAAATAACGGTTATGTGTGACTTATCTCAATGTGATTCGTTCATTCTGGATCAATATGAATTTGAAGTGCGATCGACCGTAACTGTACATTACATAGACAATTGCGGAACCGCTTGAATGACATTGTTACTTGACCTACGGAACGGGTAAATTGCTCTTGGTGTATAGTTGCTGTATACTACACATATATGAACTTATATAGAGCCTGTGGTGTTGTGCGACAGTGTGTACCTGGCATTCATGAACATTTGGTATAACCCAGTATCTACTAATGCTCAATGTCCGAGCATCCCTGTGAATATTAGTGGGTGACATGTTAATATTGTCGGTCTAAATACTAAATATTGTTGCTATATATAGATTATATGCATACTTATACATTAGTGATATTCCTAATAGATGGCAACAATAGTTACGTCAATTTACAGATAATTTTCTTGCAAAGCACTTTGTTCTTTCATAACACAAGTCAATGTAATGAGTGTTAGTCTCGGTAGTAAGATAGTTTCATTAATTAAATGGGTCCATTAAATTAATGTTAGCTATATAAATCAGCCAGAACAAAGAACCGTTATAAAATACAAGAAGAATGATTTCAAATCCAGCTATGCCCCAATAACCGTGCTCTTAATAATAATCCGCCGTAACCATATTCATTTAGTTGAACTTATTTTCCTAGCAACGAACTACATGTACATCATTGTTGCCATAATCAAAAACATAATTGTTGCTACTGTTCTATTTGTTTTTGTAAAAACTTTTGTACAAAATGTGTCTCAGTAGTAAAGATTCCGTATAGTGTTATGAATATAGTCTTGCCCGTGAAAACCTTGTATCAAATTGTAACAAATACGTATACAACCAATCAGTTTCTACCAGTTTCTGTTTCAAAATTTGAAATGTTTGAAACACCTACATGTACTTGGCATATTACTCCTACTTTAACTGTTATGAAAGTTTTCATCACATTTCTTACTATTATACCGAATTTGCAAAATTGTATTTTGTTGAATACTTGTTCATGCATGCGTATTAATTCAAGCTGTCCTTTCATAATATTTTATCTTATTTAGAAATGTGTTGCTAACTTTAAAGCATCCCAGTTACTTCCCATTTGTAGAGTATGTTTTCCCTTACGAAGCCCTGAAGTGTTATTCATCTTTGCTAAGGGGAATAACTATTCACGCAACTATTAATTTAATTGAATATTCTAGTTAAAGTTAAATGTCGCGGTATGTCTATTTATCTCCTGCAACACTTCTCTTTAGTTATCCATCATGTTTTTTCATATCTTCTCTACCCCTTTGTCTACTTTTTCTTTCATTCCTATATCTAGGGAATGCGAAGCTGGTAAGTCCTTCAGATATCGACTTATGCTAGTTACAATGCGCTTTGTTAGGTTGCTGGGCATGACATCGGTCTACATGTTCTTGCTCTCATTACTTGGTATTTCGTAGTTTCAAGCAGATCTTCTAGAACCTATGTCATCCCCACCTATCGAACTCAGTGCCATTTCCCCATGTTGCTACATACATTATTCCTACTTACATTGCAACGCAACTCATTGGACATGCACTCACTCAACACGCACTTACTGGTATCATGCAATTGTGCTCTACATATTACGTTTCCTCACAGATTGTACTTGGTGAATGCTAGACTCTTCCTCAACTCACTGTTCGTAACACGTATGTGTGTAAATCTCACAGTCGCTGTATTAATATCCTGGCTTATTGTGCTCCTTACATCTTCTGGAGATATTCATCCCAATCCCGGACCAAATCCACTAAACATTTCGTCAACTTCAAGTATGTCCAATGACTCACGGCTAAGTATATCAAATTTTCTTAATGTGCCTAATCACTTGTCTATCGTTCATTACAATGTCCAAAGTCTATTTCCAAAGATTGATTCTTTGATTACAGAATTGAGCTCTTTTGATATTGTCTCATTTTCGGAAACTTGGTTAAGTGAATCAATTTCTTCTAACGACATCTTAATTCCGGACTTTCACAAACCAATAAGGAAGGACCGAGATGGTGACAACCACGGAGGAGTCATAGCTTATGTCAGAGACACTGTTAACTTTATCAGAAGACCAGACCTAGAGGTTAACAATATTGAGTGTATCTGGGTGGAATTACAGCTGTGTACAAATAAAAAAGTATTATTTGGCCTATTCTATCGCCCACCAAATTCAGGTGCCAATTACCAAATGTGTATTGAAGATTCAATCGGTCTTGCTACTGACACTGGAATTCTGGATATAATCATTACGGGCGACTTCAATCAAAACACACTTATGGACAACTCACGCCGGAAAATTGATTCAATATGCCAGCAGAATGCTCTAAGGCAATGCATAGTAGATCCAACTAACTTCACTGAGCACTCGTCTTCTATTATTGACCTTCTCTTTGTGTCCAATGAATCTTCGTTAGCCCTCTCTGGTGTTGGAGAACCTTTCTTGCTGCAGAATATACGATATCACTGCCCGATATATGGTTTGTTTAAATATTGTAAACCAGTTTTCAAGCACTTTAAAAGGCGGATATGGCGTTACAACGATGCTGATTTTGATAGCTTTCGCGAGAAGTTAGCAGCTGTCGACTGGAACCTCCTCAAGAATGAAGATGTCAATGTCTACACCACAAATATAACAACAATTATATCTGATTTTTCTAAACAGTGTATCCCTAATAAAGATGTATCAATCAACCCTCGAGAACCGCCTTGGATGAGATCGGAAATTAAACGGAAAATTAGACAGAGAAAGAGGGCATACAGGAAAGCAGTCATCCAATTATCCGCTCCTATGGACTAAATTTCGCCAATTGCGTAACGATGTTGTCGCCCTCATCCGTCAACATAAAACTGCATACTATGACCATCTGGCTTCAAAATTGAAATCAAGTGAACTGTCCTCGAAAGATTGGTGGCGTCTCCTCAAATCGTTCATTACACCCTCTATTTCATCAACAATCCCATCTATCCTCGATTCATCAACCGGCAAGCTTGTTTCGGATGATGTTTCTAAAGCTACTGTTATGAATGACTTCTTTATACAGCAAACTTTCATTGACGATTCAAACTATATCTTACCCTCTGTTGTTGTTGATGAAGGAAAACCAACACTTGAGTCAATCATAATTAGTCCTACTGAGATATCTGATGCAATTAAATGCCTAGCTGTTAGGAAAGCTTCTGGACCAGATGGAATTAGCAATCGGGTATTAATTGAAAATTCAAGTCAACTATCTACACCTTTGTGCGACCTCTTTCAATCTTCTCTTCTTTCCTGCGAAATGCCATTGGCATGGAAGTCTTCAAATGTATCTGCTATCCTTAAAAAGGGAGACCCTTCTCTCCCATCTAACTATCGTCCTAGTTCGCTTCTGAACACAATGGAGAAAGTCTTCGAGAGAATAATATTCAAACATATCTTTAACTTCTTTCGTGATACCAATTTCTTTACCTGTTACCAATCAGGTTTTATGCCAGGAGATTCAACTGTTAATCAACTTACATATCTCTATAATACGTTATGTCGTGCTCTTGATAATGATCTAGAGGTAAGGGTTATTTTCTTTGACATTAGCAAAGCTTTCGATGAGGTATGGCATCGTGGTCTCCTTCACAAGCTTGAACAAGCCGGTATTCGAGGCAATCTATTATCCTGGTTCGCTAATTACCTTACAAACAGATGCCAACGAATAGTTGTCCCTGGTGCATCATCTAGTTTTTCAGAAATAAAAGCCGGCGTTCCCCAAGGGTCAATACTCGGTCCATTGCTATTTCTAATATATATAAATGATATTGTTGCCGATATTGGGTCAAATATTAATCTATTTGCTGATGATACAAGTCTGTTTATTATTGTTGATACACCAACTGTTGCATATATTCAACTCCAATCGGACATTGACAGAATTTCCTCATGGGCTGAAAAATGGCTTGTCACTTTCAATCCGGCTAAAACAGAATCTCTCGTCATCTCTCGGAAACGGTCAAAACCACTGCACCAAGCTCTTCATATGTCAAATTCCATTATTCCCTCTGTTGATTTCCATAAACACCTTGGTGTAATGATCTCTGACGACTGTAGTTGGCACCATCAGATAAATCATATGAAAACCAAAGCCTGGGCTAGAATAAACATCATGAGACGCCTGCAATTTAAACTGGACAGGAAGTCGCTGGAAGTAATCTACTTTTCCTTTGTAAGGCCTATTATTGAATACGCTGATGTTATCTGGGATAATTCCACTCAATATGAAAAAGATGAATTGAATACAATTCAGAACGAGGCTGCTCGTATCGTTACAGGCTGTACAAAACTTGTTTCAATCCGTCAACTCTATCTTGAGTGTGGATGGGAATCCCTAGGTAATCGGCGTCGCAAGCACAAATTAGTATTATTCTACAAGATGATAAATGGACTAGTGCCAGATTACTTATCCGCTCTGGTTCCAGTTTCAGTTGGTCAGGCAACTTCTCGATCGTTGAGAAATAGTGCAAATCTACTTAATGTCCGTGGCAGAACGTCTCAGTATGTAAATTCCTTTCTTCCATCTGTTGTTAACGCTTGGAATGCTCTGCCACAGGAAGCTAAGGATATTGGTACTGTTGACTCTTTCAAATACTACTTGAACTTAAACAAACCTAAACCTAATCCACTTTTCTATCATGGCGTCCGCCGTGCTCAGGTCCTCCATACCCGCATTCGAACCGATTGCAGTGCTTTAAATCAACATTTATTTTCGAGAAACATTATTAACTCTCCATTCTGTAAATGCGGCGCTGTTGAATCCAGCTACCACTATTTGTTCCAATGTCATTATTACTCAGACTTTAGAGTAACCCTTTTCAATACCATTAGCGTGCACATAAACATTTCTCTCAGAATTCTCTTGTATGGAGATGATAACCTGAGCGAAGAGATAAACAATGCGATAATTGATGCAGTTCAACAGTTTATTACCGTAACAAAGAGATTTGATAACGACTAGTGCAAATTGTGTGCTTTTGTTCTTCCAGCTTCGTCAAATCCATTCCCATTCTAAAATCAGTCTTTTCCTTTATTTCTCTTCTATTCTGAACCTTATTTTGATCTCTGTTCTTATTATCTAATCTAATCTTCGTTTTATCTAGGTTAAATCTTATCGAATCTAATTTAGCTATCATATAATAACAACTTACATATCACTGTTCTTCCACACTTAAGACAAAGTGGAGTGATTTTCTTACTATTATCTATGACTATTACTTTTCTTATACATTTAGTTGTCAATGATAGTTATATATTCGCCAACTTGTGCACAGTTGTATACCATTGGAGAGGATTTTTAATAAGTTTTTAACTTTCAATCCAATCCACCCAAATACGTTGTATGTTACACTATGTCGAATGTTTGATTCTTGACATAAAATATGTTTAAACTAAATGGTAACACCTGGACTGGTAATCCAGGGATCGCAGGTTCGATCCCCCGTCTGACCATAATAAAATTAACAGTCTTTCAAATGGGACTTTAAACCGAGGTCTCGTGTCGGTGCATTACATCGTGCACGTAAAAGAACCAGAGGATACTCTGGAATTGGTCTCTGTCTGTATCATTGCACTATCCTCCAACATCTAAAATGACTAATCTCTTCAGGAGGCGTCGCTCATATGGGCAACCGGTAGCGACGATAAATAAGCATACACCACTCTTATTCAGTGTCTCGTCATCTCCACCCCGCCATTCACGTTATAATCATGTTCTACCAAACATGCACACTTCCCTGAAATACAGACCGATTGTAAAATTGTTATTAGACCATCCACGAAAATGCTCTGCTTTGGAAATAATGCGATTCTAGTACGATGTTAAGACCATCGTCAGTTAATACAACAGGTCGTAAATTAGCCATTTGTCTGCGAAATGAAACCGGAAGTAATGACACATGCTTCCGCAAATGGTGTGCAAAACAGGATCATGATTAACGTTCTACGATTACAGTGGTAGTCACTGCAGCACGTGAACAAAAAAAGGAACGAATAGCGGGTTAATAGTTTCCATCGGGGTATGAACTATTTTGGGTGTGATTAATGTGTACGGAGGGCGATATTTAAACACGTCCAATGTAATTCATACACCGATGGAAACTATTACCCCCTGATTACATTAATTGTTATTTTCAATGACACAAAGAAAACTATAGCACTTCGCATTTAAAATGTATTTAGTCCAGATTTGCGACTTTATTAATCCCGGGGAGTTTTTGACTACTCTTTTGAATAGTATACTATATTTATTTTTTTAATAATATTTTATTGCATTTTTTCATACAATACATTACATATATACATACGAACTAAGAACAAATCAGAGATTAATATGTAATTATATGATTGCAGTATACGATACATTTGTTTTGTCAAGGGGAAAAAAGCAAATGGGTTGGGCTACAAGTTATAACAACATTATTTACAGCCCTCCCCGTATACCATATAAGTGGAAATCTCACATAGAATTAGGACCAATAACATATAAAATCCCTGAATATGTTCTCACGCATATCCATGAACACACGAACGTATGCAAACTAGTATATCCGATATTAACGATTAAATGTAAACCTGAGATTATTAGGCAAATTGAAAAATGGAACATATTTTATCATTGGTCGATATGAATTGGAAATAAATATTTACGCAGCCCATTAGAATAACTATAGAAACTAAGCTGAGAGTATATCAATACAAATACTTAATGCACATAATTCCAAATAACGTTTTCCTATTCAACTGCAATATAGTTTCATCGCAACTTTGCAACTTCTGCCATATTAATAATGATTCTAACTATGTTTTGGGAATTCCATTACATACAGGAAGTCTGGATTAAAATAACACAATTCTTAAGAACAATGCTGCAAACAAACAATGCGGCGCAATTTAATTACGAACATATTTCGTTGTGTAATTTCAGACACAATAGCATTGTATATGATATAAGCATAAATGATATTATACTACTCACTAAATATTTCATGTTTAAATGCAAATGTGAGAAGATTATACCTACTGACCTCCAATTCGTCGCATATTTATTTATTTCAAAATAAAAATAAAAATTGAAGAAACAATCTCAATTCTCAAAAGTAAACAAAATACATTCAATGAGAAATGGAGACAGTTTATGAATCTTATCGATTAACCTGTCCATATATGTACAATATATGTAGCCAATCATCCACACTTATCTTTCACTGATAGTTCTTACTTTCCTTTGGGTAATTTTGTGCTAATCTTATTTCTTTCATTCAAAAAAATCACCCAAACTTTCCTTTCAATATACATCTGGTTATTACATAATTTAACATGTAACTATCATGCATTGTTTGTGTTAATACTGTTGGATATTAGCACTTGTCTACCGTATTTAAATTCAAAGGTAACATATACACGCAAAGGTAACATATATTTGAATAACCACTACACAATAACACTCATACTCACGGTGACATCAGATCCCGATTCAGTGTTGCCGGAAACAGTAAGGTGCAATTAATGTGAAAGCATGCAGGGTATTTGTGAAAGAAGTCAATATATACTAAACAAAACTATCACAACTGTGAACCAAGCGTTACTGTTGGTAACAGTAAAAATGTATAGACGTCCACAACAATACCGTGTATTATAATAACTATGGTACTATCAATCAATATTATTGAACACAAAACACATTGGTAGACCCAGGTAGATCTAAATAGATTCTGATCCGAATTAATTCTGTAAATAGAATTTACTGTAGATGTTTACTTTAAACACCTCAAATGCACAAATAAACCACCGACATGAAACGGTGTGAGACTAGCACAAGTCTTAATTTACTTATATAAATACCTTTTTAAAATATAAGCAACTGATTTACATCATAAATCAACTAAATTTACCTCAGACTGTAATTTACTGTAAAATTAACAACTTTCAATGTCTGGTGTAAACAAATACTGGAACCTAATGATTCTCACAGGGTCTAACAATTCTATATGTAATTCTTACTATGTAAAATGTAAATAGTAATTGCCAAGCAATATGTAAACAAAACAATGATAAATGTAAACACTGGAAATATTTCACTCACGGTTGTAAATCAATCCAATCCATATAAGTATTACAAACATTTACACATACACGTTTACATACACAGGTAAAACATGAATATTCACACATCCAACGTTGGTTATTTGTTGCAATAAATTCAGAATGAATTTCTTTTCTAAAGATGCTAATTAATAACACTTGTAGAGATTAAAACACTTGTAGCACTTGTAGATTTTACACATTTTCATATTTCTGAAGATGATCAGACGACAAAAAAAATAAATACAGGCATTCCAGCGTCCTGGAAGCCGTTGAAGGATGTTTCTACGTAGAACTCTGTAGAGTTTCCCGCCAATGGTGTGTCGATCCCGGTCTGTTTCACAACGGATTTCCTAGACGGGGAGCCATTTTGTAGCCGGTGACTTCGGGGAACGATATATATAGCAACCCGAAACGAGGTTTGTTCTATCCTTTATATAACATATATATATAATGAAACAAGGAGACCTGCAATATAATAATATCACAGATATACACACATATACTAACATCTAATCCACGCGGAACATAACTAACCACTATCACATAAATATTTGGGGTTAACCGTGGATTGGTTAGTTGACCTATCATACGTCATTCTCCCGTACTATCACTCAGACATAAATACATGACGTTACACAACAAGTAGAGAACACAATAGACTGGACACACATCGGTAACCGCCATAGAAGAGAAGGAACAGCTACCGTACATATACAGATAATAGAGCATTGCTTGCAGTACATGAATAATACATAAAATAATATATTCTACAAACAGATAAACTAAGCCTGGGCTACATATTGTTGTTTTGTTTTCATTACACGTACAGGTTTTGAATATGTGTAATTATTGTGTATATTGATCAGGAAATAAAATTTGAAGAAAAAAAAGAAAAACTTGACGACTTACTTTATGTCGGATCTTGTAAATAGATCATCCTTGGAACAGCATAATCTGTAGCGCCAACGAGGGTGATTAATATAAGTTGTTGGAACTTGTTTCACAATCGTTGTAAAATAAATACAGTTAGAGTACGCATACCAGTTGTATATCGTTAGTGAGGGCTTTCATTCGGAAGCATCACATATACGTTCATAGAAGGAAATGCAATATCGATGTAAATATAAATGTAATTCCTTATGGCGATGTACAACTAGAAACACACGATCATTGTTGGACATTGTTAATGGAAGTCAGGGGAACGTCAATTTCTCATTATTCATGTTTTTTTATCCGATCACTTATCATTTCTCACAGTTGATGCAATTATATGATGTCACCGGTGGCGCTCCGTTATAAACACGTTCCATGACTTCTACAACTACATTTTTAAATATCTACAAGAAAAGCATAATCGTTGTCATCGTGTAGTTTAATTTCTGTGTGTGTTATACGTTTATTGATCGTCGCTACCGGTTGCCCATATGACAGATACCCATTACAGAGTCTCCTCTGGTTCTTTTACGTGCACGGTGTTAAACACCGACACGAGGTCTCGTGTCTGTGCTGTACACCGTGCAAGTAAAAGAACCAGAGAAGGCTCTGGAATGGGTCTCTGTCTGTATCATTGCACTATCTTCCAAAAAATCTAAAATGACTAATCTCTTCAGGATGCGTCGCTCATATGGGCAACTGGTAGCGACGATAAATAAACGTACAACACAAGGACGACTAGGAACACAGCGGTCGTTATAAAGTACATGGAGCATGAACAGCACGAATATGTTTTGATTTAACCTATTTATTGTCCTGGTAGCGTGTTCGCTTCACGTGCGAAATGGCCGGAGTTCGAACCCCGCTGGAGCGGTTACTATTGTGTCCTGAGGCAAGGCATTTCAATTCCACGTTTCCTCTTCTCTCTCCCTCGTGGCGTTGGATTCCATCAGCAATGAGGTCTCGAGAGTGATTAATATAAGAACTTGTTTCGCAATCCAGCTAAAATAAATATGTATAGACTAATGTTGTTAAAACTTGTGGCCCAACTCATTTGCTAATTATGTATTTGTAATTTGTTTGTAATTGTAACATGCATGTATATACAGCAACAAAATATCAAATCAGTGTATAGGCTAACATATTTATTAAGCAATGGTATGGAATAGAGCGCGGTGGATGAATGATCCATCTTTATTAAGAATTATATAAAAGCACAGAACTTCATTATTTTTACAAATTATGGTATCCGTATGTAGAGGATATTTGTGTTTATTGGTGTAAGATAGGATTTTATTGATTTCATCCTGTGATATTTGTATTTCTACGAGCGGCGTTAACTAATACACACTATTCGTCTTTTTTCTTTTATAATTTTCCAATTGCTGGCTAATATAATATTTGTTTTCAAATTGTATTCATTTTAACTGCCCTGTCTGGATCCTCATTGCACTACATGACACAACAGCACAGCCACGTCTGTTAGTGCGAACGTCCGTAATAAGAAATAGTTCCGATATAATTTTCAAGTTAGTTTTTCTTTGCTGTCAAAATTAAAAACTACAGACAAAACAAATTCATTAGAATATATTACTTTATAATTAACTATTCATTAACAATCGCTAAGATTCAAAAGTACATCCAACCGCGGAGGAATACGAAACTCAAGCAGTGACAGAGAGAATGCCATATTTTACTGAGAAAATTATCATTCACATTGGAAAGCATAAGAGAAGTACTGAACCTGTATGTAGGGCAGTACGACATGACACACTATATATAGTAAAGATATGTGACTGTTCGTGTAATTGCATTAGCATGTGATTCCGCGATACAGATAGTTAAACTTTCTGTCTTCCTCGGTGTATGATGTTCCTTGTTGAATCGTATTAAATAACTATATGTAATACTGAACACACAGACACAGCTGACAGATGCAATAACTCTCGCTTCTCTTCAGTATAATTGTATATGTATATGTGTCTATCAACGTTGCTGTAGCCATGCGGAATAGTTATGAGATACAATGTAACGTATTCGTATTTTGCCTGACTATAGCATGACATAGTCTAATCACGGGTTCATAATTTCCATCGAGGTATGAACTCAATGTAGTTCATACCCCGATGGAAATTATTAACCCGCGATGTATTACTTATATATACATTATTTATTGTTTGTATTTGAAATATCAACAATAGTATATATTATAGTGTATTTAGGCCAGATTTGCGACTTACCGTGTGTCTGACCTGGCAATTAGATCATCATTGGAACATCGAAAACTGTAAGACACGTCTTTCATATAAAAGTTGCCCAAAACTGCGAGTGCGCATGTCCGTAGCTTCGAGTGCGCATGCATGTCAGCTACATATCATTGGTGAGGAAATGCATACGAAACTAGACGCAAACAGGACATTTAAGTTCATCGAAACCCGTACAATAGCGATGTAAATATAATAGAAGGGTGACAGATATCTTATCAGGCCTGGAATCGGATATAAAACAAGTTACATACTATCTGTACATGTCATAGTATATACATTTTCCTTCTAGTGTAAGTATGTTAAATATACAATGCAATTGAGGCCGCCTCCGTGGTCGAGTGCTTACGGTCGCTGATTTGTATACCACTGTAACCTATCATCACTGCTAGTCACGGGTTCGAGCCCCGCTCTGACCGTGTCTATCTATATGAAATATTTGGTAGATTCTGACGGAGGTTGGTGCATCAAGTACTGCTTAACTACTGGAGCCTGCCCAGGAAATATGTTTTTGGGTAAACTTTCCACCGTCAATATAGCCCAAAATGGTGCTGATGAAGACGTAAAACCCGAACACACTCGTAATTGCAGTGGCATTATTTACCTGTATGCTAGCATTTAACAATCATGTGATCCTTACAAACTGCGCACAATCATTATGCTACATTGACCAAACGATCCATGCAGAAAATGAAACTACATGAAATATTGTTCAGTTGTAATATGATGGTCGATTCAATTATAGGAAATACACAGACAATGATCTAGACCATATGAGCCTTAGACACTGATCGTAATGAATCCATGGTACAGTTCAGCAACACTATAATACACAGATAGGTATAATAGATACATTCACGTACTTGTGGATGCCGTGTTATAGTCAAGCAAAATATGAATACGTTACATTGTATCTCATAAATAGTCCGCACCTCCATCAGAAATTAGTGGCTGCTAGCAAATGTGTGTGTTTTACGTTTATTTATCGTCGCTACGGGTTGCCCATATGAGCGACGCCTCCTGAAGAGATTGGTCATTTTAGATTTTTTGGAGGATAGTGCAATGATACAGACAGTGACCCATTCCAGAATCTCCTCTGGTTCTTTTACGTGCACGATGTACAGCACCGACACGAGACCTCTGGTACTGTTACGTACACGGTATACAGCACCGACACGAGACCTCGGTTTAACATCCCATCCGAAAGAATGTTAATTTTATTATGATCAGACGGGGTATCATTGCACTATTCTCTAAAATCTTCAGTAGGCGTCGCTCATATGGGCAACCGGTAGCGACGATAAATAAACGTAAACACACATAATGAAAGGGGGGGGGACAAACAACAACACCATTAAACACTTAATTTCAAGTTATAGCATCTCAGTTATTTGCATTTCGTTTTCGGCAAATGAACCATTGTATTGCTATTTGCTCAATATCCTCTGATATTCCTTTCTTAAAAAGGTTTAACAAAAAACTTTAAATGCATGCTTTCAAGGGGATACATATGTGGATCGTACAACCTATGATCGTGTAGTGCGTGTACTTTAATAATGGCACATGTATTGTAAAATGCCGTACACTCGTGTCATATTATATAATTATTATATATAATGTATAAATTATGTCGTCGTGTGAGTACTGGGCGGGGTTAAGTGGAAAGAAACGAGCATCACGTGGTCTCTCTCTGCCATCGTTGTTTGTATATATGTAACATAGTCGTTACTTAATGAAGTATCATTGTCAAGTGTAATGTCTGAACAACCTTTATGTTCCATTGCTTGTGTTAATTCTATGTACTATTATTTGTGAAACTGTAACCATTAATCAGCATAAGGTTAAAATAAAGAGAATATATGAATATATATAATAAATAATAATACAATTAAAAACAATATTTAAAAAAATAAAAAATATAATATATAAACTTGGATTAAGAGAACGCCAACGGGAAGGTCATAAAGTCTTATTAGATGTGTTCCTTGACGACCAATACGTGAACTGATAAAGTGGTCTCTTAATACAAGTGGTCTCTTATTGGATGCGTTCTTTTGAGCAAGTTTGACTATACGTGTAAAGCTATGCGTCTTTTGGAAGCTTGTAACTAATACGTGCACATACAGAAATAGAAACTGTTTAAACTGCTATGTGTTTCTATCTATTGTGGTAGTGCACACATTTCGAACCCCATTTTCGTATTGGCCCTGAGTTTTAGAGCCTCATTTCCGTATTGGCCCTGAGTTTTCGAGCCTCATTTTCATACTGGCCCTGAGTTTTCGAGCCTCATTTTCGTATTGGCCCTGGACTTTTGAAGGTAGGTAAGATTATCGTTTGAGTATATGTATGATCTTTATAATAGTTATTTCTGGATGCTGAAAATGGATGTATAGAATTAGTGAACGTTATAACGTGTGACCTTGGTGGTACTACATCGAGCATGTACTGTAAATGCGAAACTGGGCATTTCATGGCTCGGACGATCATTTGCAGACACAATTGAACATGAACATATCAGAAAGGGGCCTATTTTCACGGCTTCTTTCAAGCATACGGTGAATGGAGAAACCTAAACTCTTGCACTGAAAATGTGTTGTTGACTGGCTTCGTATGATGGGTTGACGCACGTGTGGAAAATAGCCTCGGCTGTGGACTGTATTTGTGGTCTGAAAATGACAGCACAACAAAAGTGAAAATAGGAACACGTTTCATTTGGTATCTTTCTGTCATGTTTTGTGAAGCTGTAGTGTAGTCACTGTGGTCATAATTGAATGATTTCTTTCTTTCAGATCTGTGCGCAGAATATTTTCTCGGAGGAATTGTAGAATTGATACCGAGGGGATTGGACTTGGAGTGAAAATTACTGTTCACTGCAGCATTTAGCATCGATTGTGCAGACATAACTCATCTACTAATCCCTTAAACAGAATCAGTACCGGAGCATAGTAATGAAACAACAATCTGATTTATTATCAATATTACAGACAAACAAATCAAACTGTCCCGATGGAATATGTCATAGGATGTTAAGTGAAACTACAAATACAGTTACTGTCACACCGACGTCTGTCACTGTACTCATTTCGGATGTGCAGTTTATTGTCAGACATTCACTCTTGCGTATTATTAAAACTCGAAAATGGAAAAAGGAACCAACATGTTGAGTAACTTTGTACAGATGATATGTATCGCTATATTGCTTCCATTTTAAGATATAAAGAACCTATTTGTTATATACTTCATGTTCACATAGAACATATGTGGTATACGAATTCAGGTCATTGCAAACTGACTTGTTGGTATACTGTATTATTTGGCGGAGGAATATAGTGTGTAAGCACAGTGGCGTTATTTACAGGTGAGCTCTGGCTATGGGAAACATTATAATTGGAAGAGTTTTGCTATGTTACAGTTTGATTTGAATACCTCTTCACAGTGGATGTGGTATCAGAAGAAATGAAAGATTGGAAATATAAATAAACAGACTGTATGATTTTACGTTATTTGTTGTTTTACAACCGTAACTATAAGTCATGGCTCTAGAAGAGACATCTGTACTTACTAACAATTATGTTAAGTAGTACTCGTTATCACACACATATTGTTGCTTTTAAAGTGATAACCCTTTTCATAACCCCCTTTGACCCCCTAATATTCACAAATGGTATCAAAATGGATTTCCACACTGATTATCTGTAAGACTTGATTCAACACTAGATTACACTGAACACCAATATAAATGTATGTAGTGATATTTGATGGTTACGGGATGTAGTTGGTAGGTGGTCCAGTCTGTAATAACAAAAGGGACGAAAGTGATCAAACATAGCGCTGTTATAGCACCAATAGTATTAATGTGTTCCACGTGATAGCACAGTGGTATCGCAATCGCTTCAGATGCGAAAGGCCCGAAGTTCGAGCCCCGCGTGAGATGTTACGATTGTGCCCTTAGGCAATGTATTTAGGTTCCACATTGCTTCTTCTCTCTCCCTCGTGGCGATGGATTCCATCAGGAATGAGGTCTGGTAAGAACTTGTTTCACAATCGAACTAAAATAAATTTGCATAAACTAATGTGTTCCACTGTCCCGCTGTGACTTCTTGTTCACGAATCCGTATACGTCGATATGTGTATATTTGTTCTGGCATATATTCCCAGCTGGTTTCATGTTGAAGTTGTTCGCGAGAGATACGCCCGCGTGTCTTGTCTAACGACAACACTGCCGCGGTTCGAACTAACAAACACTCAATTACAAGGATTCGTCGTAGCCATTGTACAATGGTACCACTGTCCTTCAGAATCTACCTCACTCCCTAATACCAACGGATTGCATCAGAAGCTACCCCTTCTCCCTCCCTCATACCGAAGGATTGCATCAGAAGCTACCTCTTCGCTATCCCTCATACCGACGGATTGCATCAGAAGCTACCTCCTCTCTCTCCCTCATACCGACGGATTGCATCAGAAGCTACTGCTTCTCTCTCCCTCATACCGACGGATTGCATCAGAAGCTACCTCTTCTCTCTCCCTCATACCGACGGATTGCATCAGAAGCTACCTCTTCTCTCTCCCTCATACCGACGGATTGCATCTGAAGTGACGTCTCGAGAGGGATTACTCTAGATGGATTAATCCTTAGCATGCCGATTGGACGGAATGTGCAAACAACATAGATCCAGATCAGCCGCACATTAACGCCGTGTCTGATCATGATTAATGTTGTTTGCTATTCAGATATGTAGATTTAGCTCCACTATTCGAATATCAATTCAATTCAAAATGTATTGCATAAAGCATAAATACAATGCCTATAGCAAGTATAATACAATATGGAGCACAGAGCGTACATATGACAATTATCTGAAGAGACAATATTTAATATAATTTTATAGTAATTTTATATTTAACAAATTTATGAAGATATAATATTAAATTTCAATGCAGATTGTTATAAAAGCGAGTTACCTATTGTGTATTTCTAGTTTCCCTTTGCAAACCATTTAGCAATTTATTTGACACTGTCGAGATAAGATTTTCAAGTTTATTAATATTTGGCCAATAACAAAACAAATAAGAAATGGTATTCATTTTCAACTTGGTTCATATTACACAAATTACATATTCTATTTTCTCTTTTTAAACCTTATTTATTTTACAACGATTGCGAAACAAGTCCTAACAACTTATATTAATCACTCTCGTTGGCGCGGATGAAAGCGTAAATGTGGTCATTCGTGTGGGAGGAAACCCGAGTACCCGTAGAAAACCCACACGTCCGATCTGGCGACAACCGTACCATCTCACATACTTTCCGGTCAGAGAATCGAACCCGGGTTACATTGGTGAGAAGCGAGCGCGCTAACCACTATTTTCTCTTACTATGAATAGCAAACAGTATAGAGTTCAATGCTGTTTGCAAAAGCGACTTTAGTCGTGATTGGCAGGTTACGGGTTAAGTTAATAGTGTGAGAACTTCACAGTCGAGCTGTTTGTATATGCCAATGACTCCACGACATATTATATAAAAGTGTCTTCCTACACATCTCAGTATTCTGCATGATGGACAATGTTGTTTTGAACACACTTTAGTTTTAGTTGAATATGTGTTACATGTATATAATGTTACTAGAGGTTAATTCCAGTAATTAATATTGGCTTTCCCAGTTGTTATAGTGTTTTACGTTTATTTATCGTCGCTACCGGTTGCGACGCCTCCTGAAGAAGAATAGTCATGTTAGATTGTTGCTATAGATGATGCCTAATTCATATTAATAAATAGCAACCTTATTTGGTTCGTCCTGTAAGTAGATATAGTGTACGAGCAAACGTGTGTGTGTTTTTAAGTTTATTTATCGTCGCTACTGGTTGCCCATATGAGCGACGCCTCCTGAAGAGATTAGTCATTTTAGATTTTGGAGGATAGTGCAATGATACAGACAGAGACCCATTCCAGAGTCTCCTCTGGTTCTTTTACGTGCACGGTGTAAAGCACCGACACGAGACCTCGGCTTAACGTCCCATCTGAAAGACTGTTAATTTTATTAGGGTAAGACGGGGGATCGAACCTGCGATCCCTGGATTACCAGTCCAGCGTGTTACCACTGGACTACAGATCCGTCTGTGCGAGCAAACGTTGTCATGTTTATTAATTTTAACCCGAGTTGGTATCACCTAATGAACTATTTGTCTTCATATATAATCTATATAATGTGAACGTTCCGTTGGGGCGGGATTATCTAGTGTAAATATGTATTGATGTGTTTAATATTGGATAACATTTGTTATTCTTCCAGACGATTTCACTCAGTCAAAGACTCTTTCTTAACAGATATTGATGGTATACTATTATCCTGTTGTAATATAAATATGTTAACATAGGTCTCTACGGGGACGACGTCAGTCATTCAGTGATAAAACGTTGGCACACATCTTCGGAGCAATTTCATTAAACTCTTGAGTGTTGATCTATGGCTGTCCTTGGCTATTCCATTGACAACTCCTTCGGTGTTTGTAAAGTAATTGACTAATTCCATATTGGAAACCATTGTAAATGGGAAATGAACGTTGTAAAAGGAACGAGCAATTCGTTCAAGAGTCATTTAACACACGCATTAAATGTTTGATTTCTGTTAAGGGGTCGCACGTTGCTTCCGGTTCATAGGGTGTCAAAATAGTACTTAGTGAAACTTACAATGTACAGTTTGCGTGTTTTTTTTAAATGTTTATTCAGTTCATTATTTACAAATATTTACAAAACAATACACACATGTATGAGCAATGTATGAACATAAACATTAATTTCAGTATTTGTACAATAAGTCAAATAACAAGGATTTTAATTTTGTTTTACAGAGATATTTATTCGCAGCGGATGGTCACAGATGTTAGGTGATACTGTATCATTGTATGCACCATTAATGTCAAACCCCTAGCGAGGTCCTAGTCTTTTTTTCCTGGACAGGCTTAGCCGATTTAAAGACATGAGTGTGAGGCGCATTGCTTAATAACACTACATATGTGGTCTGACCGAGTATCCAACTCGGGACCGTTCGTTTCCCCAAATTCGACGCTCTGCCACTGTGCAATGGCCACACAGGTGAACAATCAAAAGTGTCATAGTGGTCGTCTATGATGAGACATGGAGAAAACAGGTGATTATCATGGTGGCAGTTATTGTGGATCATCACGACGACAAGTGATTGTATGTAATACAGTGTCTTAAAGCGACATTCTTGGAGGATAGTGCAATGATACTAATATAAATCGATGGAGATATTGATGTAACTTTAAATCCCCAATACAAATATAAGAGTACCCACTACAAATATAAGAGTACCCAATACAAATATAAGAGTACCCACTACAAATATAAGAGTACCCAATACAAATATAAGAGTACCCAATACAAATATAAGAGTACACACTACAAATATAAGAGTACCCACTACAAATATAAGAGTACCCACTACAAATATAAGAGTACACACTACAAATATAAGAGTACACACTACAAATATAAGAGTACCCAATACAAATATAAGAGTACCCACTACAAATATAAGAGTACCCACTACAAATATAAGAGTACCCACTACAAATATAAGAGTACACACTACAATATAAGAGTACCCATACAAATATAAGAGTACACACTACAAATATAAGAGTACCCAATACAAATATAAGAGTACACACTACAAATATAAGAGTACCCACTACAAATATAAGAGTACACACTACAAATATAAGAGTACCCAATACAAATATAAGAGTACCCAATACAAATATAAGAGTACACACTACACATATAAGAGTACACACTACAGATATAAGAGTACACACTACAAATATAAGAGTACCCAATACAAATATAAGAGTACACACTACAAATATAAGAGTACCCAATACAAATATAAGAGTACACACTACAAATATAAGAGTACCCACTACAAATATAAGAGTACCCAATACAAATATAAGAGTACACACTACAAATATAAGAGTACCCACTACAAATATAAGAGTACACACTACAAATATAAGAGTACCCAATACAAATATAAGAGTACCCACTACAAATATAAGAGTACCCAATACAAATATAAGAGTACCCACTACAAATATAAGAGTACCCACTACAAATATAAGAGTACCCACTACAGATATAAGAGTACCCAATACAAATATAAGAGTACCCACTACAGATATAAGAGTACCCACTACAGATATAAGAGTACACACTACCAATATAAGAGTACACACTACAAATATAAGAGTACACACTACAAATATAAGAGTACCCACTACAAATATAAGAGTACCCAATACAAATATAAGAGTACACAATACAAATATAAGAGTACCCAATACAAATATAAGAGTACCCAATACAAATATAAGAGTACCCAATACAAATATAAGAGTACACAATACAAATATAAGAGTACCCACTACAAATATAAGAGTACACACTACAAATATAAGAGTACCCACTACAAATATAAGAGTACACACTACAAATATAAGAGTACACACTACAAATATAAGAGTACCCAATACAAATATAAGAGTACCCAATACAAATATACTTATAATGCCACTGGTTCCAACGAATACAAATAACTACATGTGTAAAGTAACTAATGAGTATGTTCTTTTGATCATTGCATGTGTATTTGTTTTCTTTAATCTTATATTTCTGTAGAATCAGAATATCATTTCTTATTAGTTTGTCCTTATTATAATGATGTAAGAAATACATATTTACCTAGATATTAGTGTTCATGGCCAACCATTAATAAGCTTAGAACACTCATGAATTCAATATCAATAAACAAACATGTCAATTTAGCTAAATATATGTATTTAGCAACAAGTAAAAGAAATTATATTAATTAACTAAATGAATGTTACTACATGTACTTGTAAAATAACGATTTGTGAGACACTGAATACCAACTATATTGCTAAGCAACAACATATTTCGTAAATGTTAATGCTATGCTTACTCAAACCATATATAATATCATGATTTGCTGTAACTGTGTATATAACCGCCAATTATGTTTCATGGCGATGGACATGTACATGTGTATGCCAATAAAATATTTGACTTTACTTTTTGTTCTCCAAAATCTGTCACGTTTCGGTGACTTTATAATTATAGTATTTATTGTTTGCATGTATCTCACTCTTTATGTACACACTGGGATTATGAAAATAAATTTGAATTGCGCCTAACATACTGCTCGGAGGGTGCAACCAGGGTCTTCGTCCACCAATAATAGCTGTAAAGGCGTCATATAGCCTAATATGTTGATGCGACGTTAAACCACAACACACACAAACAAGCAAATTGATTTGACATCAAGTTTACGCGGGATGACTTATTTGAAAGGTCATATGAGGAATCATAGATTGTCCAGTGAAACTATATGTCTATCTTGCTCCGAGCCCCGCTCAGACCGTGTTTCATTTATATGAAAAAGTTGGCAGTTTCTTACGGAGGTTGGTGCACCCAAGTACTGGTTAACCACTGCAGCCTGCCCAGGAAAGGTGTTGTTAGGTAAACTGCCCGCCGGTGATATAGCCCAAAATGGTGCTGATGCACGCGTAAAACCCGAAATATAACATAACATCACTATCTTGCTCCGTTTTCGAGTTCCAAGCATGATTGTATAGCTTAATATGAAAGTCAACGGGAGTGATCACGTTGACTGGTCAGACCACAGGCCTAAAGTCTCAATCCATTTCTCTCAAAATCTAAACACCTCCTTATACCAAATTTCTATAATATCCTCAAAGTTTCATCACAATCCACCTACATATTCGTCAGTTATCCTGTCACAGAGAGACAGATAGGCATACAGACAGACGGGCGCACATACAGACACACATACAGACGGACAGGGCAGGGCAATAATCCTAAGTCTCTCGATGTTTTCTTAGAAACAAAAGAGATAGGCACAGCATTTAACCTAGAAAGCATACGTTTCATTAGAATTATGATATCTAAATACATATAAAACGCAATATGATGCTGGTGGCGGAGTATGTAGCCCACCTATGTGTTTGCAACTCATTACTTGGGCGTATTTAATAGCTTTGCTATATTTCATGATGTCACTAGTCAGTTTTAGTGGATATAGAATTGTTGTGGCTAATTTGCGTCATTTAAAATAAATTACATTTTCAACATATTATTTCTTGGTGTTCTTTGTAGAAGTAGAAACCAGACAATATAAAATGTATCATAGTCGGACGACACAGTAACATATGAACTCACACTCGAAATGATAACCCATATGAACTCACACTCGAAATGATAACCCATCTATTTTGTATGTTAAGTACGCATGTGATTGAACAGAGGTGGCGTTGTTAGAACGGAAGATTCAAAAACTGATATTCAACGACGTTTGCCTGGGACATTATCACACTAGTTATGCCTCATAAAGCAGATAGCGTCTAATCAAGACATAACAAAGTACAGGGTAACCATGAAGATATAAAACATAGATGATCTAGTGGAGCAAAACAGCAACATTATTTGCAAACGCTACCAGAAACAGAAATGAATGCGTCTTGAGAAACTGTCCTACCAATGATACAGCGGCACCAAATCCATTCGTCAGATGCATTAAATGCATATTTTTCACAGAAAATATCATTTATTAAGCAAAATGTTATCGAAACAGAAATTAATCATTATATTTTTCAAATGCAGGAACGTTCCTCCTTTGGCCTGAGGGTTAACAAATATTCAACAAATTTAACGCCAACAGCATACGAACTAATTTGGTAAACCATATTCATTTCTCAATCGGAGAAACGTTCTTCCCTTGACACAAGTAACATTTTCACCAAACAAGACCAAGGATTTAGCGTATATCTCAAAGGTAGAACCGTTCAGTCCATAATCACAGAAATGCCAAAATCCAGTTAGTAGATCTACATGCAAATACATATTTTTCACACAAAATAAAATATTAGCAAACATTAAATGATGGTATATATCAAAGAGTGAACATATCTACGTGGACTGCTGTGTAAGCTGTGGACAACACTAATTTTCAGAAACTAAACTAATGAATCTCTATTTCTTATAGAGAGGAACGTTCCTCACTTTGATATATCTGTTATACCCTTGGTTTTAGTATTGGCTGTACATCTCGTTGCACTGCTTGGCCAGGGAGGAACGTTCCTCACTTTAATATATCTGTTATACCCTTGGTTTTAGTATTGGCTGTACATCTCGTTGTACTGCTTGGCCAGGGAGGAACGTTCCTCCCTTTGATATATCTGTTATACCCTTGGTTTTAGTATTGGCTGTACATCTCGTTGCACTACTTGGCCAGGGAGGAACGTTCCTCACTTTATATATCTGTTATACCCTTGGTTTTAGTATTGGCTGTACATCTCGTTGCACTGCTTGGCCAGGGAGGAACGTTCCTCACTTTGATATATCTGTTATACCCTTGGTTTTAGTATTGGCTGTACATCTCGTTGCACTGCTTGGCCAGGGAGGAACGTTCCTCACTTTGATATATCTGCTACACCCTTGGTTTTGTTAAAGTATTGGCTGTACATCTCGTTGCACTGCTTGGCCAGGGAGGAACGTTCCTCACTTTGATATATCTGCTACACCCTTGGTGTTGTTAAAGTATTGGCTGTACATCTCGTTGCACTGCTTGGCCAAGGGAGGAACGTTTCTCACTTTGCTATATCTGCTACACCCTTGGTTTTGTTTAAGTATTGGCTGTACATCTCATTGCACTGCTTGGCCAAGGGAGGAACGTTCCTCACTTTGAGAAATGAATAAATGGTTTCTGATTGTGTGGACCTTTGTTGAATGCATAGCAACTATATAAGAGTTAATTTTACTTTAATACTTTGCAACTGTTTCATAATATCGATGGACTATAGACACACCGCTCTAGTTGTGTACCAAGTAGATTTAGTACATTGCAATTATGAACAATAAATTTAGAGAAACATAATTTAATATGGAATATTTTCTAGATGAGATAAACAATATAAATACAGATTGTCTTCTTACTGAGACATTACTTTAACAAGTGCAAACCATCACACTTTCTTGACATCGTGTGTGTGTTTACGTTTATTTATCGTCGCTACCAGTTGCCCATATGAGCAACGCCTCCTGAAGAGATTAGTCATTTTCGATTTTTGGAGGATAGTGCAATGATACAGAGAGAGACCCATTCCAGATTCTCCTCTGGTTCGTTTGCGTACACAGTGTAAAGTACCACCGCGATACCTCGGTTTAAAGTCCCATCTGAAAGACTGTTAATTTTATTAGGGTCAGACGGGGGATCGAACCTGCGATCCATGGATTGCCAGTCCAGCGTGTTAACCACTGGACTACAGATCCGTCTTGACATCACACACACCTTCATTTTATATATAGATATATCAGAACGTTACAATATTGCTTGGTGTCCGCCTCCGTGGTCGAGTGGTTAAGGTCGCTGACTTGTATACCACTGTAGCCTATCATCACTGATGGTCACGGGTTCGAGCCCCGCATTTATATGAAAACGTTGGCAGTTTCTTACGGAGGTTGGTGCACCCAAGTACTGGTTAATCGCTGGAGCCTGCCCAGGAAAGATGTTGTTAGGTAAACTGCCCGTCGGCGATATAGCCCAAAAATGGTGCTGATGCAGGCGTAAAACCCGAAATATAACATAAAAATATAACATTATGAAGTATGCTGAATTCATATATCTTGAAGACATATGCAACATTAAGTAACATTCATATACTCTATTATATTATAGTAAATCAATAATATGCTTGATTCAAGTCTATTCCATGTGTTCGTGCTTGTGATAATATCTAATCGATCCCCGTCTGATTCTAATAATATAAGCGGTCTTTCAGATGGAACTGTAGACCGAGGTCTCGTGTCGGTGCTTTACATCGTGCACGTAAACGAACCAGAGGAGACTCGTGAATGTGTCTCTGTCTGTATCAATTGCACTATCTTCCAAAATATAAAATTATTGATCTCTTCAGGAGATAAATGAACATATAACACAAACAGGGTTAGCCATATCCGTGTACGTAAACGAACCAGAGTAGACTCTGGAATGGGTTTCTGTCTGTATCATTGCACTGTCCTTCAGAATCTAAAATGACTAATCTCTTCAGGAGGCGTCGCTCATATAGGCAACCGGCAGCGACGATAAATAAACGTAAAACACACACACGCACTATGCGGGCGGAGTTGTGGTCTTAGCAAAAGCAAAACACAGCATGCGTGTCTACCAAATATGTGCTGCTTAATATTGTGAAGAAATCAAACCAAGGCCCTGCACGTTGTCAGTTGGTGTGCTGCTTCATGTATACCTCATGTCACTAACACTGTACTAAACATTAGAATAGCACAACTATAGTAGTTGATGTTATAAATGAGTTCCTTGTACGCGTGGTGTATATTCATTGTCCGTTGTTTTGTAACCTTTCATGGTACTCAGCCGAAACGACGTTGTTTCAATCCGCTGAGAATGTCCATGAAACCTTTGCGACTTGCCACACCAACACATCATAGCCTTAAATTGGTCCCTAAACTTCTTCCCTGTCATGCAATACAGAATAAAATTGATACTATGATTGACATACATCAACATTTCCGCTATGGACCCGATCAGTTGCCTTTTCGCAAAAGCAGCATCATCGTCTTGATCAATTGTAGCCACAGATGATGTATAGATTAGTACCAAGTTCGTAGGTAATGTTGTTACAAGGAATGTAAACGAGACAGTCAGTAGCATGATTGTAATTTTCTTGCTCGCTTCACTTTGTTTCTGATTTGGATGTACAGCTCCGTTTCTGTGAGACAGATATGATTGCTGTAGTAGCATATTCCGTGTTTGTCTCGCTGCAAGTATGTATTTGATTATAAAACAGTTCAGAAGCGTGATTATCAAGAAAGGCACAAATGAATATATTGCTGCGTCCACCCATGGCCAGATTATGTCCACCATATTGGCAAAGGCTGCAGTGGCATGACACTTGGTTATAATTGTTTTGTTGTATTTATAATAATGAAGTTCAACTGACCATAGAAAATGAAAATTAACGGCCACAAATAACGCAATAATACTAAGTATCGCAACCCTAGCATTTCTGACATTGCATAACGTCGGCGCCCTGAGCGGGAACATGACTGCTATACAGCGTTCTATTGTTACAGTTACAATAAGCCATACCGACGTGTCACTACAGACGTACCCGAGAAATACACCAGCTTTACATAAAATGTTGTTCGTATTTAAAACATCTATCATAAATTGACCAATCCAAATTCTTAATAATCCAACAAAGAGAACGAGTAAATCCAACAGTGCCAACGCACTTAAGTAATTGTATGTAGAATATTTCCCTCGTTTTTGGAATAAAATACAAAATGAGAATAGATTGCCGAAAGTTCCAACTACCAATAAAACAGGCGGAACTATGAGCAGTATGTGCCTATACGTCACGTATTCGTCATAGTTCATCAATGTCTGTTCATAGGGACGGATGTACATTTGTGCACCTGGGCATAAACACTAGTTCCAAGCAAGTTCAAATGGAATGTCTTTATATTATCCTAGATTCCTAAATACTAATGAGTGATCGGAGGGTGCACTGCTCCATCGGTTTGCACATATTTGCAAGGTTTTGCTAACATTCATTGTCGTTAAATGTCGTTCACATACAACTTATTTTGACGTCCCTTTATTGCAATGCATAGCACGTGTGCTGTAAAGAATTGTATCTTATGATACCTCACACATCGTGTAAATACAATATATTTTCCTATTATTGTTTGCGTTTTTTTCATACCAGCTGTTTATATGTTCATTTGTTTCTGTTGATACCGCCAACTCTTTCCAGGAAAATACAATTGTTTTCTCAGTGCATTTGTTGAAGATATTTATTCTGCGAATACAGTGATTTATAATATTCCCGAAGTCGAACGTGGACGAACCATTGAATTCATTTTATTGATTTATTGGAGGTTGTTCATTCAAATATATTGATTTAAAGTATGTAAAGTTACAATCGCCGACACTGAATATCCGTGTGCTTGTTTTCACCTGAAAAGATAAGAAATATATAAGAATTACTAACAGATGATCTTTGTTTATACAAATTTATTTTAGCTCGATTGCGAAACAAGTTCTTACAGCTTATATTAATCACTCTCGATACCTCATTCCTGATAAAATCTATCGCAACGAGGGAGAGAGAAGAGGCAACATGGAATTTAAATGCCTTACCTAAGGGCACAATCGGAACAGCTCCAGTGGGGCTAGAACTCCAGACATTTCGCACCTGAAGCGAACTCGCTACCACGGCGCTATCACGACGACTTCCACTGTCTGACACGTATTGCAGTGTAATGCATTAGTTCAATAGACATTGGAATAAAACATTACATTAGTATATAATGTAGATGTGCGTTTTCTATGTCCTCTAGTATATAATGTAGGTGTGCGTTTTCTATGCCCTCTAGTATATAATGTAGGTGTGCGTTTTCTATGTCCTCTAGTATAAAATGTAGGTGTGCGTTTTCTATGTCCTCTAGTATATAATGTAGGTGTGCGTTTTCTATGTCCTCTAGTATATAATGTAGGTGTGCGTTTTCTATGTCCTCTAGTATATAATGTAGGTGTGCGTTTTCTATGTCCTCTAGTATATAATGTAGGTGTGCGTTTTCTATGTCCTCTAGTATATAATGTAGGTGTGCGTTTTCTATGTCCTCTAGTATATAATTTAGGTGTGCGTTTTCTATGTCCTCTAGTATATAATGTAGGTGTGCGTTTTCTATGTCCTCTAGTATATAATGTAGGTGTGCGTTTTCTATGTCCTCTAGTATCTTTATCCCATATAATGTAGGTGTCGTTTTCTATGTCCTCTAGTATATAATGTAGGTGTGCGTTTTCTATGTCCTCTAGTATATAATGTAGGTGTGCGTTTTCTATGTCCTCTAGTATATAATGTAGGTGTGCGTTTTCTATGTCCTCTAGTATATAATGTAGGTGTGCGTTTTCTATGTCCTCTAGTATATAATGTAGGTGTGCGTTTTCTATGTCCTCTAGTATATAATGTAGGTGTGCGTTTTCTATGTCCTCTAGTATATAATGTAGGTGTGCGTTTTCTATGTCCTCTAGTATATAATGTAGGTGTGCGTTTTCTATGTCCTCTAGTATATAATGTAGGTGTGCGTTTTCTATGTCCTCTAGTATATAATGTAGGTGTGCGTTTTCTATGTCCTCTAGTATATAATGTAGGTGTGCGTTTTCTATGTCCTCTAGTATATAATGTAGGTGTGCGTTTTCTATGTCCTCTAGTATATAATGTAGGTGTGTGTTTTCTATGTCCTCTAGTATATCTGCTATGATAGTTGCTATCAATTCTAGGCGTAAGTATAATATTATAGAGAATGTGATCCCGTTGAGCAAACTGAGATAATGGTTACTGATGTTTCCTGCAAATCTATGATTAATGTTATAGAAGAATAAATTGTTTTTTATCTTCATCCTATCATTTCCAATGATGCATAGAACTATATCAGTAAAACGAAATGTGTTAATGCTGTACGCGTATTATTCCCAGCCACACCAGTTTCATACAGAATTATAGCACATATTCTAAACATCAGTAAAGTGTACGCAAAGAAGGAATTTACCGTGTTTAAATCTGCACGAAAACATTGTTAGGGCGTGGTGTCAAACGTGACATCATTTTACTAGTAGTTCGTTAGGTTTTGTGACGTCATTGACGCACTCTAAAAATAACACAAACTATTTTTGCACTTTTTTGGAATATATTGGTCACGTTAGAAATAATATTTGTATTTACATGTACGTTATTTATTGTCGCATAAAACATTGTGTGTCGTTCTGAACGCCGGAATTCCGCACTCTTAAAAACAACACCAACTCATTTTGGCACTTTTTGGATGTTTTTGTCGTCATGTTAGATTCGAAAAAATATTTGTATTTAAGTACTATATAGTAGAATTGACCCCGAGGTTATAAAACTTTTCTCAGATCTCAAGCTCAAATGATCTGATTGGTTAATTCTGAGTGTTACTGTCATATACTGTCAGCTGAACCTATCGGACGCTTGAGACTGAATTTTGAGATTGGAGAAACGTTTTATACCCTCGGGGCCTGGTATGTCGTAGTAGTACATGCAGCTCTTTGGGTGTTGTGTATACGTCATCACTTGTTGCGTATACGTCACCACCACCACTACCGAGCTCTTTGCTTTTTTTGGTATACGCGTCACTATATAGCCTATTGGTAATAGCTTTATAAATAGCGATCTCGTACCATTCTATAAATATAGACTACGAACCGATCCATAAATAACCAACGTTTCTATATAAATATAGACCGATTAGAACGGTCTCAGTCCTCAAGCGGCTTCAACGAATATACGGGTAAGTTCATTATATTATTCGAGCTAGGCGTACGTTTTTATCGAGTAAGAAATCATAATTACAAACTTAACCTATGTACGAAAATGAATAATATATATCGTTACGTATACTTCCATAAAAACGCGATAAATTATTAATAATCCGTAATATACGTTTTAGAATGGCATGTCACTAGACATAGCCATAGCGTATATGAAACACGAATAAAATACACGTATTTTATCGTATAGAGTGAAACAACTATTAATATAAATTTATGTCTAATACGTGCCCTGTAACATAATTAACTGAATCCAAGCGGTATGAGGTTATATGTTTGTCAGGTGACCCTAAATAACCTTATCTAGAAATGCGAGAGAAATACACGGAACCCAGCTACAACAGTACGATACATCTCAGTTTAAGCAACTCCCCCAACACCAGCAGTACACAAAATGAAGGCTAAATCCGTTTGTATCAGTATGTACTACAAAATACGTCATTAGTTGCCTGGAATGCCATATAAATACTTAAGCACTGAACCAAACACTGACGCAGGTAATTATAAAACCCGTCTGATGGCTATCTCCGAATAAATCCTATGATTTAGTATGACCCACGTTAATTCTCTGCTCGGAATGCCTCCAATAATGAATCCAAACTGTATGAGGTTATATGGTTGCCAGTTGACCCTAAATAACCTTATCTGGGAAATGCGAGAAAAATTTATAACCATCACCATCGCAGTAGGTACGCGACATGACATCGTAGTAATTAATACGTTTACATACAGAGGTTGCTCTCACATGACAACTGAAGTGTTCCAAATTGAACAGGACGTAAACAACTATAACTTAATCATCGGCTAATTGGTCTTAATTGATGCGATTTAGCGGCTTGTATAGCCTCAATGCGAACGAAATATTTATTTCTGTCTGCTTATCAACTCGAAGGTATTTTCCATGGAACATTATTAGACTCGTTTCAAGTTTGATTTATTTGACATCAAACCCCACGCTGTATCTCAGCGGGAGGTCGATTTTGTTAAATGTCAA
>CM026395.1:72355934-72378320 GCA_014843695.1 Archivesica marissinica | reverse complement strand
TTACTTATACTTTACTTATACTTTACTTATACTTTACTTATACCTTACTTATACATTACTTATACTTTACTTATACTTTACTTATACCTTACTTATACCTTACTTATACTTTACTTATACTTTACTTATACATTACTTATACTTTACTTATACTTTACTTATACTTTACTTATACTTTACTTATACCTTACTTATACTTTACTTATACTTTACTTATACTTACTTATACCTTACTTATACTTTACTTATACTTTACTTATACCTTACTTATACTTTACTTATACTTTACTTATACTTTACTTATACCTTACTTATACCTTACTTATACTTTACTTATACTTTACTTATACTTTACTTATACTTTACTTATACCTTACTTATACTTTACTTATACTTTACTTATACTTTACTTATACATTACTTATACTTTACTTATACTTTACTTATACTTTACTTATACCTTACTTATACCTTACTTATACTTTACTTATACTTTACTTATACTTTACTTATACCTTACTTATACTTTACTTATACTTTACTTATACTTTACTTATACTTTACTTATACTTTACTTATACTTTACTTATACCTTACTTATACTTTACTTATACTTTACTTATACTTTACTTATACTTTACTTATACTTTACTTATACCTTACTTATACTTTACTTATACCTTACTTATACTTTACTTATACTTTACTTATATTACTTATACTTTACTTATACTTTACTTATACATTACTATACTTTACTTATACCTTATTTTATTTCCCAATATAATACATATTGAACAATGCATACATCACACATAATCAAAATACAGAAACAGGATTAGAATGGAAGAGTCTGATATACTGAGTCAAAAAAGAAACGATACCAAACTAAAAATGACGTAAAACGGATAAAACCATAGAAAGGTTTAATATATTATTACGTATCAGTACCGGGTATCTTATTGCAACGTCAGCCAACCATAAACACAGGTAAATAAACACCCGATAATCCTGGAACGCCGAATTTCCGATTTGCACGTGCTCCTCAACAAAGACAACTTCCTACACATGTACAAATCGGAAAACCGGTTTATTGTACTGGTATTGCATTATCATCGAGGAAAAACACCTTACATACCCATTGTTACCTCTAACAAAATGCCTAGGCTAAACCGCAATCAGAGAATGCGTGCCATTGGCATGATTGACGGCGGTTTACGTCAGCGTGACGTCGCAAATCGACTCGGGGTTACGCGGATCACGATAACACGTCTACTTCGACGTTATCGAACACATGGATCGGTGGACGACCGTCCAAGATCTGGTCGACCACGTGTGACGACGCGTGAACAGGACCGTCACATTCGGACGTCACATTTACGTGACCGGTTCCTACCTGCTACGCACACAGCTGCCGTTACTCCTGGGATGACCAACAATCGCATCAGTGCACAAACAGTCAGGAACCGGCTCGGTGAACGTGGCATTCGTGCCTATCGGCCATACGTTGGACCCATCCTGACACGACGTCACCGTGACGTACGGCGGGAATGGACGACGGAACGTGCTCGCTGGACTCGGTTACAGTGGAATTCGGTGATGTTTAGCGATGAATCGCGGTTCTGTTTGCGTCGAGCGGATGGCAGAGAGTGGGTATATCGCAGACGCGGTGAACGTTACGCCGACGCATGTGTACGTCAGGTCGATCTGTTCGGGGGCGGACGCGTTATGGCGTGGGGCGGTATCACCTTCGGCAGTCGCACTGAACTGTTAGTGGTGGACAGGAACCTAAACGCCCAGCGGTACTGTGATGAGATCCTTGCGCCAGTTGTTGTGCCGTTCTTTAACGCCAACAGAAACGTCACACTGTTCCAACAGGACAACGCCAGGTGTCATACTGCTCGGATGTCCACCACATTATTGGAGCAGAACAATATTGAAACCCTGCCGTGGCCTGCTTTATCACCAGACTTGTCACCCATAGAACATTTGTGGGATACGTTAGACCGCCGCGTCAGACGACGTCAGCCGGTAACGGTAAACCAACTGAGGGATGTTTTGCGTCAGGAGTGGACAAATATTGACCAGCAAGAGATTCAGACACTCTTCCGTTCGATGCGACGGCGGTGCATTGCAGTGAGAGACGCAAATGGTGCCCATACTCGGTATTGACGTCTGTGTGAAAACTCCATTAGACCCCTGTCCTACGAATTACGTCATCACGCAGCAGACAGTTTCGGAGGCTCATTATGCTTTATGTGCTCCTCTTTCAAATATGTTGGACTATCATCTTATGAATTTTCAAAGAATTTTCTTAATAAATGTTGAAATTATAGACACATAAACACCAGGTATCGTTTCTTTTTTGACTCAGTATATAATTATTCTCCTCGAGAACCAACCGCTTAGGTGATATGGCTTATACTTTATTACTTATACTTTACATATACCTTACTTATACCTTACTTATACCTTACTTATACTTTACTTATACATTACTGATACCTTACTTATACTTTACTTATACTTATACTTTACTCATACATTACTGATACCTTACTTATACCTTACTTATACTGTTATACCTAATGTTCGACAATACTCTGGACGTGCATAAAGTGACTGTGTGTATATAACATATTATTAATTATTTTGGATTTGTAACTACACTTATTTAATTTCGGATATACATGTTTTTTATCACTGCTAAAATGACTTTTGTTTATCTATGTAAAATAGATTTATTTTACTTCATATTGTAATGTTGAAATACTTTTTGTTTTATTATTATGTCCTTTTGTATTTGTTCTTAAACTTTATCTGTAAATTGCAATCATTATTTTAAGTATAAGGTTTATCTGTACTTTTACCACTTGACTTCTATTTTTGTACTTTTTATTCTATATGTGTTAATTGTTACATGAACATGTAAAGCGCTTTTGAACGTATAATTTTTATATGATAAAGGCGCTATATAAATATGGTATAATAATAATAATAATAATACCTTACTTATACTTTACTTATACTTTACTTATACATTACTTATACTTTACTGATACCTTACTTATACATTACTTATACTTTACTTATACCTTACTTATACTTTACTTATACTTTACTTATACTTTACTTATACATTACTGATACCTTACTTATACTTTACTTATACTTTACATATACCTTACTTATACCTTACTTATACCTTACTTATACATTACTGATACCTTACTTATACTTTACTTATACTTATACCTTACTCATACTTTACTGATACTTTACTTATACATTACTGATACCTTACTTATACTTTACTTATACTTATACCTTACTCATACTTTACTGATACCTTACTTATACCTTACTCATACTTTACTTATACATTACTGATACCTTACTTATACTTTACTTATACTTTACATATACCTTACTTATACCTTACTTATACCTTACTTATACATTACTGATACCTTACTTATACTTTACTTATACTTATACCTTACTTATACTTTACTGATACCTTACTTATACCTTACTTGTACCTTACTTGTACCTTACTTATACTTCACTTGTACCTTACTTGTACTTTACTTGTACCTTACTTGTACCTTACGTATACCTTACTTGTACCTTACTTATACCTTACTTGTACCTTACTTGTACCTTACTTATACTTTACTTATACTTTACTTATACTTTACTTATACTTTACTTACTTATACTTTACTTATACTTTACTTATACTTTACTGATACATTACTTATACTTTACTTATACTTTACTGATACATTACTTATACTTTACTTATACTTTACTTATACTTATACCTTACTTATACTTTACTTATACTTTATTTATTATTTACTTATACCTTACTTATACCTTAATTTTACTTTACTTATTGTTTACTTATTATTTACTTATACTTTACTTATACTTTACTTATATTTTACTTATACTTTACTTATACATTACTTATGCTTTACTGATACCTTATTTTATTTCCCAATATAATACATATTGAACAATGCATACATCACACATAATCAGAATACAGAAACAGGATTAGAATGGAAGAGTCTGATATACTGAGTCAAAAAAGAAACGATACCAAACTAAAAATGACGTAAAACGGATAAAACCATAGAAAGGTTTAATATATTATTACGTATCAGTACCGGGTATCTTATTGCAACGTCAGCCAACCATAAACACAGGTAAATAAACACCCGATAATCCTGGAACGCCGAATTTCCGATTTGCACGTGCTCCTCAACAAAGACAACTTCCTACACATGTACAAATCGGAAAACCGGTTTATTGTACTGGTATTGCATTATCATCGAGGAAAAACACCTTACATACCCATTGTTACCTCTAACAAAATGCCTAGGCTAAACCGCAATCAGAGAATGCGTGCCATTGGCATGATTGACGGCGGTTTACTTCAGCGTGACGTCGCAAATCGACTCGGGGTTACGCGGATCACGATAACACGTCTACTTCGACGTTATCGAACACATGGATCGGTGGACGACCGTCCAAGATCTGGTCGACCACGTGTGACGACGCGTGAACAGGACCGTCACATTCGGACGTCACATTTACGTGACCGGTTCCTACCTGCTACGCACACAGCTGCCGTTACTCCTGGGATGACCAACAATCGCATCAGTGCACAAACAGTCAGGAACCGGCTCGGTGAACGTGGCATTCGTGCCTATCGGCCATACGTTGGACCCATCCTGACACGACGTCACCGTGACGTACGGCGGGAATGGACGACGGAACGTGCTCGCTGGACTCGGTTACAGTGGAATTCGGTGATGTTTAGCGATGAATCGCGGTTCTGTTTGCGTCGAGCGGATGGCAGAGAGTGGGTATATCGCAGACGTGGTGAACGTTACGCCGACGCATGTGTACGTCAGGTCGATCTGTTCGGGGGCGGACGCGTTATGGCGTGGGGCGGTATCACCTTCGGCAGTCGCACTGAACTGTTAGTGGTGGACAGGAACCTAAACGCCCAGCGGTACTGTGATGAGATCCTTGCGCCAGTTGTTGTGCCGTTCTTTAACGCCAACAGAAACGTCACACTGTTCCAACAGGACAACGCCAGGTGTCATACTGCTCGGATGTCCACCACATTATTGGAGCAGAACAATATTGAAACCCTGCCGTGGCCTGCTTTATCACCAGACTTGTCACCCATAGAACATTTGTGGGGTACGTTAGACCGCCGCGTCAGACGACGTCAGCCGGTAACGGTAAACCAACTGAGGGATGTTTTGCGTCAGGAGTGGACAAATATTGACCAGCAAGAGATTCAGACACTCTTCCGTTCGATGCGACGGCGGTGCATTGCAGTGAGAGACGCAAATGGTGCCCATACTCGGTATTGACGTCTGTGTGAAAACTCCATTAGACCCCTGTCCTACGAATTACGTCATCACGCAGCAGACAGTTTCGGAGGCTCATTATGCTTTATGTGCTCCTCTTTCAAATATGTTGGACTATCATCTTATGAATTTTCAAAGAATTTTCTTAATAAATGTTGAAATTATAGACACATAAACACCAGGTATCGTTTCTTTTTTGACTCAGTATATAATTATTCTCCTCGAGAACCAACCGCTTAGGTGATATGGCTTATACTTTATTACTTATACTTTACATATACCTTACTTATACTTTACTTATACTTATACCTTACTCATACATTACTGATACCTTACTTATACCTTACTTATACTGTTATACCTAATGTTCGACAATACTCTGGACGTGCATAAAGTGACTGTGTGTATATAACATATTATTAATTATTTTGGATTTGTAACTACACTTATTTAATTTCGGATATACATGTTTTTTATCACTGCTAAAATGACTTTTGTTTATCTATGTAAAATAGATTTATTTTACTTCATATTGTAATGTTGAAATACTTTTTGTTTTATTATTATGTCCTTTTGTATTTGTTCTTAAACTTTATCTGTAAATTGCAATCATTATTTTAAGTATAAGGTTTATCTGTACTTTTACCACTTGACTTCTATTTTTGTACTTTTTATTCTATATGTGTTAATTGTTACATGAACATGTAAAGCGCTTTTGAACGTATAATTTTTATATGATAAAGGCGCTATATAAATATGGTATAATAATAATAATAATAATACCTTACTTATACTTTACTTATACTTTACTTATACATTACTTATACTTTACTGATACCTTACTTATACATTACTTATACTTTACTGATACCTTACTTATATTTTACTTATACTTTACTTATACTTTACTTATACATTACTGATACCTTACTTATACTTTACTTATACTTTACATATACCTTACTTATACCTTACTTATACCTTACTTATACATTACTGATACCTTACTTATACTTTACTTATACTTATACCTTACTCATACTTTACTGATACCTTACTTATACCTTACTTATACATTACTGATACCTTACTTATACTTTACTTATACTTTACTTATACATTACTGATACCTTACTTATACTTTACTTATACTTTACTGATACCTTACTTGTACCTTACTTATACTTTACTTATACTTATACCTTACTCATACTTTACTGATACCTTACTTATACCTTACTTGTACCTTACTTGTACCTTACTTATACTTTACTTGTACCTTACTTGTACTTTACTTGTACCTTACTTGTACCTTACGTATACCTTACTTGTACCTTACTTATACCTTACTTGTACCTTACTTGTACCTTACTTATACTTTACTTATACTTTACTTATACTTTACTTATACTTTACTTACTTATACTTTACTTATATGTGTCGAATTATTTCATGTGAGGAAGCAATCAAGCTTGTTTGTGGAAGGTCGGAGGTTTTAGCCGGGTGTCGCCCTCTCCTGCAACACTGGTCGTATGAGCACTCGGGGTCTTTCACCACAGATAATAGATGGAGAGTCGCCATATCACCTAAGCGGTTGGTTCTCGAGGAGAATAATTATATAAGACTCTTCCATTCTAATCCTGTTTCTGTATTCTGATTATGTGTGATGTATGCATTGTTCAATATGTATTATATTGGGAAATAAAATATGTTTAACCTAAGCGGTTGGTGTGACGTTAAACCCCAAAAAACGAAAACTAACATCGATTGTAATAATTTGGGAGGTGGGTAATTCTAAACCTAAAGAAATATATCAATTATATTATTATTTGTAATAGAAATATATCATGCAAAAGGATCTGAAAACTAGCTCCTTTCAATTAATTAACAATTTAAGTATATGTGCATTTTTAATGTAGTTAACAACATGCGTTTGTTAATTAAAATTCGAATTTACAATATTTTTAAATCCATTTTTGCATTGTATAAGTAGATTCTAAGAATTAATATAATTTTTATATGAAAAATGCACAACATAAAAAACATACCGCACATGTAAGTTTCCATCAAGCTTAATCTTAACATATAATACAGTGTTACTTCCTGTTACTAGATTAGAACGTGTGCACATCTCCCAACGAAACAACAACTATCATTTCGCCCTATGGTTCAGCATCAGTGTGTATTGGATTTTTTACATCGGACTAACTAGCATGCTTGCTTGCTCTGCAACACTCGTAAAGTATATTCTGTATTGGAAGAGGCGAACGTTTAATTATAATCTACAATTGTTCCTCAATCACCAGTATGCAATACATGCAGATCACACGATTTGTGTGTGTTTTAATGTTTATTTATTTATTCATCGTCGCTACCGGTTGCTCATATGAGCGACGCCTCAGGAGGAGATTAATCATTTTAAATTGTTGGAGGCTAGTGCACCGATACATATACACACAGGCCCGTAGCCACACTGAGGCACACCGAGGAACACCAAGGCACACCGAGGCAGCTATCTCGATTAACATTTCTAAAGCACGACCCATTTCAAAGTCTACTCTGGTACCATTTACGTTTACGGTGTAAAGCACAGACACGATACCTCGGTTTAAAGCTGTTAATTTTATTATGGTCAGACGGGGGATCGAACCTGCGATCCATGGATTCCCAGTCTATCGTGTTAACCACTGGACAACGAAGCCGTCTGTGCTCAAGAAATGTGATTGGTCGAAAATGACACCAAGCTCATGCTCACGAAATCTACACTCAGGTGAACGATCCAGGGATCGGAGGTTCGATCCCCCCTCCGATCCTAATAAAATTAACAGTCTTTCAGATGGGACTTTAAACCGAGGTCTTGTGTCGGTGCTTTTCACCGTGCACGTAAACGATACCAGAGTATACTTTGGAATGGGTCGTGCTTTGAAAATGTTAACCGAGGCAGCTGCCTCAGTGTGGCTACGGGCCTGTGTGTACATTGGTGCTTCTTTTGGATGTCGCACGCGAACTCAGGTCATGTGGTAATGCCTCATCTATAATTGGGCGAAGAAGATCCCGGGCAGTATTTCAGACACTGACGGATCCCTTGAGATCGTCACAGGCAATTAGAGACGATGCTGGTTATTGTATTACCTCCCTTGATAGTTAACGTCCGATTTATCCCGAAATGTATATTTGTCCTTTTAATTGGAAAATGTTGCGGTAGGCTGAATTGTCATTTTTATCATAATCGTATTAATTAATTGATAACCAAGTTTTACAGTAAATTATCCATTGGATATGCTATAAACTATATGTCGAGATTTAGTAGAATGTATTAGAGAGAATATGTTTTATTGCAAAATCGGCTATAACCTTGCCGTTAGCAGTACAATATACATACATAATAGTATACATGGCATGAGAAACAAAATATAATATACACAAATTACATTAATAATAGGTTGACATCATGTTATTTAAAGCAACGATAAACCAGCTAAGAAACTATATTGGCAAAGAGCGAAACCAATTTGTCCTTTTGTGCTAAGACATATTAATATTCATTAATGTGATAAGCTGTAGTAACTATATGATGAGAAATCGGAGAGAATGTTGTGCAAAGGAAACAACGATAAAAACAGAGGAAACCAATTAAGCGGACTAATCTACTACTGCGTTTTCAGGGGAAGTAACTGACTAAGGTTTCTTAGTACATGTACGTTGGTGTATCGCCGTGATTAAAAACGGGAAACTTACACCGGGACGCATGCATGCGAATGTTGTTAGCCATTTGCTGAGGTTAGCGAGTTGAGCATTGGTTGTTACACAGGAATCGTGGGTGCTTTTAACTCCCCCCGCACCAGGCTGATGGGAACTTCCATATGTGAGAGGTTACGGTCCTTGACTTCAAATCACTTGCCCCTCACCGCTGTAGGTTCTAATTCCATGTGGGTGTGTCGAATTATTTCAAATGAGGTAGCTATCCAGCTTGCTTGCTCGGTGGTTCTATAATGATGCCAGTCCGCGTCTGAAATACTACTCGCTTAGGCACCCACGGTCTTCCTCCACCGGATAGTCTGAGAGTGCCATATGATACTGCTGTCGGTACGATTTAAAATCACTCATCAGACTCATATCCCCAGGTGTAATCTGTAATTCGTAACGTTCTATTATGTCAGGTCGATATATGTATTCTGTTTCTATTCTACAGACAATAACTTTCCGATTCATTTCACTATCCACAGATTAATATCGTTTCGTATTGCGTGGTGCATTTTCAATGAAAATGTTCTTGATTGATGAATACCTCTTTTTGTGTTTAATATTTGGTTGATGGGGTAATTTGACACCGTTATATGACAGATATCATCGACTTAATATATTGTTCTACATTGCATTGCTCTCCAGTGAAATACGGACATTCAGCAGTGAACTAAAATTATATACTAGAGGACATAGAAAACGCACATTTACATTATATACTAGAGGACATAGAAAACGCACATTTACATTATATACTAGAGGACATAGAAAACGCACGCCTACATAATATACTAGAGGGCATAGAAAACGCACATTTACATTATATACTAGAGGACATAGAAAACGCACACCTACATTATATACTAGAGGGCATAGAAAACGCATACCTACATTATATACTAGAGGGCATAGAAAACGCACACCTACATTATATACTAGAGGACATAGAAAACGCACACCTACATTATATACTAGAGGACATAGAAAACGCACATTTACATTATATACTAGAGGACATAGAAAACGCACACCTACATTATATTCTAGAGGACATAGAAAACGCACACCTACATTTTATACTAGAGGACATAGAAAACGCACACCTACATTATATACTAGAGGACATAGAAAACGCACACCTACATTATATACTAGAGGACATAGAAAACGCACACCTACATTATATACTAGAGGACATAGAAAACGCACACCTACATTATATACTAGAGGACATAGAAAACGCACACCTACATTATATACTAGAGGACATAGAAAACGCACACCTACATTATATACTAGAGGACATAGAAAACGCACACCTACATTATATACTAGAGGACATAGAAAACGCACACCTACATTATATACTAGAGGACATAGAAAACGCACACCTACATTATATACTAGAGGACATAGAAAACGCACACCTACATTATATACTAGATAGAAAACGCACACCTACATTATATACTAGAGGACATAGAAAACGCACACCTACATTATATACTAGAGGACATAGAAAACGCACACCTACATTATATACTAGAGGACATAGAAAACGCACACCTACATTATATACTAGAGGACATAGAAAACGCACACCTACATTATATACTAGAGGACATAGAAAACGCACACCTACATTATATACTAGAGGACATAGAAAACGCACACCTACATTATATACTAGAGGACATAGAAAACGCACACCTACATTATATACTAGAGGACATAGAAAACGCACACCTACATTATATACTAGAGGACATAGAAAACGCACACCTACATTATATACTAGAGGACATAGAAAACGCACACCTACATTATATACTAGAGGACATAGAAAACGCACACCTACATTATATACTAGAGGACATAGAAAACGCACACCTACATTATATACTAGAGGACATAGAAAACGCACACCTACATTATATACTAGAGGACATAGAAAACGCACACCTACATTATATACTAGAGGACATAGAAAACGCACACCTACATTATATACTAGAGGACATAGAAAACGCACACCTACATTATATACTAGAGGACATAGAAAACGCACACCTACATTATATACTAGAGGACATAGAAACGCACACCTACATTATATACTAGAGGACATAGAAAACGCACACCTACATTATATACTAGAGGACATAGAAAACGCACACCTACATTATATACTAGAGGACATAGAAAACGCACACCTACATTATATACTAGAGGACATAGAAAACGCACACCTACATTATATACTAGAGGACATAGAAAACGCACACCTACATTATATACTAGAGGACATAGAAAACGCACACCTACAATATATACTAGAGGACATAGAAAACGCACACCTACATTATATACTAGGGGACATAGAAAACGCACACCTACATTATATACTAGAGGACATAGAAAACGCACACCTACATTATATACTAGAGGACATAGAAACGCACACCTACATAATATACTAGAGGACATAGAAAACGCACACCTACATTATATACTAGAGGACATAGAAAACGCACACCTACATTATATACTAGAGGACATAGAAAACGCACACCTACATTATATACTAGAGGACATAGAAAACGCACACCTACATTATATACTAGAGGACATAGAAAACGCACACCTACATTATATACTAGAGGACATAGAAAACGCACACCTACATTATATACTAGAGGACATAGAAAACGCACACCTACATTATATACTAGAGGACATAGAAAACGCACACCTACATTATATACTAGAGGACATAGAAAACGCACACCTACATTATATACTAGAGGACATAGAAAACGCACACCTACATTATATACTAGAGGACATAGAAAACGCACACCTACATTATATACTAGAGGACATAGAAAACGCACACCTACATTATATACTAGAGGACATAGAAAACGCACACCTACATTATATACTAGAGGACATAGAAAACGCACACCTACATTATATACTAGAGGACATAGAAAACGCACACCTACATTATATACTAGAGGACATAGAAAACGCACACCTACATTATATACTAGAGGACATAGAAAACGCACACCTACATTATATACTAGAGGACATAGAAAACGCACACCTACATTATATACTAGAGGACATAGAAAACGCACACCTACATTATATACTAGAGGACATAGAAAACGCACACCTACATTATATACTAGAGGACATAGAAAACGCACACCTACATTATATACTAGAGGACATAGAAAACGCACACCTACATTATATACTAGAGGACATAGAAAACGCACACCTACATTATATACTAGAGGACATAGAAAACGCACACCTACATTATATACTAGAGGACATAGAAAACGCACACCTACATTATATACTAGAGGACATAGAAAACGCACACCTACATTATATACTAGAGGACATAGAAAACGCACACCTACATTATATACTAGAGGACATAGAAAACGCACACCTACATTATATACTAGAGGACATAGAAAACGCACACCTACATTATATACTAGAGGACATAGAAAACGCACACCTACATTATATACTAGAGGACATAGAAAACGCACACCTACATTATATACTAGAGGACATAGAAAACGCACACCTACATTATATACTAGAGGACATAGAAAACGCACACCTACATTATATACTAGAGGACATAGAAAACGCACACCTACATTATATACTAGAGGACATAGAAAACGCACACCTACATTATATACTAGAGGACATAGAAAACGCACACCTACATTATATACTAGAGGACATAGAAAACGCACACCTACATTATATACTAGAGGACATAGAAAACGCACACCTACATTATATACTAGAGGACATAGAAAACGCACACCTACATTATATACTAGAGGACATAGAAAACGCACACCTACATTATATACTAGAGGACATAGAAAACGCACACCTACATTATATACTAGAGGACATAGAAAACGCACACCTACATTATATACTAGAGGACATAGAAAACGCACACCTACATTATATACTAGAGGACATAGAAAACGCACACCTACATTATATACTAGAGGACATAGAAACGCACACATGCATGATATGATTATTATTACATGAAAACGAAATATGAAGGATTCCATCAAAGATATTTCACATCTTTATTATAAAACCCAAACTGAACAACTGAAATTATTCCAAAATGTTTAAAACTCTGTATTGATATAGTTATTGTTTTTCATGTAAAAACACACGTATACGAAATGTATGTCCTCTAGTATATTACACCGAGCATTAATCCATATATTTATACTCGCCTTTTCTCCTTATAAGGCATTTGCTTGATTTGCAGAGTGAGAAGTATGTTTCAAATAATCAAACTGGACATGTAAGTAACCCTACTTAATGCGCACCGATCGATCTAACGTCACTTGACGATTTCCATGGGAAACCTCATATAGACTAAACGTGCTAAGCAACCAATAGTTTAACAATGTATTTGGACTGTAAGTATAAATTATGAATCGACAAGGCATTATAAATGAATAGGTTCTTTGATTTTAAAGTTAATTACGAAATATCGGTGGTTACATTCATTATTTCATCATAATTTGCTAACTGTCTTTTTCATTTTCCCTTTACAGTAGTAATCATCAATTTTAGTATTTGCACAATTCATATATTGTGTTTGTTTATTATAGTGTCACCCCTATTTAAAGGGCCAGCCATTTCTGACTTATGAGACACCTCTTTTTATGAACATCAGTACATGCGCATTCGCAGTATTAGGCAGCGTTCGTCGCGAGAAAAGGCGTGTCTTACAGTTTACGCTGTTCCAAGGATGATTATTTACCTGTTCAGGCGACACGGTAAGTTGCAAATCTGAACTAAACCATTTTAAATGCAAAGTGTGCTATATTTTCTTTGTGTCATTGAAAAGAATAATTAATATAAATATAAGTAATGAATCACGGGGTTAATCGTTTCCATCTGGGTATGAACTATATTGGGCGTGTTTAAAGCTAGCGTGGATGTATTCGGCCTCCACACGCTTTTAGCACACCAAATGTAGTTCATACCTAGATGGAAACTATTAGCCTGCTATATATTCCTTAAATAGTATACAATGTGCAAAACAAAACAAATGAACACATTTGTAAAAGTATGCATACTATACGTTTCAATGCACTGTTTTGCACACTAATTGTTAAGATATGTTGAAACAAATGAGCTGGGCCACACGTTTATAACATCATTATGAGCTGGGCCACACGTTTATAACATCATTATGAGCTGGGCCACACGTTTATAACATCATTATGAGCTGGGCCACACGTTAATAACATCATTATGAGCTGGGCCACACGTTTATAACATCATTATGAGCTGGGCCACACGTTTATAACATCATTATGAGCTGGGCCACACGTTTATAACATCATTAGTTACGGCCCTCCTCCAATTATATAAAAAGTTGAGTTATTTAGAAAATACGGCACACGTTACTGTATGTATGTATAATATGTATTGTTTTCCAAGTAACCGTGTTTAGCACAATGATTAGTTCATGTGTAGTATCGATTGAGAATACGTGGGCTTAGTTCATGTCTAGTATCGATTGAGAATGCGTGGGCTTAGTTCATGTCTAGTATCGATTGAGAATACGTGGGCTTAGTTCATGTCTAGTATCGATTGAGAATACGTGGGCTTAGTTCATGTCTAGTATCGATTGAGAATACGTGGGCTTAGTTCATGTCTAGTATCGATTGAGAATACGTGGGCTTAGTTCATGTGTAGTATCGATTGAGAATACGTGGGCTTAGTTCATGTGTAGTATCGATTGAGAATACGTGGGCTTACAAACAAAAACCACAAACAAACCACAAACAAAACGCTTAGTTCATGTGTAGTATCGATTGAGAATGCGTGGGCTTAGTTCATGTGTAGTATCGATTGAGAATGCTGGGCTTAGTTCATGTGTAGTATCGATTGAGAATGCGTGGGCTTAGTTCATGTGTAGTATCGATTGAGAATGCGTGGGCTTAGTTCATGTGTAGTATCGATTGAGAATGCGTGGGCTTAGTTCATGTGTAGTATCGATTGAGAATGCGTGGGCTTAGTTCATGTGTAGTATCGATTGAGAATGCGTGGGCTTAGTTCATGTGTAGTATCGATTGAGAATGCGTGGGCTATGATGGCTTATTAGCTGTATACATGTATATAACATTCTCAGCTATTGCTTAGTACAAGCAGTGTGTGTTAGGAAATAACTTACTTAATCTTTATAAAGCAACATCACTCAATGATAACTACCGACTATAATAGTGCACAGGTTGTAATCCCAGTCAAGTTGTAATCCCAGTCAAGTTGTAATCCCAGGTTGTAATCCCATTCAAGTTGTAATCCCATTCAAGTTGTAATCCATCCCATTCAAGTTGTAATCCCATTCAAGTTGTAATCCCATTCAAGTTGTAATCCCATTCAAGTTGTAATCCATCCCATTCAAGTTGTAATCCCATTCAAGTTGTAATCCATCCCATTCAAGTTGTAATCCCATTCAAGTTGTAATCCCAGTCAAGTTGTAATCAAATGTCATAATGTAATTAAAATCCCCCCCCCCCCGCTCAGGCCGTGTCTCATTTATATGAAAAAGTTGGCAGTTTCTTACGGAGGTTGGTGCACCCAAGTACTGGTTAACCGCTGGAGACTGCACAGGAAAGGTGTTGTTAGGTAACTAAATAACTAAAATCCAAAATGGAGGATGCCGAACATTACTTTTTTAATTGTCTTCTTTTTAGTAACCAACTGCACCAATTATTCATATCCACACGTCCGTTCCATCCGCTATGCACACATACCCTATTATTTGGTAAAGAAACATTAACAGATGATGAACATACGATAAGTTTTCAAAGCGATACATCATTATATTCAAAACGTCTGAAAGATTCGTCTATTGACATAGTTAATATTAGTGTTATGCAGTGTGAATCCCAGGCCCATTGTTCGTTGAGTGTGGAATTTGGATTGGACACGACGACAACAACAAAAAGGGGCAAATTCAGCATCAATAATTTTAAGAATTATCTCTTGCTCTGAATTGTTCGTCAATGTTCGTAAATCTTGTTCCTTAAAGCATTAGGGGAGGACAATATCTAATGTTGCAAGAACTTGTGTCTAACCCATTTGCATTTTGATATGCATATCTTTCATTGTCATAATTTATATTTGTGTAAAAATATGTCAAAGAGCAATAACATAATTATGATTAGATAACTATGACCTATATTTTATTTGGGCGAACATATAGTAAGCCATAATATAACCGTATCTCGTGGATCACTGAGATAGACAAAAACATGCACTGGTGTTCATTGTAGAAGAGAAAGCTGATTAGCTATCTAATAATATCAATACCAATACAAAGCATTTTATTCCACATGAAACATTATTACAATGTTCATAGTAGTATACAATGGTGTCCGATTAGGGATTCTCAACGGGAAGTATATGAGGTGGTACGGTGGTCGCCAGATCGGACAGGTGGGTTTTATTCGGGTACTCCGGCTTTCTCCCACACGAATGACCACATAATTATACGTTTTCATCCGCGCCAACGAGAGTGATTAATATAAGTTGTTAAAACTTGCTTCGCATTCGTTGTAAAATAAATCAAGTTTAATAAGAGTATTATACAAATTATAAGAGAAGACATGGAAATATATAGATACCATTTTCTGAAGGTCATATACAAATCCAGAAAAACGGTTGCATGTAACAAGTAGATTTTGACGAATATAGATAATACATAATAGAACGGTTGCATGTAACAAGTAGATTTTGATGAATATAGATAATACATAATAGAACGGTTGCATGTAACAAGTAGATTTTGACGAATATAGATAATACATAATAGAACGGTTGCATGTAACAAGTAGATTTTGACGAATATAGATAATACATAATAGAACGGTTGCATGTAACAAGTAGATTTTGACGAATATAGATAATACATAATAGACAACACACCAAACCCAACACAAACCCAAACACAAAAAAAACAAAAAACAAAAAAAAACAACACAAAACAAACAAAAACCACCAAACACCACAACCAAAAAAGAATTCTGATTCAATTGTTCCCCCCCCCCCCACCCGTGTCGATAATTGGCTATCGCTAATTGTTTTAGTTTAAACTCTTATTTATTTTACAACGATTGCAAAGCAAGTTTAAAGAACTTATATTAATCACTCTCGTTGGCGCGGATGAAAGCGTATGTGTGGTCATTCGTGTGGGAGGAATCCGGAGAAAACCCACATATCCAATCTGGCGACCACCGTACCATCTTACATTCTTCCCGGTCCGAGGATCGAACCGGGGTTGCATTGGTGAGAAGCGAGCACGATAACCACTGCGCTAATCAGAGAGTCAAACGTTAAAGCGTATATCATTCAAATAATATATTAAACAAATACTTGTAAATGATTGGTTAATAATTATAAATTATTTATAAATACACTATGTGTTAGTACATGCATTGTTCAATTGTTGTATCTTCAGTTAAATAATTATGGTCACGTCACAAGAACACTGCTGACAATGTAAAGCACATCATAGATACATGTTTGCGTTCTATGCACTCGATTAATCATATACCACCGATCTAGTGTATGGATAGTTCAGTCTTACATCGAGATCAATACTTATCACATTCCCCTAATCACTCTCGAGACAACAGACCATCCCACATAATCTTCTGCTTTTTGGAATTAATTTAATACAAGTAAAAGTGTTTCTAGCTCAGTATACGACCACGTCATTAATTACAGGAAGACGGTAAATCAGCCATTTCTCGGAGAAATAAAACTGGATCGGTTGACATATGCTTCAGCAAATGTTTGCTATAGACATAATTGCAAGCTATGTTTGGGATGCAACTGACAGTGATAGGCAATGCACACACACTACGAAGGACCTGTGGCGACATTCGCTGTTTTGTCTGTGCACGAGTTATTTACGAGAATCGTGAACTCGTGTAGTAGTAATGAGGAAATGATGTTAATGTTATCATATTTCATTGCATTCAATAATTATTGATGATTATAATAATTCATTTACAGCTTTAAGTGAAATAACTACGGATGTACTCTGACATATAACGGCTCCATTGATAATAAATCACCACAAATTCATGTTCTGGAAAATTGAAACAAATCTATGTTGTATTTATTCTGTGAAATCACTCTGCTAATACATGACTTTAGTATGTGCTATTGTCTGGTATACGGTCTACATGAAACACCGCGCTATGCACGGAATTGTACTTGAATTGTTTAATAATTGAATGTGTAACAGTGGGAATTAACCATACATATTAAATGACCCGTATGTAATAGTTTAATCATATTTTATTGCATTCATGTTATGTACAGAACAAAACAAATGAACACACTTGTATAAGTATGCAAAGTATATACGATTTATGTCATTGTTGTGCACAAGCATTGTCAATAAATGTTGAAGCAAATGGGTTGGGCAACACGTTTTAACAACAGTATTTAGAAATCGTCAAGTGACGTTAGATCGATCGAGGGTTACTTACATGTCCAGTTTGATTATTTGAAACATACTTCTCACTCGGCAAATCAAACAAATGCCGTATAAGGAGAAAAGGCGAGTATAAATATATGGATTAATGCTCGGTGTAATATACTAGAGGACATACACTTCGTATAAGTGTGTTTTTACATGAAAAACAATAACTATATAAATACAGAGTTTTAAACATTTTGGAATAATTTCAGTTGTTCAGTTTGGGTTTTATAATAAAGATATGAAATATCTTTGATGGAATCTTTCATATTTCGTTTTCATGTAATAATAATCATATCATGTATGTGTGCGTTTCTATGTCCTCTAGTATATAATGTAGGTGTGCGTTTTCTATGTCCTCTAGTATATAATGTAGGTGTGCGTTTTCTATGTCCTCTAGTATATAATGTAGGTGTGCGTTTTCTATGTCCTCTAGTATATAATGTAGGTGTGCGTTTTCTATGTCCTCTAGTATATAATGTAGGTGTGCGTTTTCTATGTCCTCTAGTATATAATGTAGGTGTGCGTTTTCTATGTCCTCTAGTATATAATGTAGGTGTGCGTTTTCTATGTCCTCTAGTATATAATGTAGGTGTGCGTTTTCTATGTCCTCTAGTATATAATGTAGGTGTGCGTTTTCTATGTCCTCTAGTATATAATGTAGGTGTGCGTTTTCTATGTCCTCTAGTATATAATGTAGGTGTGCGTTTTCTATGTCCTCTAGTATATAATGTAGGTGTGCGTTTTCTATGTCCTCTAGTATATAATGTAGGTGTGCGTTTTCTATGTCCTCTAGTATATAATGTAGGTGTGCGTTTTCTATGTCCTCTAGTATATAATGTAGGTGTGCGTTTTCTATGTCCTCTAGTATATAATGTAGGTGTGCGTTTTCTATGTCCTCTAGTATATAATGTAGGTGTGCGTTTTCTATGTCCTCTAGTATATAATGTAGGTGTGCGTTTTCTATGTCCTCTAGTATATAATGTAGGTGTGCGTTTTCTATGTCCTCTAGTATATAATGTAGGTGTGCGTTTTCTATGTCCTCTAGTATATAATGTACGTGTGCGTTTTCTATGTCCTCTAGTATATAATGTAGGTGTGCGTTTTCTATGTCCTCTAGTATATAATGTAGGTGTGCGTTTTCTATGTCCTCTAGTATATAATGTCGGGTGCGTTTTCTATGTCCTCTAGTATATAATGTAGGTGTGCGTTTTCTATGTCCTCTAGTATATAATGTAGGTGTGCGTTTTCTATGTCCTCTAGTATATAATGTAGGTGTGCGTTTTCTATGTCCTCTAGTATATAATGTAGGTGTGCGTTTTCTATGTCCTCTAGTATATAATGTAGGTGTGCGTTTTCTATGTCCTCTAGTATATAATGTAGGTGTGCGTTTTCTATGTCCTCTAGTATATGATACATTGTAGTATGATACTAATCGGATTGATATCTTCTTTCGATCTAATAGCTTTCGGTCTACTGCTGTTCAATTATTGAGAACCACACATTGGATGAAACTCTCTAAGTGTCTAGGTACCAGTCCATTTAAAAGCTTCTGCTCACTCTCACCATATCTACAACTCGTTGAAATGTTTCGTGGATTTACAACATTTCAATTGATAGACGATCAGAGAGTGGCAAGTTTTAAAGTGTTTCTACAGTCTGCCTATTACATGAATTGGTTATACGATAGTACTAAACACGTATACGTAACAACATGTCTATCTATCCTACTCTGCACACAACTCTCTTATAGTTTCGTTTCGATAAGGGGTAACACTTCCAGTACTGTAAGACATAATGAAACTAATGAATGTACTTTGTCTTTTATTGTAATGTATGTTATAACCTAATATATGCATTATAAGTGTGTAACACAATACTACAGTGATATGCATACATGTATGTTAAATAACCAAGCGTAATTTTTGCTAAATAGTATAACTGCCATTTGCTTAAAATTAACTATGAATGATTAACTTATTTTGCGAAAGGTCCGGAGTTCGAGCCCCACTGGAACCGTTACGATTATGCACTTAGGCAAGGCATTTAAATTCCATGTTGCCTCTTCTCTCTCCCTCGTGGAGATGTATTTCTTTAGGAATGAAGTCTCGAGCGTGATTAATATAAGTTGTAAGAACTTGTTTCGCAATCGAGCTAAATTAAATGTGTATAAACTAAATTAAGTACTTTTAGTACATTCCGTACAACCACAATTGGTTCATATTTAACTCACAGCTATCTGGCGCCAGTATCAATGATGATGATGATGATGATAATGATGACTTAGAGGAATTTATAATGAGGCACATGGTCGAACATGATAGAGAACGATTGCGACGCTGTTTGTGTAACATTGGAATTGATCTCATCGAGTGAGCTTCGAAATGATGTACTTTCACGAGTGTGTGAAACACCAATTATAATTGCGCAAATTAGTGGCGTAAGGCCAATCATATGGTGGTATTTACCCCGCTGGGAGCCCGCCGTCTGACACTAATAAAATTAACAGTCTTTCATATGGGACTTTAAACCGAGGTCTCGTGTCGGTGCTTTACACCGTGCACGCAAATGAACCAGAGGAGACTCTGGAATGGTTCTCTGTCTGTATCATTGCACTATCCTCCAAACATCTAAAATGACTAATCTCTTCAGGAGGCGTCGCTCATATGTGCAACCGGTAGCGACGATAAATAAACGTAAAACACAGAGAGCCCTCACATTGATGTTGAGAACCTCGATGCTACCCTGTGGTATGACATACACACACGAGCCTATTCTATATATTTTATTATATTCTACAGAATTCATTAACTGTGAACAGAACGACTACGTTGCATTTTTCTACGAAAGCTTAAAATTTGCCGTCGATTCCTTAAGTACATATATCGCAGCTGAATATTGACTGTATTAGGTAGTATTGCCTTCGGGATGACAGAAACAGATTTCAGACACAAAGCTGTTATTGGTATTAGTTATATTCCTTTCACAGATCTATACATTTCTGTTATATCATGAAGCATTTATACATGGCATTTCGAGTAAGCTTAAACTTTATTTATTTTACAATGATTGCGAATCAAGTTCTAACAACTTATATCAATCACTCTCGTTGGCACGGATGAAAGCGTATATGTGGTCATTCGTGTGGGAGGAAACCGGAGTACCCGGAGAAAACCCACCTGTCCGATCTGGCGACAATCGTACGATCTCACATTTAACATGCATATTTACTTCTGTATGTTTAGTTAATTTGTCTATAGTTGGTTACCGGTGAATAACAACTTCTGTATGTTTAGTTAGCTTGTCTATAATTGGTTGCCGGTGAATAACAACTTCTGTATGTTTAGTTAGCTTGTCTATAGTTGGTTGCCGGTGAATAACAACTTCTGTATGTTTAGTTAGCTTGTCTATAGTTGGTTGCCGGTGAATAACAACTTCTGTATGTTTAGTTAGTTGGTCTATTGTTGGTTACCGGTGAATAACAACTGCTGTATGTTTAGTTAGCTTGTCAATAGTTGGTTACCGGTGAATAACAACTTCTGTATGTTTAGTTAGATTGTCTATAGTTGGTTGCCGGTGAATAACAACTTCTGTATGTTTAGTTAGCTTGTCTATAGTTGGTTGCCGGTGAATAACAACTTCTGTATGTTTAGTTAGTTT
>CM026395.1:72291438-72354934 GCA_014843695.1 Archivesica marissinica | reverse complement strand
TTTCTATGTCCTCTAGTATATAATGTAGGTGTGCGTTTTCTATGTCCTCTAGTATATAATGTAGGTGTGCGTTTTCTATGTCCTCTAGTATATAATGTAGGTGTGCGTTTTCTATGTCCTCTAGTATATAATGTAGGTGTGCGTTTTCTATGTCCTCTAGTATATAATGTAGGTGTGCGTTTTCTATGTCCTCTAGTATATAATGTAGGTGTGCGTTTTCTATGTCCTCTAGTATATAATGTAGGTGTGCGTTTTCTATGTCCTCTAGTATATAATGTAGGTGTGCGTTTTCTATGTCCTCTAGTATATAATGTAGGTGTGCGTTTTCTATGTCCTCTAGTATATAATGTAGGTGTGCGTTTTCTATGTCCTCTAGTATATAATGTAGGTGTGCGTTTTCTATGTCCTCTAGTATATAATGTAGGTGTGCGTTTTCTATGTCCTCTAGTATATAATGTAGGTGTGCGTTTTCTATGTCCTCTAGTATATAATGTAGGTGTGCGTTTTCTATGTCCTCTAGTATATAATGTAGGTGTGCGTTTTCTATGTCCTCTAGTATATAATGTAGGTGTGCGTTTTCTATGTCCTCTAGTATATAATGTAGGTGTGCGTTTTCTATGTCCTCTAGTATATAATGTAGGTGTGCGTTTTCTATGTCCTCTAGTATATAATGTAGGTGTGCGTTTTCTATGTCCTCTAGTATATAATGTAGGTGTGCGTTTTCTATGTCCTCTAGTATATAATGTAGGTGTGCGTTTTCTATGTCCTCTAGTATATAATGTAGGTGTGCGTTTTCTATGTCCTCTAGTATATAATGTAGGTGTGCGTTTTCTATGTCCTCTAGTATATAATGTAGGTGTGCGTTTTCTATGTCCTCTAGTATATAATGTAGGTGTGCGTTTTCTATGTCCTCTAGTATATAATGTAGGGTGCGTTTTCTATGTCCTCTAGTATATAATGTAGGTGTGCGTTTTCTATGTCCTCTAGTATATAATGTAGGTGTGCGTTTTCTATGTCCTCTAGTATATAATGTAGGTGTGCGTTTTCTATGTCCTCTAGTATATAATGTAGGTGTGCGTTTTCTATGTCCTCTAGTATATAATGTAGGTGTGCGTTTTCTATGTCCTCTAGTATATAATGTAGGTGTGCGTTTTCTATGTCCTCTAGTATATAATGTAGGTGTGCGTTTTCTATGTCCTCTAGTATATAATGTAGGTGTGCGTTTTCTATGTCCTCTAGTATATAATGTAGGTGTGCGTTTTCTATGTCCTCTAGTATATAATGTAGGTGTGCGTTTTCTATGTCCTCTAGTATATAATGTAGGTGTGCGTTTTCTATGTCCTCTAGTATATAATGTAGGTGTGCGTTTTCTATGTCCTCTAGTATATAATGTAGGTGTGCGTTTTCTATGTCCTCTAGTATATAATGTAGGTGTGCGTTTTCTATGTCCTCTAGTATATAATGTAGGTGTGCGTTTTCTATGTCCTCTAGTATATAATGTAGGTGTGCGTTTTCTATGTCCTCTAGTATATAATGTAGGTGTGCGTTTTCTATGTCCTCTAGTATATAATGTAGGTGTGCGTTTTCTATGTCCTCTAGTATATAATGTAGGTGTGCGTTTTCTATGTCCTCTAGTATATAATGTAGGTGTGCGTTTTCTATGTCCTCTAGTATATAATGTAAGTGTGCGTTTTCTATGTCCTCTAGTATATAATGTAGTGTGTGCGTTTCTATGTCCTCTAGTATATAATGTAGGTGTGCGTTTTCTATGTCCTCTAGTATATAATGTAGGTGTGCGTTTTCTATGTCCTCTAGTATATAATGTAGGTGTGCGTTTTCTATGTCCTCTAGTATATAATGCAGGTGTGCGTTTTCTATGTCCTCTAGTATATAATGTATGTGTGCGTTTTCTATGTCCTCTAGTATATAATGTATGTGTGCGTTTCTATGTCCTCTAGTATATAATGTATGTGTGCGTTTCTATGTCCTCTAGTATATAGTGTAGGTGTGCGTTGTCTATGTCCTCTAGTAAATAGTGTAGGTGTGCGTTGTCTATGTCCTCTAGTATATGATACATTGTAGTATGATACTAATCTTCTTTCGATCTAATAGCTTTCAATTATTGATGAAACTCTCTAAGTGTCTAGTTACCAGTCCATTTAAAAGCTTCTGCAACTCGTTGAAATGTTTCGTGGATTTACAACATTTCAATTGATAGACGATCAGAGAGTGGCAAGTTTTAAAGTGTTTCTACAGTCTGCCTACATGAATTGGTTATACGATAGTACTAAACACGTATACGTAACAACATGTCTATCTATCCTACTCTGCACACAACTCTCTTATAGTTTCGTTTCGATAAGGGGTAACACTTGCAGTACTGTAAGACATAATGAAACTAACGCATGTACTTTGTCTTTTATTGTAATGTACGTTATAACCTAATATATGCATTATAAGTGTGTAACACAATACTACAGTGATATGCATACATGTATGTTAAATAACCGGGCGTAATTTTTGCTAAATAGTATAACTGCCATTTGCTTAAAATTAACTATGAATGATTAACTTATTTTGCGAAAGGTCCGGAGTTCGAGCCCCACTGGAACCGTTACGATTATGCACTTAGGCAAGGCATTTAAATTCCATGTTGCCTCTTCTCTCTCCCTCGTGGAGATGTATTTCTTTAGGAATGAAGTCTCGAGCGTGATTAATATAAGTTGTAAGAACTTGTTTCGCAATCGAGCTAAATTAAATGTGTATAAACTAAATTAAGTACTTTTAGTACATTCCGTACAACCACAATTGGTTCATATTTGACTCACAGCTATCTGGCGCCAGTATCAATGATGATGATGATGATGATGATAATGATGACTTAGAGGAATTTATAATGAGGCACATGGTCGAACATGATAGAGAACGATTGCGACGCTGTTTGTGTAACATTGGAATTGATCTCATCGAGTGAGCTTCGAAATGATGTACTTTCACGAGTGTGTGAAACACCAATTATAATTGCGCAAATTAGTGGCGTAAGGCCAATCATATGGTGGTATTTACCCCGCTGGAAGCCCGCCGTCTGACACTAATAAAATTAACAGTCTTTCATATGGGACTTTAAACCGAGGTCTCGTGTCGGTGCTTTACACCGTGCACGCAAATGAACCAGAGGAGACTCTGGAATGGTTCTCTGTCTGTATCATTGCACTATCCTCCAAACATCTAAAATGACTAATCTCTTCAGGAGGCGTCGCTCATATGTACAATCGGTAGCGACGATAAATAAACGTAAAACACAGAGAGCCCTCACATTGATGTTGAGAACCTCGATGCTACCGTTCAATACACACTACTTCACATTCAAAAATTAATTGATGTCAAATAATCAAGTTATGCACATTATATACTCACACGAAAAAGAAAGTGTGACTGGGTTAGAGGGAAAATTATATACTTATATTCACACGTAAAACAGTGTTCTGATAATTATCAAATTTCAATGAAAAGTAAAACATCATGTAGCCAGTACATTTTTGCACAGATTTATACTAAATCAGCATATGTATTGCTTCAAATGTTCTCTCTAACCAAGTGCACGCATTTTTGTTTCCGTGTGAATATACATTATATCCGTGTAATTCCTCTTTTTTCCACGTTAATTAAAATAGTTTCAGTAATTTATAAATGTTGTCGAAGATTACAATAAGTCTTGTTCAAGTATATGGTTCTGGGGTTCGAACTCACATCCTCTCTTCATATGCACATTCCAACATCTCCCTGTCCACATCAGGCTGAATATTAAAGAAGTTGCACTGCAAAGAAACTTGCCTACATATCCTACACGCTTCTGCTCTGTTGATTATTTCACTAATATTCCATCTCATTCAAGACACTGTATTCCAAATCAACCACATGCCATCATTACAATCCGCAAGAAATTGCACCGTGATAATCGACTTTATTTTCGCTATGTCTCATCACAGACGAACACCATGACACTTTTGAGTGTTCACCTGCGCATTGATACAGTATTACCGAACATTTGTGACCGTCTGCTTCGAATAAGTCCCTGTTTAAGCACAATATAAATCCTTGGTATTCTATATACAGAGACTGAAATTTAATTTGCTGCTCATAGTTCCCCAATAAATGACCATTCTACTTCACAGCAACACATGCAAACTGTACGTTGTGGGTTTCACTAATAACCGGAAGCAATCTCGTTGTGGTGCGACCCATGCATTTACTGTAACTGTACTTTTTCAGCATCTTTTTCCCACCCCTTTCTTTCCGATGGCTGGTTATCATATACATAGTCAGAGTTAGCTGTATGAAACATAATTATTCAGGAATACGTGGTCTAGCGCAATGGTAGCGCGTTCGCTGCAGTGCTCGAAGTTAACGGCCAGCTATGAACGTTACATGTGTGCCATTCCACATTGCCTTTTCACTCCCTCGTGGCGATGAATACCATTATGAAAGAGGTCTCGAGAGCGATAAACTAAGAACTATATTCAAGTGTATAAAGAGCATGCTAACTGCTTTCATAAATACTTAATGTATATGTCCTATTCTTATTCTTAGTGAGTGACGTCATGCTAACTGTATGCATGCAATTTCTGAAAGTAGTTCCAACAAACAAAATCTGTGAGAAGTGAAATGTGTTATTCCACTTGTTGAAAGCATAAACTAAGATGCAATATGTGTACATTCCTACTGCATTCATATTGATGAACATAATATTGCAAAGCCTGCTCACTTCTAAATGAATGTCATTAGCTTTGGCTTGCGTCGGATATCATCCATCCCGCCGTTTGTAATTGGACCTCATACGGAACTAGCATACATATCAGGATTACATTTCGACCCATTGCGCACACTTCCTTTTTACCAATGTCGATTCGATTGTGTAATAACGACAAACTGATCTTAACCAGTATTTTGTAGCGCGCATAGGCGTCGCGTTGAAAGTAATATATTCTGCTATGATTGCATTACTAAGAACTATATGGAACTTATGTTATATGTTATATTTCGGGTTTTATGCCTGCATCAGCACAGCGCCATTTTTACATTTTTCATATAGATGAGACACGGCCTGAGCGGGGCTCGAACCCGTGACCATCAGTGATGAGAGGTTACAGTGGTATACAAGTCAGCGACCTTAACCACTCGACCACGAAGGCGGACACAACACAAACTTGCATTGTTACATATGAATACCGAATAGTAACGCGCAATTATTTTTGGCTTTACCCTGTGGTATGACATACACACACGAGCCTATTCTATATATTTTATTATATTCTACAGAATTCATTAACTGTGAACAGAACGACTACGTTGCATTTTTCTACGAAAGCTTAAAATTTGCCGTCGATTCCTTAAGTACATATATCGCAGCTGAATATTGACTGTATTAGGTAGTATTGCCTTCGGGATGACAGAAACAGATTTCAGACACAAAGCTGTTATTGGTATTAGTTATATTCCTTTCACAGATCTATACATTTCTGTTATATCATGAAGCATTTATACATGGCATTTCGAGTAAGCTTAAACTTTATTTATTTTACAATGATTGCGAATCAAGTTCTAACAACTTATATCAATCACTCTCGTTGGCACGGATGAAAGCGTATATGTGGTCATTCGTGTGGGAGGAAACCGGAGTACCCGGAGAAAACCCACCTGTCCGATCTGGCGACAATCGTACGATCTCACATTTAACATGCATATTTACTTCTGTATGTTTAGTTAATTTGTCTATAGTTGGTTACCGGTGAATAACAACTTCTGTATGTTTAGTTAGCTTGTCTATAATTGGTTGCCGGTGAATAACAACTTCTGTATGTTTAGTTAGCTTGTCTATAGTTGGTTGCCGGTGAATAACAACTTCTGTATGTTTAGTTAGCTTGTCTATAGTTTGTTGCCGGTGAATAACAACTTCTGTATGTTTAGTTAGTTTGTCTATTGTTGGTTACCGGTGAATAACAACTGCTGTATGTTTAGTTAGCTTGTCAATAGTTGGTTACCGGTGAATAACAACTTCTGTATGTTTAGTTAGATTGTCTATAGTTGGTTGCCGGTGAATAACAACTTCTGTATGTTTAGTTAGCTTGTCTATAGTTGGTTGCCGGTGAATAACAACTTCTGTATGTTTAGTTAGTTTGTCTATAGTTGGTTGCCGGTGAATAACAACTTCTGTATGTTTAGTTAGCTTGTCTATAGTTGGTTGCCGGTGAATAACAACTTCTGTATGTTTAGTTAGTTGGTCTATTGTTGGTTACCGGTGAATAACAACTTCTGTATGTTTAGTTAGCTTGTCTATTGTTGGTTACCGGTGAATAACAACTTCTGTATGTTTAGTTAGCTTGTCTATTGTTGGTTACCGGTGAATAACAACTTCTGTATGTTTAGTTAGCTTGTCTATTGTTGGTTACCGGTGAATAACAACTTCTGTATGTTTAGTTAGCTTGTCAATAGTTGGTTACCGGTGAATAACAACTTCTGTATGTTTAGTTAGCTTGTCAATAGTTGGTTACCGGTGAATAACAACTTCTGTATGTTTAGTTAACTTGTTAATAGTTGGTTGCCGGTCATTATATTGGTTTCTAGAATCAATACAAATAAATAAAACATGACAGGGGAATTGCCTCTTACAATTATCCCAAGACGCTTGTCATCAAATGGATCATTATATTTGACATTTTGTCACTGTTTTTCTCATTTTTATTATCTTGTTTTATGACGGATGTACCTAAGCACCGTCATATGGTTCTCGAAATAGCCCTATTGTTCGTTAGCAGCATCATGGTAGATGAGCATTGGGCCATTTATTGGAAAGTATGAAGGTGTTGAGAGAGAAGGATGCTACAATTTGTAGAAGGGTATAATTCAGATATGTCTTCACGAGATTATACACAATGTAGTAATTTAAAATAGTGATTTATCATGTTGTTGGCGTTTAATCTAGCCCTTCGTGGCTATCATTCGGGCAGTGAGTTTGCTCCTTGTTTGTGTAATGTGTACTTGACTATTGCTAATATCTGATTCAGAAATGTATCAATGGTTTAAGGAGGCTAGATAGTTTGTTCATACGCGGGGAAACTGTTGATGGTTTGTCAGGCGTGTACGGAGGCTGGCTAATTTGTTCCTACGCTGGGAAACTGTTGTTGGTTTGTCAGGCGTGTACGGAGGCTGGCTAATTTGTTCCTACGCTGGGAAACTGTTGATGGTTTGTCAGGCGTATACGGAGGCTGGATAGTTTTATTCCTACGCGGGGAAACTGTTGTTGGTTTGTCAGGCGTGTACGGAGGCTGGATAGTTTGTTCCTACGCGGGGAAACTGTTGATGGTTTGTCAGGCGTATACGGAGGCTGGATAGTTTTATTCCTACGCGGGGAAACTGTTGTTGGTTTTGTCAGGCGTGTACGGAGGCTGGACAGTTTGTTCCTACGCGGGAAACTGTTGATGGTTTGTCAGGCGTATACGGAGGCTGGATAGTTTTATTCCTACGCGGGGAAACTGTTGTTGGTTTGTCAGGCGTGTACGGAGGCTGGATAGTTTGTTCCTACGCGGGGAAACTGTTGATGGTTTGTCAGGCGTGTACGGACGGAGGCTGGATAGTTTGTTCCTACGCGGGGAAACTGTTGATGGTTTGTCAGGCGTGTACGGACGGAGGCTGGATAGTTTGTTCCTACGCGGGGAAACTGTTGATGGTTTGTCAGGCGTGTACGGAGGCTGGATAGTTTGTTCGCGGGGAAACTGTTGATGGTTTGTCAGGCGTGTACGGACGGAGGCTGGATAGTTTGTTCCTACGCGGGGAAACTGTTGATGGTTTGTCAGGCGTGTACGGAGGCTGGATAGTTTGTTCCTACGCGGGGAAACTGTTGATGGTTTGTCAGGCGTGTACGGACGGAGGCTGGATAGTTGATGGAGGTGTAACCCGACTACAACAGACTTTCCAGAAAATGATTAGTGGTACATATAGTAATAGAAATTCAAATCACAATTATTCAAGAGGGGATCGTAATATGTACTTACTCCATATAATACATATATAATACACACAGTCAGAACTAGAGGCAATAGGATGACACCTCGTGTGCAATTAATACTAACATACATTTTCCGAAATTCTTCTCTCGTTTACTGAAGAGGGAATTTCTTGCATATCAGCTACAGCAGACCATTGCTCTCGGTATTCCAAACAGGACTCTTTATAGCTGACAATACTGACATATAATTTGGTATATATGCCTGCAGTAAGATTATATTCTTACTATCTGCACCCATGGTCGAGATAAGATCACTGACTTGTATTCCATTGTAACTTATCATCACTGATGGTCACGGGTTCGAGTCACGCTCAGACTGTGTTTCTTTATAGCACACAGTTCGTAGTTTATTACGGACGTTGGTACACCAAGTATTTGTTAACCACTGACGCCTGCCCAGCAAATGTGTTTTTAAGTAAACTGGCCGTCTCTCAAATGGATAACCGATAGCGACGTTAAATAAACTTAAATACACTATTCGTACTAGCATTTGAAAATGAATTTCATTGTTAAAAGTTCTGTGAAACGACGTACAGCAATACTAGTCATTGCAGATATCGCGGTCAGGTGATCTTTGCAGTTTGTTTTATTGCTAAGAGACCTTTGCCAGAGGTACCACATGGTTGGGGGCAAAACTAGTGTTGAGGACGGGCATAGGTATTAAATGCATTTTCCATAACCTTCTTTTTACTGGTCTCCAGGGTCATTTTAATGTATCTGAGATAGTTAGTATCATTAGGGGAGATGGGTTTTATATTGGGAGACCAGTTTAAATCTTTTCTAATTGAAACACCTAGATAGTTGGCGTCATCGGTTACAGACGGATCAGTAGTCCAGTGGTAACACGCTGGACTGGTAATCCAGGGATCGCAAGTTCGATCCCCCGTCTGACCCTAATACAATTAACAGTCTTGATTGGCAAATCTAAATTATCAAATGAAAATGTAGGCGACATTAAATGGAAGAAAACAGTTAAAGCTTTAGGAGTATACTTTGGAACTTATAAAATGGAATGTGAAAAATTAAATTGGGAATCTAAAATTGAATTATGTAAAAGTCTCATTAACCAGTGGAGCAAAAGAAAACTATCGTTTTATGGTAAGGTTACAGTTATAAAATCTATCCTTCTTCCAAAATTTACTTATTTGCTCCAATCTATACATCTACCTAAATCTGTCAAGAATAATCTAAATACTTTATTTTTCCATTTCATATGGAGTAATAAAAGAGAAAAAATCAAAAGAAGTATACTGATAAATAAGACTGAAGATGGCGGAATCAACATGATCGATTTAGATAGTTTCACAGCCATGTTACAAATAAAATGGGTAAAATCACTGCTATCATCAGAAAATGCCAATTGGAAAATAATCCCAAAATATTATTTCGAAAGTTTTGGTACAGATTTCCTCATATTCTACATGAACTTTAACTCAATGAAAAACCTACCAAATAACATCTTCAAATTTCCTGAGTTCTACAAAGACATCATTCTCAATTGGATAGCCTTTAGAAATATTAACAAACAGCAACCTAAAACATTCTATGATATACGACAGGAAATAATTTGGGGAAATGAGTCAATTAAATACAAAAATAAACCTATACTGTTTAATACTTGGATCAACTCTGGTATAATTTTTGTAAATGATATAATAGACAACAATGGTAACATTAGCGAAAACATTATTCTAGGCAAATTACTAAATCATTCTAATTGGATATCAGAAATAATGATTCTTAAAAACGCAATACCCAAAACATGGTTTAAGAAAATACAAACGGAAGAATCAACACGAACACGCGTTAAAGTGAATCTAAGACTTCCATTTTCCATATCAAATTTAAAATCTTTGAATAATAAAGCGATATACAATACACTTTTGCAAAGAAAATCATCGAAACCATACTTGCAATCATACTGGGAGAATAAATTTGATCTCAAAATACCATGGAAACAATTGTACTCACAAATAAACATGTGTATTGATAACAGATATAAACAGTTTCGATACAAGCTAATTAATAACATTATTGCAAATTGTCATAACCTATATAAATGGCAAATAAACGAAAATCCAAACTGCAGCTTTTGTAAAGTACCAGACGATTTAGACCACTTCTTTATTGAATGTCATTTAATCAAACCATTTTGGAACAGATTGACGAATACATTTAAATCACTTGGGATTCAGAAAAATATACACAACTTAAAGAGTGTTGTGCTAGGATACAATTTTGATAATAGTAATTATTGGGAATTTAACATGATTTTGACCATATCGAGCTTTTGCATTTACAAGTCATTCTTCCTAAGTAATCAACGTTCAAATGAATTGAACATTGTTTATACATTTCTTCATGAAATGAGTACATTTAAAGACCATCTAAAATACAAGCGAAATTCGTTTGCATTGATAGACACATTCATAGAGAAGTTTTAGTATTCTTACCATTCAAAGTTCTGAGCTTATTTTAATACAATTAGATTATAAAGAAAACTACATGCTCATCTGATTCAATGTATAATTTTGTTTAAATGCTTAAGAGATTGCTTATAAGAGATTCGTTGTTTTATTGAAATTGTCACACTGTAATTATGTTGATAAATATTGTTATGTAAATGTTGTTATAATCTAAATAAAAGAAAAAAACAAAAAACAATTAACAGTCTTTCAGATGGGATGTTAAACCGAGGTGTCTCGTGTCGGTGCTTTAAACCGTGCACGTAAGAGAACCAGAGGAGACTCTGGAATGGGTCTCTGTCTGGATCATTGCACTATCCTCCAAAATCTAAAATGACTACTCTCTTCAGGAGGCGTCGATCATATGGTCAACCGGTACCGACGATAAATAAACGTATAACACACGTCATCGGTTGTCTTTAGTACCATGTTGTGAAGTGTGAAAGGGGACCTGAGTGGGTTTGGCTTGCGAGTAATTCGCAGCACCTCATACATGTCAGGATTGATTTATAGCTAGCTTACTAATGTCTTTATGGAATTATTGCCTTGCTTTTCTACGTGATTCCATATCGGGAACAATTGCTGTCTATCATCCATTTTGGAAAGCTTTCACATATGTCCAAGTGATTTATGACAGTGCATGTATGATCTACAAGTCTAGAGGAAAGTATTCAGTGTGTAGCGAAACCAACGATCAAGTCTGCTGTATTGTTTGTCAAATCCCAAGTCAACAATTTATGTGTAACTAATACAGAAACGCAACAACATGAATGGCCAGTAAGACATACAGTGGATGGAAAATTCAAATAGCGCGTACTTAAAACGCTGTTGTGACGTCAATACTCTGGCATTTTGAAAGCAGTCCAATATTAATAATAATGGACTACACGTACAAAGGTATGACGTCACGATAGTGTTTTAAAACCAGATCAATCTTCTGTTATACCCATTATATAGAGGATATTTGTTTGTTTTGAGTGTATATGGAATATATCTCACTGAGAAGTGAGACAATTTTCATATTTTCACTCGCGCTACGCGCCACTTCGAGGTGAGATATATTCCATATTCACTCAAAACAAACAAATTTTCTTTTTATTTTATGATAATTGGTGAAAAACAAACACAAAATGAAGAAATTAAAATAGCTGGCCGCCGTGTTTTTGCGCGGATGAATACATTAACGACTATACGTCGTGAGTCGAAAGAAACACAAATATGCCGCCATCTTGAATTTAAAGTTGAATCGAGGAAAAATACATGAACAATCGCCAATCGCCAGCCTCGCCAATGGCTACAATATTGGCTAATAAAAACTCAGTTTAATGGCTACAATATTGCAAAATTGGCTAATAAAAACTCAGTTTGGCGAAAATGATAAAAACGGCGAAAATCTGTAAAATATCCGAAAATTGGAAATTCCCCCGATACTATTTTTGGAAAATTACTCGGGTCAAGGTGAAATCGTGTCGCGCATGACTAATATCTCGGACTGGAGAATCATACAAGCGTGTTGTTTGTTTATTTAATGGGGCGTAATGTTTGATTAGTGTGCAAACACGGGACACACTATGAATGCTTATTATATTGAGCAGGTGATAATTAAGAGCAAGGCGGCATTACATTGTTGCCCAAATCCTTTGTAGAATTATGCTACACAGCTTTACACGACTGTTAGACACACAGAGCCAGAGCAGGCCTTAATTTAATTTGGATTTATTGTTTCAATTTACAGTGACAAAATTCGAGACATTGTCATATCCTCAATATTGTTAGATTCCATTGTTTATTTATTTAAATTTTGTTAAGAGCTATTAATTGTTTATATATTATTATTCAATAGCAGACGGTTGATTTGTTGTTTGTTGTTGTTGTTGTCTAAGCATTTAAAGGGAGAGTAATACTGCAAGAATAGTGTATTGGGAAGGGAGATAATAAAAAGGTAGTCCGGCAGTGAGATATAATCCATATCTCACCGATGATATATGGATTATATCTCACCGATGAGATATGGATTATATCTCACTGATAGAACACTGTATTTCATCAATTAGCATAAAATAAATCATTTTATTTCGAGAATGGTTGGAAAATACAACGTAAGTGATGCTATCGCAAAAATACTACTGCAAGAAATATCAACGGAATATTGTAAACCATTGTTTGATTATTTATTCATTCCACCTCTGCTAAGATATACATTGCATATGCTGGTGGAAGACAACTGCTGGTAGATAGATATGTTGTACTCATAGAAACTGTAATATAGGAGTTTGCAAGTCTAAACGTTTCTAACAATATGTATGTAAACTGGGACAGACGCGCTTGCATAGTGATACACCATGACAACTATGTGTTATTCCCCGTTCATCTAGTTATAATTTCATACACTTATTATATATTTTTGTCTTACTACATACTACGCTTACGTCTTAGTCGCCTATAGTGCCCACATTTATATATGTAATGGAGATAATCTCAATAAGCTTTAAGCTTTCGATTAAATCCATTCTCAGTCTGTATACAATAGATATGTACTGTACATTATGTATACAATAGATATGTACTGTACATTATGTATACAATAGATATGTACTGTACATTATGTATACAATAGATATGTACTGTACATTATGTATACAATAGATATGTACTGTACATTATGTATACAATAGATATGTACTGTACATTATGTATACAATAGATATGTACTGTACATTATGTATACAATAGATATGTACTGTACATTATGTATACAATAGATATGTACTGTACATTATGTATACAATAGATATGTACTGTACATTATGTATACAATAGATATGTACTGTACATTATGTATACAATAGATATGTACTGTACATTATGTATACAATAGATATGTACTGTACATTATGTATACAATAGATATGTACTGTACATTATGTATACAATAGATATGTACTGTACATTATGTATACAATAGATATGTACTGTACATTATGTATACAATAGATATGTACTGTACATTATGTATACAATAGATATGTACTGTACATTATGTATACAATAGATATGTACTGTACATTATGTATACAATAGATATGTGCTGTACATTATGTATACAATAGATATGTGCTGTACATTATGTATACAATAGATATGTGCTGTACATTATGTATACAATAGATATGTGCTGTACATTATGTATACAATAGATATGTGCTGTACATTATGTATACAATAGATATGTCTGTACATTATGTATACAATAGATATGTGCTGTACATTATGTATACAATAGATATGTACTGTACATTATGTATACAATAGATATGTACTGTACATTATGTATACAATAGATATGTACTGTACATTATGTATACAATAGATATGTGCTGTACATTATGTATACAATAGATATGTGCTGTACATTATGTATACAATAGATATGTACTGTACATTATGTATACAATAGATATGTACTGTACATTATGTATACAATAGATATGTACTGTACATTATGTATACAATAGATATGTACTGTACATTATGTATACAATAGATATGTACTGTACATTATGTATACAATAGATATGTACTGTACATTATGTATACAATAGATATGTACTGTACATTATGTATACAATAGATATGTACTGTACATTATGTATACAATAGATATGTACTGTACATTATGTATACAATAGATATGTACTGTACATTTATATGAATGAATAAATATGTTTAAACAAAATGAGTTTGCAATAAAGAGAAATATACTTGAAAGACGTCATAGCGTAGAACATGGGATACATGCAACTAAATGGGGTCGATACGCTGAGAGGTGGGTATACAATGTCTGCGAGTAGTGTCCTGGTGCCTCAACTAACAACACCCCGTTATATTATGAACCCCTTATAGGAAGGGTTACAGCTAGATTTAATTTAAATTATGTACATGTAGCTAAACAACTGTAAACACTATTTCCAAATCAATGTGTGGGTTTTACGTTGCCATGTCCATCAACTATCCAATAAACATGTATATTTGTTCATATGTGAAATATGCTTTATTTTATAAATACAGTTCACTTTATCTCCTTTTCTCTTTTATTGCAGTATAATGCTCTATAACTGTAATTAAGCTGGTGAAGGCTACATCACAGACATACTGGTTATATACATCCACATTTGCGGTATATAGTTCATACACACTTATTTTTGGTGTATTGAGAAACAATTCGTACAACTTATATTAATCAATCTAGACCCCATTCCTGATGGAATCCATCGCCACGAGGAAGAGGCATGAGGAAGGAAGAAGCATGTGGAATTGATAAAATTGATATTTTACAAAGACGTCAATCGAATTTATATAACTATTTTGAACCATTATTTTACCATTTCTCATTGTAAATAATCATTGTTAATCAGTTCATCTCTCATCTAATTGGAGTTGAAATTTGGTTTTTTAATGTTTTCTTTTAAATATATGCGCATTATTGCTTACTCTACTTCTAAGATGTTTAATAGACACTCTCGTTTGGCAGTTCCTTATACTCTAGATTAGCATTGGTTATTTATCTTTTACAATATCAATATGACCGCACTGTATTTAGTGTATATATTAATGGTGTCTCTTGTGCGGGCTGTTGTCTAATGCTGTTAACACTTGTGGCCCAAACCATTTGTATTTTTTATTTGTATGTTCCATTTGTATTTATATCTTACTTAAAACACACACTTATATAACAAGATCTTTCTAATTAAAAATATTAAGTTCGTACATTTACGCATAAATGTAATACTCCAATATTAAATAACAATGGACATTATTATTATATATATGCAACGTATCAATGAAGATAATACCTAACTAGGTGGTTGTATAGTTAAACACCTTCTCCGTATGACTATGTACACGTATATTTTGGGCGTTGTACGAAACTAGAAATGTACGCACGATTCTTTAAATGATAATGATTATCTATATAGCCACTACACACATTAATGCCTTGATTTATGATTGAATGTATATTGTATTCCTTGTGTGTAATTCATTGTCTTCTTGTTGCGTCATTGTATTACATCCATGTTTATTTTTGTTGTATTTTCACTTGGCATCTGGTTTACTGAATTTGAAAATAAAACTATCTATCTGTATTGGCATGCTATGTATTATATCGTTACGTATATGACATATGTACTATTGATTTACAATAATATTAGTTTGGTCGGTGCTATATTAATGAGTGTGTTTTATTGTCTCTTATAATTCTTAAAATAATGTGCAATTATATGTAGGATTATATGCTTATATAGTTGTATTGTACATGGACGAGATATGAAATAAATTAATATATCAGTTTTAGATTAAAATATGAGAAATCTGGCAAAATGCCATATTCCTGGAAATAAACCATTGTAATGTCAATACCTAATTCCAGTAACTATATCCGTGCTCCACAATAAAGGTCGCCTTATCGCATTAACTGTGTGCATGATAGCTAGAAATAACACTCAAATATATCATGCAATTCCATTAGAATTCTGTCGTTACTTTGAATTGTCGTCTGCTACAAGTATCTGAACTATTTATAGCCATTAATTTACCCAGCATGCAACGAGTAAAATAAATGCGTTTGTAAAACTATGGAACGCCTGTTAAGCGTCATATCCCGTTGCTATCTAGGATTGAACAATTTAATTAGTTTCAATAACCAAACGATGCACAAATGATCATTTTGTACGAATGAAAACGTGCAGCAGTGGTGTCTTTATAACGTGTATGCTTCGATCCTGAAAATGTTTACGGATCAGATCGGACATGTGGGTTTTCTACGGGTACTCCTGTTTCCTCCCACACGAATGACCACATTTACGCTTTCATCCGCGCCAACGAGAGTGATTAATATATATTGCTAAAGCTTGTTTAGCAATTGTTGTAAAATAAATAAAGTTTAAAAAAAATATATACATATTTACATTACAGAGAAACATACAGAGAAACATACATAGCATGAGTTATGTGTGTGTGTTTTACGTTTATTTATCGTCGCTACCGATTGCCCATATTAGCGACGCCTCCTGAAGATATTAGTCATTTTAGATGTTTGGAGGATAGTGCAATGATACAGACTGAGACCCATTCCAGAGTCTCCTCTTGTTCCTTTACGTGCACGGTGTAAAGCACCGACACAAGAGCTCGGTTTAAAGTCCCATCTGAAAGACTGTTCATTTAATTAGTGGTCAGACGAGGGAACGAACCTGCGATCTATCTAACAATCTTTATCAAAGTATATATATCATTCACACTCGTTGACGCTGATGAAAGCGAATAATGTGACCCCATGTGGGAGGAAATCGGAGTAACCGGAGAACTTGCGATTTGGCGACAATCGTACCATCTCACATACTCCACGGTCCGAGGATCGAACCCGGTATGCTTTGGTGAGAACTGAGAGTTTTAACCACTACAAACGGACAGCCAATAACAATACAAACTGTTTATTGCAGACCATTAGATTTGGTTTAAACATATTTATTTTCTATCATGTACATTATTATTTGCAACATTTGAAATAAGGAATTGGACAGAAAGCTATACAGCTTATGGTTGTCCTCTCCTTCCGAAATAATTTACACAAAAATGCCATTAGATTTGTTTCGCCATCAACTTCAAGTTACCAATACCGTTCACTGACCCGTTGGTTAATAAATGTAGATGTTATTTATCGTTGTTTCCAAGGGAAGACGGCAATATCTCGCCCCTCAACTATATGGTAATCAGAATATCTTGTAATCTATTTGTATCACAGAATAGCTATTGAGAATCAGGAGATAGTGCTCATCTTCCAATATGGAATATTTACATCGCTATTGCATTTCCTTCGACGAACGTATGTGCCCTGATTGCATACGCTTTTCGTGTGAGAGTTCCCAACTAATGATATGCAGCTGTCATGCGCACTCGACGTTACGGACATGTGTATTATCAGTGTTAGGCAGCGTTCTTATGGGGGGGGGGCGTGTGTTACAGTTTATCCTGTTCCAAGGATGATCTATTTACCAGGTCCGGCACACTGCATTTTACATGCAAAGTGTGCTATATTTTCATTTTGCCATTGAAAAGAATAATTAATGTAAATATAAGTAATGGGTTAATTGTGGGTTAATATACTAGAGGACATAGAAAACGCACACCTACATTATATACTAGAGGACATAGAAAACGCACACCTACATTATATACTAGAGGACATAGAAAACGCACACCTACATTATATACTAGAGGACATAGAAAACGCACACCTACATTATATACTAGAGGACATAGAAAACGCACACCTACATTATATACTAGAGGACATAGAAAACGCACACCTACATTATATACTAGAGGACATAGAAAACGCACACCTACATATTATATGATTATTATTACATGAAAACGAAATACGAAGGATTCCATCAAAGATATATCACACCTTTATTACAAAACACAAACTGAACAACTAAACATATTCCAAAATGTTTAAAACTATGTATTTCTATAATTATTGTTTTTCATGTAAAACGCACACTTTTTCTATGTCCTCTTAGAATAGTTTCCATCGAGGTATGAACTACATTGGGCGTGTTTAAAGTTAGCGTGGATGTATTCGGCCTCCACACACCTTCGCCCGATGTAAATTAGTAACAGGCGATTAATTCTTTACATATACAGGTGATCTCTCTACAAGATTTGCTGAGCAAAAGTCTCAAACATCCAATACATACTGATACTGATCATTGTAGAGAAAAAGGCGAGAAGTGACTATTTGATTGTACACGGATTGCAATATGTGATCTACAGTTATCAATCAGCGGCAAGTAATTATATTATATGTCCAAAATAAGCGTCTTATCAACTTATGTCATCGATGTGTTCTATTTGTTGTAATCGTTTTAAACAATAATAATGACTTGTTATATGTAGTAGTTGTATTCTATTAGGTTCCCAGCATTATGAATGGATACAGCATTTGTGTACTTTAAGAATATACTATATCATGTCTTGTGTGTGTAGCTAAGCCAGGTTTATTTGTTGTTCCTTGTTGTTCCTTGTTTATGGTGAATTGTACTCGTATGTACAATCCAATGTCATTTTTATATTGTATATATAATATATGTATGCCGTAGCCATTATCCTAAAATAACAGAGGCGAATCTTCTTAATACAGTTTAAACTTTATTTATTTTACAACGATTGCGAAGTAAGTTTTAACAACTTATATTAATCACTCTCGTTGGCGCGGATGAAAGCGTATATGTGGGAGGACACCGGAGTACTCGGAGAAACCCCATCTCCCCGATATGGCGACCATCGTACCATCTCACATACTTCCTGCTAATCGGACATAGTTAATACATGCAATGCTGCGATTTAAATATCATATAGACTTAAATTGTTAATAATACATTTAACTTTAATCTTCCAGGCAACTAATCCAATGAATCTATGATGTGAAACAGACTGTCCGTCCGTCTGTCTGTCCGTCCGTCCGTCCGTCTGTCCGTCTGTCCGTCCGTCCACCCAAATCCCAACCACGCACCCACACTATCTTTTAACTTTTATTAACCACTCTCGCGACCTCATTCCTTAATGAATCCATCGCCACGAGGGAGAGAGAAGAGGCAATGCGAAATTTAAATGCCTTGTCTAAGAGCACACTCGTAACGGCTACAACTGGGCGCGAACTCCGGATCAAGCTAGCACGGCGCTATCATGCCTTCCACGACTATTGCGGTTAAATGTGTGGAATTACCATTAACTTGGCATGGCATATATCAAGGTTAATTTGTATGGCAAGGCGATTACCACCGTTATTTCAATTTATATTAAGAAAGAAAAAAACATTTAATGGGCTTTAATCTTGACACATGGCAAAAACTCTATGCTGATAATCGTATATTGATTCTCATCATCAGAGTGAGGAATTCACCTGTCTGGCCACCATGTGACGGCAACATACAATTCAAATAATGTGCCTGTGTGTTGGGGGGGGGGGGCATCAACGCGGGCGATATGCATTTACTACGAACTATTCTTTATTATTTAGACTAAGCTTGTTATTATATACATGGACTATAATTACGCAAATTCAGTTTCGATTTATATACTTACACGAACAAGAAAGTGTGCACTTGGTTAGAGGGAACATTATTTATACTTATATATAGAAGCAATAAATAGGCAAATTTGGTATCAAAATGTGCAAAAATTGGCTACGATGTTTTACTTTTAATTGAACTTTGATAATTATCAGAATATTGTTTTACGTGTGAATATAAGTATATAATTTTACCTCTAACTAAGTGCACACTTTCTATTTCGTGTGAGTATATTTCTAATTTCACTGGGGAGGGCTAATTACGATTGTTGATAGAACTTGTGGCCCAACCCATTTGCTTTCATTTGTGTGTCAATCTTTGTATTGTTATATATGTGTATATAATGCAATACGATATTAAACTAAGTTCAAAAGTACAACCGCAACAGAAAAACCCCACAAGATTCTAGGCTATACATCATGCATACAGATGTAGGTGTGTGTAAAAACCAGCGAGTGATTAGAATTATAGCAATACCATGAATACTGGCGCTAAAGCTGATACAATGAAACACTTAAGGGAATTCTGCACTAGACGAATGGACTGTTCAGATAGTATTTGTTCTGTCAAACTGCCCAAAAAACAAACATTATTTTTTCTGTCAAAATGCCCAAAAAACAAACAAACACAAATGCATAAGGTAGTCAGGCATCAGTTTATACACATTTATCTTAGCTCGATTGCGAAACGAATTCTTACAACTGATATTAACCACTTTCGAGACATGATTCCTGATGGAATCCATCTCTACGAGGGAGATAGAAGAGGCAGCGTGGAATTTAAATGCATTGCATAAGAGCATAATCGTAACGGCTCCAACTGGGCTCGAACTCCGGGGCGCTTTCCTGAATCTACCACTGCGCTATCACGATTTCCACTAATAGTCAGGCGTTGAAAAGGTATGTCCTGCAATTGATAATTATATCTGATAGCTAAATGCTTTGCGAAGCAAAACGAACCACAATATCAATAGCCAGATTTATAGTATTTATATAAATATATAAATAATTATAGCCAAAGTACATAGTTACGCCATGCAATCTACATGTATAAAAATTATAGTAGTTTTTATTTCATCAAATACAAACAAACATTATAACATATGAAGTAAGTCAATAATAACCCATGATCAAATATGGTATAATAGTACAGTGTATTTCGGCGGTGGTCTTAACAGCTAAGCTTAGCGCAGTGGTTAGCGCGATCGCTTCTCATCAATGCAACCCGGGTGCGATCCTTGGAGCGGGAAGTGTATGAGATGGTACGGTGGTCGCCAGATCGGACAGGTGGGTTTTCTCCGGGGTACTCCGGTTTCCTCTCATACGAAAGACCACATATACGCTTTCATCCGCGCCAACAAGAGTGATTAATATAAGTTGTTAAAACTTGCTTCGCAATCGTTGTAAAATAAATAAAGTTTAAACTTTAATAATTATATGCATTGAAATTCAATGTTGATTATTAAATAGTCGTATGTGTATGGCTGCGTTTCTATTGCGTTTAAGTATATATTAGGCTCATCTCTAAAATAAAACAGGTTCGCTCGATAGAACATAGCCGTATAAATCTGTATATTCCCAACTTTCCTATTAAACAGACGGATCTGTTGTCCAGTGGTAACACGCTGGACTGGTAATACAGGGATCGCATGTTCGATCCCCTGTCTAACCCTAATAAAATCAACAGTCTTTCAGATGGGACATTAAACCGATGTCTCGTGTCGATGCTTTACACCATGCAAGTAAAAGAACCAGAGGAACCTCTGCAATGGATCTCTGTCTGTATCATTGCACTACCCTCCAAACATCTAAAATGACTAATATTTTCAGGAGGCATCGCTCATATGGGCAACCGGTAGCGACGATAAATAAACGTAAACTTTAAATCGATGTCTCGTGTCGGTGCTTTACACCATGCACGTAAAACAACCAGAAGATAATCTGGAATGGGTCTCTGTCTGTATCATTGCACTACCCTCCAACACTCTAAAATGAGTAATCTCTTCAGGAGGCGTCGCTCATATAGGCAACCGGTAGCGACGATAAATAAACGTAAAACACACAAATACCAACACCTAGTTACAACGTGTTTTATGTGTGACACTTGACATCAAAGAACAAACACAATTATATTCGGACGACAGTCATTCGCTTTCTTGGAAAAAATGAAGACAACCATAACATAAGACTTGGAATAATCCCGTTTATTGAAAATGAAATTGCATCAGCGTCTGACAATTCCAATTAAAGACTAGCCAAGCACGTACTGTTCCAGATATACTACACTATCCAGCCTTATGTAATGTTTACCTTTCATTTGCTACACAAATACGGCGGCAGGAAATAAACTCGATTACTCTATAGTCGCTGGTATCAATTTAGAGGAATCAAGAAGGCATTACCTTAATGCCAATCGTCGTGATTACTCACTTACGTCTCTCACTTCAATGAATATGTCAGAATGGCTAAGACGTCGTGTAGTTAATTACAATTACAACTAGTAGACGGTCTACGTCTTCGGGCTGCTTTCACTTTGAGATATAGCACAGACATACTATATAAGACAAGAGTTGTTTGCGTATATCAATCTTTACTGTCTCATAATGATAAATCTACTGACACCATCATAAACTGTGCATTTTTATATTCAGTGTTACAGTTTCCTTACACAGCTTATAATTATGGATTTTACAATGATGAGCGAAGAAAATAATCCTTCATAAATTGCACTAATATACACAATATTTCGCACATTTCGATACCAAATGTGCCTATATTATTGTTCTAAAAGGATATCATATTTACATATAAGGCAAGTGCACAGTTTCATGTCGGTGTCCGTATATATTAGTTCATGTTTCCAAATCCAGAAATGATTCGTAATTGTGTCAACACCTGTTCTATTATTCTACAAAAAGATCAGTTTTTATTATGTAAATAGCTATTGTGTAGATAATGTCATTATTTCTAACTGCTGAATTGTTTCTTATCTCGACTGTAATATCTCTGCTAATCACGTTCACTGTGATCTGATCAAAGCGAATTCAGATTTAGTTTAAACATTATTTATTTCAGTATTTGTACAGGATTGTAATCAAGAAATGAATATTTTACATATAATTTAACAGCAGTAGACTGAAAGGGATTAGAACGAAAGAAAACTTATATAGTTCTTCTCCCTATCAATTGATTGATATACAATAGGCAGGAAAATAATATATATAACAATGAAAATATGTGAAATCTATTCTAGGTATATGCTAAAGAATTTCAGAAGTTATTGTATTAGTGAGTCAATAGTTTTGGATGTTAAAAAGATAAATGGTTAATATTTAAAGGAATATTTTAAGAAAGTTCAAGACCATGAACTATCAAATCGGAGCACGAGAAGAAGAAGCGATTAGTATAGAGAAACGTGGTTGAACAGGATCGGTTGTTGTGTTAATAACGACAGCATTCAGATTGGAACCCGCCATTTCTTAATTAGTTTGCAGTAGTACCGATGTTGTCTTTCGGTGGTATAAAATTGTTGTAGAGCAGTTTCTAATATCCGATTAGCAGTGAATGTGCAGCTTTATTCCATATGTACTGTATATATAGATATATTCATTTATTCCTCCACTGTAAAGGGAGAGTAGCACATTTACATAATGTACACATTTTACATACAATTTGTGACAAAACATTAAAATATATATACAATGTACTAATAGGCATTACATTGTGCATTATCAGCACATTCTTATAACCTTTACCAATACATAATAAATGGTTATTAAATGGCTATGTGCATATCTCTTTATATACACATACACACCTGCACACATATATATATATACATACATACATACATCGATATACATGCACATATATATTACTTATCAACATACAACAGAAATAATGTTCATCTCCTAAAACTCCATGTTGTAGTGACATTGTTCATTTTTATTTACGTTTATTTAACGCTGCTACCAGTTGCCTATTTGAGCAACGGACATATTACCTAACACCGCCTTTCCTGGGCAGGCTCCAGCGGTTGACCAGTACTTGGTGCACCAACCTCCGTAAGAAACTGCCAACTTTTTAACATAAATGAGACACACTCAGAGATGGGCTCGAACCACTGACCATCAGTGATGATAGGTTACAGTGGTATAAAAGTCATCGACTTTAACCTCTCGATCACGCAGACGGGTTTAGGTTAAAAATAAATTAAGTGTGTATTTACAGACTTAGATCACTAGTTGTTAGAAACACGTAAGAATATCGGTCGGTTTCCAAGAAATAGTGTACTGAATTATACTAATTATTCATTTAGCCAATGGTGGTTTATATGTACTGTGATGAGATCCTTGCGCCAGTTGTTGTGCCGTTCTTTAACGCCAACAGAAACGTCACACTGTTCCAACAGGACAACGCCAGGTGTCATACTGCTCGGATTTCCACCACATTATTGGAGCAGAACAATATTGAAACCCTGCCGTGGCCTGCTTTGTCACCAGACTTGTCACCCATAGAACATTTGTGGGATACGTTAGACCGCCGCGTCAGACGACGTCAGCCGGTAACGTTAAACCAACTGAGGGATGTTTTGCGTCAGGAGTGGACAAATATTGACCAGCAAGAGATTCAGACACTCTTCCGTTCGATGCGACGGCGGTGCATTGCAGTGAGAGACGCAAATGGTGCCCATACTCGGTATTGACGTCTGTGTGAAAACTCCATTAGACCCCTGTCCGACGAATTACGTCATCACGCAGCAGACAGTTTCGGAGGCTCATTATGCTTTATGTGCTCCTCTTTCAAACATGTTGGACTATCATCTTATGAATTTTCAAAGAATTTTCTTAATAAATGTTGAAATTATAGACACATAAACACCAGGTATCGTTTCTTTTTTGACTCAGTATATTATACATTATACTGGGAAATCAGTGAATATTAGAATAATTCGAGTACAATTTGTAAATAATTATGTCCTTGTTCATATATATCATACGGCTATTGCACGATAGATTGACATTATAAAATGCTGACCATGCAGCTTTAGCTGAGTACGTGAAGCACTGATTCGGGAAAAGATCTACATTACTTCTGATTCTGGCGGAAGGGAGGTCTGATTAAATATCTGGTAGAGACAGTTTATGGTCCGCGAGGTGAGGATGACACAACAAGAGGACATGTTCTAGGTCACATTGCATTTTATTTAGACACTGTTTTCCAATTACGCTAGACGTGTGTCCGTCTGTCACATTGCTAAGTGTCACATGCCACCTAAACGTAATTGTTTTCCAGACAAATTGATAAACCGTAATTTTCACTGGCGTTGGATTCTGATTGTGGCCAATGATCTGGATGCAATACGGTATAATTATGTTTACAGTTTGACCTAGTATATAGTTTCCAGACAAATCCAAAACCAGTATTTCGTTACAAAATCACCCACACGTTCAATAATATACTGCACATATCTAGAACAGAGCTGTCCTATATATTAACCACAATTAGCTAAGTGAATAATTGGCATAATTCAGTACACTATTTCTTGGAAACAGGCCGATATTCTTAGAACCTTTTTGCTTTTCCTTGCATCTATCAGCGGCTATTTACGTGTTTCTAACAACTAGTGAATTAAGTCTGCAACTACACATTTAATTGATTTGGAAACCAAACCCGCCTCCATGGTCGAGTATGGATACTACTTAACCTAACAGGGTTCGAATCGCTTTAGATGAAAAGTAGATACTGTTTGAAGAAAGTTTATATTCATGCATAATATATGCTTTCATACTTCACACCTACTCAGTGGCACCTCGTATTGTCAAAATAGGAATACCGACCAAGTACATGTAGGCAAGGTACACTATTAGTATAAAAGCAAATTGTTTGTTTTTTATAGTGTCCAGTCGCCCAAATGCATTTATGCGGTGGCGACTTTAAATAAATGTATTAGTCAGTTATAGTGTTGAAAGGGACAATCATTACTGACTTAAAAGACATCTTTTTTTTTATGAACATACTTCCCGAATCCTCTCCTTGAAGGCCAGGAAATCGGTAACCATTATCTAACTAGCTGGCGGCTCTCCAACCTACAATATCAGAAGGCAGAAGTAGTGTATTCGCTTCAGGTGCGAAAGCGCGATTAGCGCCCCATTGGAGCCATTACAAGTGTGTCATTAGGCAATGTATTACAATCCCACACGCCTTTTTCCTCTCCATAGTGGCGATGGCATCGATCAGGAATGAGGTATCGAGCATGATTAATAGAAGTTGTAAGAACTTGTTTCGCAATTGAGCTAATATATTGTATAAACTAAACCCCAAATACAAAAATAAATAATTTCTAATTGTAATTTACATATTCACTGTGATTGTCGATAGTAAACAAAAAACACGTCGTAGCCTTAAACCAACAACCTTCTAACTGGCTCTTGGGTAGTTTGAGATACTCGCCATTTAATGTAGCAACCACCACGCATCTTTACTGCGCATTATCGTGCAATCGGTGTTCCTAAAAACCTGACCCCAAACTATGTCCTGTGTATTACGGTCTTGTATAAACAGAGCAAAGGCTTTCCGATTGAAATATTTACATAAGTGGGAGGAGATATGACCAAATATGGCGTATATGCCCATTTGGCTGTTACGCAGTATATATTTACAGTTCAAAACCGAAAGTGAAAATTTCAAATATCATAAATGTGTCCAAAACGGCCATATACGCTAATGAAATTGGTATTTTATGATAGATATATCAGTATTCTTTTCATTCTGGGCACTTCCAAGAATGTAATTTGACGTATATCCTGTTTATTTGGCTCGCATCCGAGTGACATGACAAAAGTCTCACCGGACAAGGGAAGTAATCAAACTTAACTATTACCAATATTCCACTTCCGTCGTCCCGAATCGAATTGCGTAATTCATGCAGAGTAAAAAAATAGTGCACAGTGTGTCCTTCTCTCAAGATCGATTGAGGTATAAATAGATACGGTATTGTGGTTTGGAATAAATACAAATATGCATTTGCGCTGTCTGAAGATTAATTAGCTTGTATTTGCAATTTTCTAAAATCAAAATGGCTGTTCGTACACCGTTCATTCGTACTCGGTTACCGTACACCGTTCATTCGTACTCAGTTACGAGTCGGTATATTAAAAATATATTAATTTATAAGTGTGTTGTAAGTACTGTGTGCATAAAATTGTTACATAACAGGTGAGAAATGTTTATAGAAGAAAATAACACTGACTACTATGCAGAATACCGTTTCATGATCAAGTAATAAGCTGGGGTCAACTTTTTTAAGAAATTGAAAATCAAGCCTTTTCCGACTGCAATTTTTCATCATTTACAAGTCCATTAATTTCAATATTTGTGGTGTAACAAAGTTAAACTATACATTTTTGCAAATGGTTTGATGCGATCTACCAGAAAATGTATAGTTTTACATGTATTATAGCTGTTATAAAATCATTGAATGTTGCTATTTAATGATCGTAACATTTAGCGAAACAAAGGCACATTGTGGATTATAATTCTCCTTCTTCTCGACGTTCCACAATCAAGCGACTTAAACCAGTATGAAGAGCTTGTCAAGACGGATCTGAAGTCCAATGGTAACACGCTGGACTGGTAACACAGGATCGCAGGTTCGATCTCCCGTCTGACCCTAATAAATTTAACAGTCTTTCAGATGGGACGTTAAACCGAGGTCTCGTGTCAGTGCATTACACCGTGCACGTAAAAGAACAAGAGGAGACTCTGGAATGGATCTATGTCTGTATCATTGCACTATCCTCCAAAATCTAAAATAACTAATCTCTTCAGGAGGCGTCGCTCATATGGGCAACCGGTAGCGACGATAAATAAACGTAAAACACACAAGCTTGTCAAGACGAAACAAACACTACCAAAACCTCATATTTAAAAAAAATTTAGCTAGAAGTTTGTGAAACTTAGACAACGACATCAGTCAATCGACAATGTGAATCAATCAATGATGTGGTCACAGCTTCGCAGAATAATGATTGTTAGTTGCTTGAATATTCGTATCCATAGAAACGCCAGGACATGTCATGTTTACATGGAAACAAAATTGGTGCAAAACAGCAAGTGAATATTAACTTGTAAAACGATGCATTTAGTTTTACAGTAATTGATGTTCATTGTACTGGTAGCTTCCTTCATTAGCGTCTAAGAAACCGATCACACGATGTTCGCGCAACAATACCAACTAATAATCTTTACAGAAACGTGATATGCACATCATATGCGTATTAATTCGTGGTGTTACATCCGGATTTACTGTCTTTATATCAGTGAATTACGTAGCGCGATCAGTCATATTTAGTTAACGGTGCTGTTGGTCAACCCGGTTACTTGAAGAACTCAGTCTTTCTACGATTGATCTGGAAGAAAAATGCAAACGTGACATTTCCCCATATCCGGATGAAGCAAAAATAAAATTCTGAAGGTATGCGTGAAAGAAATCCATAAAAGTGTCTGCTTGATTTCTATATAAGGTTGTATATTCGTAAATAGGCGGAAGTGCATTCGAATGAATTCCTGGTGACTGATATAGTTCTTTTGTTTTGGTAAAACAATGCATATTCATGACATGCAGTGTATAGTGTTTGTGCTTTTTGAGAAATGATGTGACTTGAGAGGAATTTAGACTAATTGATGTGTAGAAGAGATGTGATATAAGACGTAAGGCTATTGCAAACTGAAGGTGTGGTATACTGTATTATGTGGCGGAAGAATACAGTGTGTAAACACAGTGACGTCATTTACATGTAACCAGTGTCAATGTTTGACATTATATTTGTAATATTTCTGCTGCTTTCAGTTTGATTTGAATACCTCTTCACAGTGAAACAGAAGAAATGACAGATTGGAAATATAAATGAACATACTGTATGTTTTTACTATGTGTTGAATAGGCAACTTATTTAGGAAATAATATTTGTCTTGCCGTGGTATAACGGTGAATAAACAACGGCTTGGAGTTCTGGTGCGTAGGAATTAACCACACGGGCCGTAGGCAAGACAATTATTATTTCCATTCTAACATGACTCAATATAATGCTACGAACGAAGACATGTGCGTGTTACTTTGTCGGCGTGCCGCCAAATTCCTGTTCGTGATTTGGCTGACGGCTTTACAAATTACCTCCCTGAAATAAAGATTTTCTAAAAATCTAATGCTAATTTTCAATATTAGCCAGAATTTATTAATATTTTATTTAGTACACGTTGGCAGAATAATGTATAATCATGAACAATATTAATAAAATTAATTTATTTAGCCACGCCTCCTGTCACACTGTCATTTTCATACACAATTCAACACTGTCCAACACATTCAGCTTAAAAGTTGACAAAACGTCATACGCCCGGTGGAAAGGATTATTTGCACTTCTTATTTTGTGCCATGGACATGGACATTAAATGTGCTGTTTGAGATATATCCCGTAAACATGTGCATTGCAGTTGCATGACTTTTCTGGACATTAACGTGGCCAACTGTAGTGGGTGGGGAAATGGAACTCTCTTGGCCTGGCAATGCCAATTCCACCGATTCGCTGCTAATGTTACTAAACCATCATAAAATGCCCGATAATCATCCAGTTTCCTATTAATCGCCTAGCAGTGCACATTACACCTACTGCCTCTCTGGAGCCGTTACGATTGTGCCCTTGGGCAAGGCATTTAAATTCCACATGCATCTCCCCTCTCCCTTGGGGCGATGGATTCCATCAGGATTGAGGTATCGAGAGTGATTAATATAAGCTGTAAGAACTTGTTTCGCAATCGAGCTAAAATAAATGTGTATAAACAAAGATCATCTGTTAGTAATTCTTATATATTTCTTATCTTTTCAGGTGAAAACAAGCACACGGATATTCAGTGTCGGCGATTGTAACTTTACATACTTTAAATCAATATATTTGAATGAACAACCTCCAATAAATCAATAAAGTGAATTCAATGGTTCGTCCACGTTCGACTTCGGGAATATTATAAATCACTGTATTCGCAGAATAAATATCTTCAACAAATGCACTGAGAAAACAATTGTATTTTCCTGGAAAGAGTTGGCGGTATCAACAGAAACAAATGAACATATAAACAGCTGGTATGAAAAAAACACAAACAATAATAGGAAAATATATTGTATTTACACGATGTGTGAGGTATCATAAGATACGATTCTTTACAGCACACGTACTATGCATTGCAATAAAGGGACGTCAAAATAAGTTGTATGTGAACGACATTTAACGACAATGAATGTTAGCAAAACCTTGCAAATATGTGCAAACCGATGGAGCAGTGCACCCTCCGATCACTCATTAGTATTTAGGAATCTAGGATAATATAAAGACATTCCATTTGAACTTGCTTGGAACTAGTGTTTATGCCCAGGTGCACAAATGTACATCCGTCCCTATGAACAGACATTGATGAACTATGACGAATACGTGACGTATAGGCACATACTGCTCATAGTTCCGCCTGTTTTATTGGTAGTTGGAACTTTCGGCAATCTATTCTCATTTTGTATTTTATTCCAAATACGAGGGAAATACTGGCTATTTTATACCTGTTTGTTTATTTGTTGCTTACGGTAGAAGTCGCACCGACGATAGAGACCAAACGGCGACTCTCCAGCTATTATTGATTGAGGAAGACCAAGGGTGCTCCTCCGAGCAGTATCGCACGCACAAACCCGGATAGTACCACCGACCTAGCTGCATCGTGTCCTCACATAGTGGTGTGTGTGTGTGTGTGTGTGTGTGTGTGTGTGTGTGTGTGTGTGTGTGTGTGTGTGTGTGTGTGTGTGTGTGTGTGTGTGTGTGTGTGTGTGTGTGTGTGTGTGGTGTGTGTGTGTGTGTGTGTGTGTGTGTGTGTGTGTGTGTGTGTGTGTGTGTGTGTGTGTGTGTGTGTGTGTGTGTGTGTGTGTGTGTGTGTGTGTGTGTGTGTGTGTGTGTGTGTGTGTGTGTGTGTGTGTGTGTGTGTGTGTGTGTGTGTGTGTGTGTGTGTGTGTGTGTGTGTGTGTGTGTGTGTGTGTGTGTGTGTGTGTGTGTGTGTGTGTGTGTGTGTGTGTGTGTGTGTGTGTGTGTGTGTGTGTGTGTGTGTGTGTGTGTGTGTGTGTGTGTGTGTGTGTGTGTGTGTGTGTGTGTGGTGTGTGTGGTGTGTGTGTGTGTGTGTGTGTGTGTGTGTGTGTGTGTGTGTGTGTGTGTGTGTGTGTGTGTGTGTGTGTGTGTGTGTGTGTGTGGTGTGTGTGTGTGTGTGTGTGTGTGTGTGTGTGTGTGTGTGTGTGTGTGTGTGTGTGTGTGTGCCGGCCGGCCGGCCGTCCGTCCTAAGTGGTTAACCAGTGTGTGTGTGTGTGGCCGGCGGTGCCTTGCTCAATGACACTACATACGTGGCCTGACCGGGTATCGAACCCGGGACCGATCGATTCCAAATCCGACTCTACAACTGGACCACGGATGCCACACTGCAGCTATGCAGCTAGGTCGGTGTCCGTGCCCAATAATAGCTGGATAATCGCCGTTTGGTCTCTATTGTGTACATACAGTGGTGAGAGGGAAGTACTTTGAAGTGAATGGCATTAACCACCAGTACATGGACACTCCTCTATGGAATGTTGGTTTAACTCAACAGCTATTAATTGGCCCTATTTGTCCAGACATACGTGATTAATATTCCCAGTCTGTTATAATGAGCGTGTTTAGCTTATTGCATGCATCTAAATATTGACAACAAGGCTGAAGCTAGGCGAGGATAAATAATAGCAGACATCATTATCGGTTAGATATTACTCTTTGACAGAAACAGACAAACGTGAAATGAATATAATTATAATGTATATAAATGTGTCAATTAATATAGTTATATAAACTGACAACATAATCTATGTCTTAGAAGTTATAGACGCCTGCATTGCATTGTCTAATGCGTTTTTCATATCATTTTCAGAATGATTCAAGATATGTTTGTTTGCTTGATTTTTGTTTGAAGTCTCAGATTCGCCATATGGCCACATGTAAGCTGTTAGTGCACAGGTTTACTACCATAATCATACACCGAGGTTATACAACTTGTCTCTAATCTCAAATGCGGTCTCAATATCTCAGTTTCAACCAATCACATTCCGTGAGCATGAGAGCATGAGCTTGGTGTCAGTTTCAACCAATCACATTTCGTGAGAACTAGTTTGAGGTCTGGGAATAATTGTATCACCTCGGGGCCCACTGCATCTAGTGATCACAGACAGATCTGCAGTTCAGTGGTAACATGCTGGACTGGTAATCCAGGGATCGCAGGTTGATCCCCCGTCGGAGCTAATGAAATTAACAGTCTTTCAGAAGGGACTTTAAACCGAGGTCGCGTGTCGGTGGTGTACACCGTGCACGTAAAAGAACCATAGGAGACTCTGTAACCACTGAAAGACAATTTACGATAAATAAACTTAAAACACATATAACACACAAACGAACCAAAGGCCACAGATGCCCCATTCATGGTTTGTCTAGCCAACAGATTCTAGTACTTGAAATAAATGCAATCATTGGAGTCGACACATTAATGTTGTCACATTTCCCCGATATCATTCCATACCAGACCTTGCCAAATACAGTAGCCTATATTCTGACGCATCATTAAGCTACGTTATTGCGAAAATAGATCAAGGCACAAGAATGCGCATATGCTTTGACCGTTATATATATATATATCTATATAATAGTATTGTTCCTTAAGCGTGATGATGATTCAATTTAGTTATCATCGCCTCTAGCGAACTATGTGGGCAAGCATTCCAGGATGATTAGTAGTGCGTGACTTGCACCGGCGATTATTCGTGTTAACATGTATACGTTGCTGGATAATGCTTTGTAGAGTAGTGTTCTTGTTGTGTCCGATGATAATGCGATAAAAGATGACATTTTGAGGCGGCTTCTTCTTCCTTTTAGGGTGACACATCCTGAGGTGTTGGTAGCTTCTTTCCCTTTTAGGGCCACCCTCCTCATTATTGGTCATCCCGCATCAGCATATAAACGGATCTGGCAGTTAGACATCTGGTCGTCTCTGTCGCTCCAGGGTGTGTCCATACCAACACCACCTCCGTAAAAAAGAGTGTGTCCCTTGTTACAAGGTCGACAACCAGAATATCACAGAATCCTACGCTACTACTGCGAGATGTGCCCCGACAACGCCGTGCACTTAAGCTTTCTCACAATGTGTCGACTATATAGTCAGTTGAATATGCCTTTATTGTTAACATACAGCTTTCAGGTATAGATTGTTTCAAGATCTGATTAGATTAGATCCGGAGATGTGTGTCTGACAGAACTAATTCTTCTTATGCCATCAGGTACACAGTTTGCCATCGTGGTACAGTATGTATGAGCAATAACATTCATTTGCCAATTGACATGATAATTGCAATTGTGGTATCTCTAAACCGTTTCAGATAAGACGAAACTGTGAGCGCTGATCTGCAGTTAATAACCCATTTTACATATTCACAATTACTAGGTTGATTTCATTTCTCAATTTGCAGCAACATGTGACGTTCAGATATGTGTATGCTACTTGATTTGCCAAAGTCTCTACCAATGCACAACTTGATGTTATGTTGCTATTGCCGATTTTGCTGTGTTCTGCAACATTTCCCATTATTTTAAGCATTACAATCATGGCAATAAATGAGATTTATACTCACCCGGAAGGGGTGATCTTGTTCTGACCAATAAGGGTTGGGTTCTACACTGTAATATACATGTAATGCTGCTTACGCGCTGTTACTATCCATATTTGTATTACAATTTCTCTGATTTTATAGATACATATTTATGTATTCTCTTGCGTTATGTTTTTCGGATATGTGAACAACTCCTTGTTGCAGCTTTGTAAGAAACATGATTTTGTTTGATATGTGTGGACGATAAAGACACATGTCTAGATGATGACGCTTGAACTAATTTACCATCGTCACCTTCGAACATGAGCATACAATCCTTACTCACCTCATCCGTTACATTGTACACGTAACATATCCAGAGGAGATGCTGGAATGGGTCTCTGTTTGTAGCATTGCACTATCCTCCACAAATCTAAAATGACTAATATCTTCAGGAAGTGTCGCTCATATGGGCAACCGGTAGCGACGATGGATAAACGTAAGACACACACATTACTCACTTTAGTAGCAGCTGATATTGAAGCGAGTATTAAATTCTGATAGCTGGTCCAACAACCATGGTCCCACGTGAGGGGAACAATCTAGATTAACTAATGTTTGATATTACCATCCATCAGTTGAATTATGCTCTGGTACATGTACTTAACTTAGAGGAAAACATAATGCAGAATGCATCTCGTATGAGAGAACCACAAAACGCCATGCGTCTGTGTCAGAAGCACATGCACAAGACACAATTGTTGTGTTTGGCCTATGGTCATATATTAAGTAATGTTTACTAAAGGCAACCAACAGAAATGAAACATGCATGCAGAAACAACGACATAAAACTAGGTAAAAACGACCGGATCACTGATATGCCCTCGTGGTCCCGACCGGAAGACCTTATTATATCAAAGAATACTTTTTATTTCATGGAGATCGGTCAAATAACACCAGAATGGCACATTGTTTCATCGTGAACAGCAGGAAATGCAATGTTGTCGTTTTCGCTGGCTGATCGTTTTTACCTAGTTTCTCGTCGATGTTTCTGCTTGCATGTTTCATTTCCGTTGGTTGCCTTTAGTAAACATTACTTACTATATGACCACAGGGCAAAAAATAATAATTTGTGTATTGTGCCTGTGTGCAGAAGTCTGCATCTGGAATCAGTATTGCTTAATATGCCATTGGTGATTCAACTAGATCGCTTTCACACATGCTAATTATGATTTTGCGAAATGTGTAAATGGAGTATTCAAAGGTGTGGCGTCCGTGGTCCAGTGGTAGAGCGTCGGATTTGGAATCGAACGGTCCCGGGTTCGATACTCGGCCAGGCCACGTATGTAGTGTCATTGAGCAAGGCACCTCACACACATTGCTTAGTACTGGTTAACCACTTAGATCGGCTAAGCCTGTCCAGGAAAACATGTCTAGGTCCCCGCAAGGAGTTTGACATTAATGGAACATACATACATACAAGGTGTCGCTTTCGGAAACGGATAAGAATATGTCGAGATATTATCCTCGTCCTAGTAAGTAACCTGCAGACAAATGAACACTCATTGTGTACACCAACACCATCCAGTCTGTTCATTGTGTCCCGCTAATTTATATGAAAAAGTTGCCAATTTCGTATGAAGGATGGTGCACCAAGTACGTGTTAACCGCTCGAGCCTGGCGGGGAAAGATGTTGATAGGGAAACTACCCGTCGGCGATAAAGCCCAAAATGGGCATGCAACCCGAACAAACAAACACATACAAGTTGTATTCGGATTAACATTCACACGCCACCAGACGAGACCAGTCTGTAATTGTCTGGAGATCACTATTAAGGGTAGTTTCAATGTATATATAAGCTGATGAGGAAACAACAAGAGAACTGTCATCTTCAAAGAGAAGAGTTATCCTGACCAAACTATCAGCAATATGATTCACATATTAAATTAAGAATATAAGAGGTACTGAACATATAGGCATACCTGCGGACACATTTGTTTGAGTTTGAAAATATTAAGAGCCAACAAATACGTTTTGATCACGGTTTGAAAGGTATGTTTTTCATTGCAAAATCCATCACTTCCAGTTTAATCTAAGTTTGAATAATAATCCTTTATGCCAAACAATATCGAATGCTTTTGATATATCACAGCACACAATACACGTGGGCACTTTATTATCAAACGACTGACAAAGCTGGTGGTAAATCTAATAATTGTTAAACAATTGAGTGGCAAGGAAGAAAACCAGATTGTGTCACGATATATGAGATTGATAAAAATGGTTTGTTCCCACTTTCCCAACCTTTTATTTTCACACATACTAATTATCCCCAATTATCTCTTCGCCCCTCAAACTTACCTGTATTTTCTATACTGTTCAAAAAATAAATGAAAGGCACACATAAACTTGTACTTGCAGTGTACTATTTCAATGTTATTTATCTTGTTCCATCTGTTGAAAATACTTACTTATTCTAGAATAAACTATTTTTTTGTTATTTTTGTTTCCAGTGCATATGCATATCTTTAAGGAGAAAAGTGTTCCTTTAATTGTGTATAAATTAAAATTGTCAGTATGTACGTTTAACATTAATAATTCAGATAAAGGTTCATAATAATAATAAATAGCAGACATATTTTAATTTTGAAATGTGAACTATAAAGATACAAACAATTAACAATATGTATCTATTATTTATTTATGATTATAACAGTTATACTAGGTAATTACATAATTATATATCAACACTATTTTTTAATTAGTAATTATGAACTGATTGCAAATTAGTCTGAGAATAACAATAATGATTAATGAAATTAACAATTTACTTATAACTAACTGTTGAAAACTAAGAAAAACAGGTCACTAACTGTAAGTCATTCTTTAACATAGTATAAAATGAAGGTCAGTTTCCTCTGTAATCATAAATCTCTAAAATGGCAAATGCGCTAGTCAATATACGGTTCATAGAGAATAGCAGAGGAAGTCAGACTCTAGTTCTAAATGGTTACATGTACAGCCTGAAAACCAGAAAACAGGAGTGTCGCTACTGGAACTGTGTCAACAAAGCATGCAATGCTAAAATTAACACTAAGAATGAGCTTCCTACCAAAATCGCTGATGAACACAATCACCCAAGAGATGACAGCAGAATTGTTGCTGCGAACATCATGAGTGGTGTCCGAAAGCAGGTCCGAGGGTCAACACAGCCGGTGCCCTCCATCTATAACGATATGCTGGCAGACACAAGATCGATCGAATGGGACAATTCCACCCAAGAGGTTGTGGCTAATCTACCCACTTTCTACGAAGCCAAATCCAGTTTATATAGACAGCGGTCTAAGACTAGACCAGTTCTGCCAAAGACAAGGGCGGATGTCAACTTGGAAGGAAAGTGGATATAGTCGCTTGCAGGGGAGCCATTCCTAATCGCCAATGACGGTGATGTGGCGCGAATGCTCATATTCGCCACCGTTGACAACCTGGCCCAGCTGTCTACAGCCGAGACCTGGTATATGGACGGTACCTTCTACGCTTCGCCGTCATATTTCTACCAGCTATGCACCATCCACGCCATGATCGACGGGTATATGTGTCCCCTAGTGTATGGACTACTCCCAAATAAACAACAGACAATGTACACCAGATTCTTCACACTCATCCAGAATTTCGCCCGTGAACATAACATTCCTCTGTCCCCAGAAACGATAATGATGGACTTCGAAACAGCAGCGTGGCGTGCTGTCAGTATCGTGTTTGTTGGTGTTCAAGTCCGTGGTTGTTTCTTTCACTTCACACAGTGTATGTGGAGAAAAGTACAATATTGTGGTCTTGTAGCTGACTTCAAGGACAATGAAGAAGTGAAGAAACTTGTGCTACGTGCTTCGGTACTGCCACTTGTCCCCCTAGCCTCTGTCGAAGATGTGTGGTTCCAAACTCTGGAAGAATGTGACAATGACTCAGTGCCGGTGTCTAAGTTTAAGGACTATGTGACTGAGCAGTGGGTAGAGGGAGACCGCCGCTCCTGGAATCATTACGAGAATGATGGTCCACGCACTACCAATCATGTTGAGGGTTGGCACCATAAAATAAACAACCAACTACGACACTGCCATCCTAATATTTATACATTGATAGACCTGGTCCAGAAAGAGCAGGCTGCTAACGAGGCGAAGCTGTTTCAGCACGCCAACGGTGGAAAGCAGCGACCAAGGAAGCGGGTATACCGTGAGCGTGAGCAAATGCTCATCAGACTGAAGCACCAACTGCGAACTGGCGACATGGACATCATGACGTATGTTGATGCTGCTTCTCACTTAGTCAAATTAAAGTGAATATGTACAATAAAAATATTTCAAGATTTATATCTATTATGTGCTATGCATGTTCATGTGTTTGTCTTATCCATGTAAATATCTATGTTTTCGATTTAATGCTTATAACTCAAAATAAAGAATATCTATCTATATGAAACTTATATTTATGAACAACTTTCCCAAATTTAGAAACACAAATTTTCAGTACAGTATAGCAATTTTCGCCAATTATCACCTTTCAACTCTATTGTTACACCGAACAATACATTCCCCCAACACCTACCTCAATTTCTATAGGACTAATAAAAGGTTGGGAAAGTGGGAACACACCATAAAAATACAAGTGGTTATAAAAAGTGCTGAAAAACAACTCTTTCCATGACCTTACAAACTCAGATTATCAGCGAGATATGCCTGTAGTTGACAGGGGCTCATCTATAGACATTTTGAAGAGATGTATAGCAGTAGCTTATTTCCAATTATCAGGGTATGTGCCTTCATTCAATGGTCTATTGTAAACGGTTTACAAATTGTAAATTTGCATTCTTTTAGCATTATGTGACTGACCTCATCGGGACCTGAGGCTTTATTAATTAACAATGTTGATAAAATATCTATAATTTCCTGCTGAGTAAATAAACGGTTGCAGGGCGTTGATAGTTTATATAGTGAAATGTTGTAATGTCGTTTGTGAAGAGTCGACAGTAGAAATTGAAACAAATAGTTATTAAGACAATTAGCTTTGTCGGTGTCAGCAATGACATTTACCTTAACATCATTTTCTTCAGTGCATAACGGTGGTATAGTTTCACAATTTTCTTTTTTTTACCTAACATACTAAGCAGCTGTCAACAGATTATGGGATTATTAGAACTACTATCACTTAAGGAATCGTGTATTTGCATGTTTTTAAGATTATTTACTTTTGTTTCGAAGAAGTTTATATTTGGTTTATATAATTATGTTCGCAATCAGGTAAAACTAATTCATGCATTTAATTGGAATCCAAAGTGATTCAGGTAAACTATCTAGTTAACAATTTCTCTTATTTACCAAGTGTTCTGTGACAGAAATGAATAGTCTGCCTGAATGACAGGTATCATCAGTTAGGTATATTTCACCAAAACCTTCAAGCACCAATGGTTCGATCCTAATCTTAGTTCTTAATGAAGCAAATAAAGTCCAAGTCAAACCAAATTATGAGAAATAAATTGCAGTTTGTTTCTCGTCACTATATGTCGACTATCCGACCATGATACCGGACAGTCTGTGTGACAGACAGATAAATAGAATGCAAGACATCCAATTATATATTGCCCTTACCAATGTCATAGAAACTAAAGTATAAACTTTATTTATTTTACAACGCTTGCGAAACAATCTGTAACAACTTATAATAATCACTCTCGTTGGCGCGGATGACATCTTAGTTGTGGTATCTCGTGTGGGAGGAAACCGGAGTACCCGGAGAAACCCCACCTGTCAGATTTGGCGATCATCGTACATCCTTCCCGGTCCGAGGATCGAACATGGGTTGCAGTGGTGAGAAGCGAGCGCGCTAACCAGTAGAGATCACATGGCGAGCGCGCTAACCAGTAGAGATCACATGGCGAGCGCGCTAACCAGTAGAGATCACATGGCGAGCGCGCTAACCAGTAGAGATCACATGGCGAGCGCGCTAACCAGTAGAGATCACATGGCGAGCGCGCTAACCAGTAGAGATCACAGGCGACGCGCTAACAGTTAAGATCACATGGCGAGCGCGCTAACCAGTAGAGATCACATGACGGCGCGCTAATCAGTAGAGATCACATGGCGAGCGCGCTAATCAGTAGAGATCACATGGCGAGCGCGCTAACCAGTAGAGATCACATGGCGAGCGCGCTAACCAGTAGAGATCACATGGCGAGCGCGCTAACCAGTAGAGATCACATGGCGAGCGCGCTGACCAGTAGAGATCACATGGCGAGCGCGCTAACCAGTAGAGATCACATGGCTAAAGTAATATTCCTGTTCAAATCTGACTGTTACAATTTTCGAAAAAGAATTGCAGTAGTTACAAAACCAGTATTACACAAGTTCTGCAGTAATGAAATCCATAGCTTTTAACATTTGTAATGTAATTGAATATTGTTGGCATTAATATGCGTACACCACTATTTATATGATGTTTTATTAATATTGCAGCCGTTAAAAATGGGACACTGGTATACCATGTCATTTCGCCTATTCGACTATAACTTTACTTATTTTAGTTTCAGGTTGGCTGTGTCAATATTTTCTAATTGCATATTTCATTACGAAGCCGTTTTGCGTGGAATAAAGGACAGATCATTACAGTGGCAATAGATAGCACACATTTGAACAGGGAGGAAAATGAACCAACTGTAAGAGTATTATAGCCGATCAAAGACTCATGTTGAGGCGAGGTAGACAACACATATTAAAAATATGTGTCATTGTAAAATGAAAGTTAGTTCCCCTAGAGTAACGTTATATAGCTACACGTCACGAAGACTGCAATGCTAGTAAGTTAAGCATAATTCCAAGCATTGAGCCAAGCATTCTCTGAAATAATGCGAGACAAGTTGGTCGATATAATTATATTGTTTATGTTTATATTCTTCAGGCAATTTACATAATTACCATATATTTATTGAATGTTTTAATGTAACACAACTTGAGTCATAATTGAGCCGCCACATGACAAAACCAATATAGTTCTGATAAAAACACATAGCTTACCAACTGCAAAAGATAGAAAGGTAAACTTGGTACCAAACTATTGTTAATAATATGAAACAAAACTAAGTTTGAACCGTTAATTTTCATAATTAACACGTGCACTATTTCGTACTTATTTCTTTTAGTGATACATAATTCCATTCTAAATGAACGGATTTGCTCTCAGCATTCTAAAAATAACATCAGCCGTTATAAAGTCGAATATAGTGTCGAGAAGCTACGAGTATTTGTAGTTTACCTAATTAGCATAATTATGCATTCATTATGCAAATTGGGTAACATTAATATGGTTATAATGCTTTGAAGTTTTACAGATGCACTTTATGCAAATTAAAGTGATTTAAAAGTTTAAACTTTTATTTAGTTTACAACGATTGCGAAGCAAGTTCTAACAACTTATATTAATCACTCTCGTTGGTGCGGATGAAAGCGTATATGTGGTCATTCGTGTGGGAGAAAACCCACCTATCCGATATGGCAACCACCGTACCATCTCACATCCTTCCTGGTCCGAGGATCGAACCCGGGTTACATTGGTGAGAAGCAAGAGCGCTAACCATTGCGCTAATCGGACAGCCACTACTAACAACATTAAAGTGATAGGGCGGTTCAGACATTTGAAACTTAGTGGTATTTTAGAATAATAGCAACAGTTTGGTACCAATGTTATCTTTCTATCATGTGGCTCGTGTGTGTTCTGGATCTGGATCTGGATGTATACGTCGCAGGACCAAATTTGGTATATATCGCGACGGGAGAGAGATGCGGTCCGGTTAATTATATGTCCCGGATCAGGGCAGCTTTGAAGCTGCTTGCTTTGTCCGCGCGCACAACACTGTCACTCAAGGAGTTCCAATCAATAATGGTTTTAGGAAAATATGATCTCCTATACTGTTCAGTTTTGCACTGTATTAGGTTAAAGCACTTTGAATTGTTTGTCACATAGTTTGACAGTACATTTGATGTTGTGTAACCACTGAATTGTTTTAGTTTAATGTTTCTTTTCTCCCTTGTGGGTGTTAGTATGCCATGACTGGGTAGAGCTGGCACCTGCCCCTGAACCACTTTGTACATAAACGTCAGTCTGTTGACCCTCCTTCTATCTTGGAGGCTGTGCAGGCCCTGGTTCTGAAGCATGGTTGAGACACATCCTTCCTCTCGGGACTTGTAGTCTCCAGTAATGAATCTGGCTGCTTGTCGTTGTACTCTCTCGAGTCTTCTATGTCCTTGACATAATAAGGATCCCAGACGATAGAGCTGTATTCGAGGATAGATCTAACAAGAGCCAGATAAGCTGTCTTCCTGCATGTGAGTGGGCAGTGGGAAAGGTTACGTCTGATGAATCCCAGAGAAGAATTCGCCTTCTTTATGACCTTGGATATATGCGTTTCCACTTCAGGTCGGATTGGATAGTGACTCCTAGGTAAGGGTTCTCGTTGACTTGTTGAAGGAAGACATTATCAAGTTGGTAGAAATGTGATGACTTGTTGTTGATACTGAGTATGTAGCACTTCTTTGCGTTGAAGCGCATTCCCCATGTCTTGGCCCAGGACTCGAGGGCTGAAAGGTCCTCATGCACAGCAGATGATCCCTTGCTGACTTGATGGGTCTGTACAGTAGACAATCATCGGCGAAGAGTCTAACTTGGGACTTCACCACCTCGGGAAGATCATTGATGTGGCATAAGAACAAGAGTGGGCCAAGGACAGTACCCTGCGGCACACCGGAGTCAACGTGGACTGCATCTGACCGTTCACCCTCAATCACGACGCTCATATTGCGCCTCGTAAGAAAGTCACGTAGCCAGTTGTTGATAGGGCCGCTGATGCCATAATCGTTCAGCTTGCCAAGTAGCAGTTCGTCGGTACGGTGTCGAACGCTTGGAAAAATCTAGAATGGCGATGTCGATCTGATGTCCCTTGTCTGACTTTGAAATAGATCGTGCATAGTTGTGATCAGTTGGGTTTCACAGGAATACCCGGAGCGGAAGCCATGGTTAAGAGATGTTAAAATCTTGTGCTTGGAGAGATGATCAAGGATATGCTTGCAGATAATATGCTCGAGAAGTTTACATGATATACAGGTTAGAGAAACTGGTCTATAGTTTTCGGCCAAGTGGACGTCACCTTTCTTGAATACTGGGGCTATATTCGCATTGCGCCAATCCGCAGGTAGACTTCCAGAGTCAAGTGACTGTTGGAAAATATAACGTAGTGCTGGGGCTAGCTGTGCTGCACAAGTCTTCAGTAAGATGTTTGGTATACAGTCGGGACCCATGGCCTTGGAGACGTTGATATTTTCCAGTAGTTTCTCTACTCCTTTGGTGGTGACGGATAGGTGTGGGATATTCTCCGCTGGACGCTGTGCGTGTGAGCCTTGGTTCTGGGCTGGTGTGTTCTTCGTGAATACAGAGCTGAATTGTTCTACAAGGATCTGTGCTTTTTCTCGACTGTTGTTTAGCAGTTGTCCCATCTTCTTGAGTGGAGCTATGCCAGTGCTTCTTGACGGCGAGATTTCACGTACCTCCAGAAGGGTTTGGTGTTGTTTTCGTCTAGGCCTTTTTGGATTGTACTGTTGATATGGTTAATCTCGGCTTTCTTGAATTGCTTTTTACATTCTTTCTGGAATATGTTGTATGCCTGCCACTGGTTGGTCTTCACACAACCACCCCACCAACAACCACAAACAACCACAAAACCCCAAACCAAACACCAAAACCCCAACCAACACACAAAACACACCCAAACCACACCAAAAACCCACCCAACAAAAAAAACAAACATGTGTTGTTGGCGATGTTGATGGCTTGCACAACCGTTATTTGTAAACGTCGATTGCCCTATCTAATATAGCCTCTTGCACAATGTGTAACACCATGCAGTAGATAATTGGGGAAAAGTATTGGAAACAAGTCCTGTTGTTTTTCCCATCAATCGTATGTTTTCCAATTGATAACATGTCTGAAAAGACAATTCTGCTCAGGATCATTTAAGAAATTGGCATTGCTAAACATGCATGTGAATGGCTAGAGTTTATTGTGCTTATTGCGTATCTTATCGTTATTTGGGTCATACTAAATTCCGTTGGTTCTAATCGCTTGTTTGTTGCAATTTCATTTGTCGATTTGAAACTACATGTACTTAGCTAGTGATCTACAATAGTCTCGAATGACGTTCAAGTCGCGGTCGGTGCACATCTTGCAACAGTAGCGTAGGATTCCGGGATCTTCTGTTTGACGAATTTGCTACAATGGACACACGCTTCACCATCGCTGTTCTACATAACTTGTATAGGTCTGGATAAGCCCTGGAGCGACCAAGACAGCCAAATTCTAACGTCCGGATCCGTTTTCATGCTGCTTCGGAATGGCGAACAGTAAGCCGTGCGGCCATAAAACGCTGCCCTTCAGCACCGTCATCAAAGCATATTTGAGGGTTACCAGGCTTAGCTTATATTTAGCTATCTCGTTGAAGATCAGACACAAATGTTGTAGTGCTGACAAGGAGTGTATAATCATACATAAAGGACTTTGCTATTACTTTAAGATAACTATCGTAATGTCTTAAAGCGACATAACATCAGTGAAAACGCACATTTCTACAGAATGTAATTCCCTATTATATTGTATATTTTTGTTCCAAATATCTGCTTCAATAACTGAGTATTTCTACTAATAAAAAAACGTCGTATACGCAGTTTGTTGACATAACAGGTTCGACATCTATGCGTAAGATAATGCGTGTATACTGAATAACACCATTTATAGTACAACTTTACAGTTATGTCTCATAGTTGTGCCTATGCATATTTATTTGTAGACTACTATTAGCTAAATTATCTCTGAACGACAGTAATCACGCGATTAGTATTGACTCCAATGACAAACAACAAACGTCGCTCCAGGAGCGTGTATGACCGTTATATGAACTCCTACTTTCACTTTTGAAAGTTTGTAGACAATAACAGTGTTCATTGATTCAATGCTAGTGCTTGAATGTAATCGGAATAATTTGTAGTAGCAATGCATTTATACCTGAAAAATGCATGCTGTTGCCTTTTGCGATGTAATGTCACTTTAAGCAAAACGATACTGTTCTGCAACATGTTATTGTAGCACTCAGTTCTTTAAGTACCAACTATATGATATGTTGTTCGTACGACATTTACTTGACCTTCAAATGCAATCGAGATTGGATCGATATAAAACTACATTAATGAAGCCCAAACTAAAAGACCGTAACATATATGTTTCCCTCAACAACTAGTTCAATCAGTAATTGCATAATTTGGAGTAATTCCCCCAGCAGGCACATGCTCCAAATTATCTGAACAGACTGATATGGAATCAGTCGAAAGATAATATCATTATTGCCCCAATTTCACCAAACACACAATGTCGTCTGTCAGGCTTCTGTTTCATTAATCAGTCCATGGTAACACTGCATATCTTTCTTTGGCATCGCCTTTGCCGCTCTACATTCAATGGTACCCATTGATTCTTTAGGAATTTCCCTGTTGACCATGTATAATACATGTATAGAATACTTCTCGGCATTAATGTGATTTGCCGTTCTCAAAGTCGGTAATAAAATAAACAATTATTAACACGTTCCGTTTTACTTTATGGTGAATAGGCCTGATAAATGGTGTTGATGAGTGTTAAACATCGTTGAAACGTTCGCGAAAAGAGGTCAATAAAGCGACTGCTATTTCTACGGTATACTGCCGAATAATCAATTCCTGATTATGACTAACATTTAACTATCTTGTTTTGGAGATGGGGGACACACATAATCCAGATGTAACCTACCCAAGAAAGAGACAGACAATGTGGAATTAAGATCTGTGCCTAAGGACACAAGCGTGGCAAAAGCTGGGCGCGAACTACGGGCCTCTCACCTGAAGCGAAGGAGCTATAACTGCGCCATCAAAGTTATTTTCAACAGTGTCCAATAAAAGAAAACAATTTAATGACTATGACGTCACTCTTAAACAGGAATACTACAATTAGCATTGTTTATGTAAACATTATGAGAGAGAACAAGGAGTTGCGTTTGCTATATATTTAGAAGATAAAAGTGTTAGATTCCAAAAACGATCTGTAAGACTATTCTATACTCCGTCTTCTGAACATGTCTCAAAACTCAATTGGATGACTTTTCAAGAAAGCGTTAGCCATCAAAAAGCAATTTTAGTGTTTAAAACACTAAATGGAATAGCACCAGTCTGTCTATCTTCAAGATTCATTTAGATTCAAAACTCAAAATATTGCAAATGTAATTCAAACAACTGTACGCTATTTATTCAAATAATTCGGACCTACATTCGTTTATGCCCCGTACTGTCTTCAGGCAATGTATGTACTGTATTGTGATGAGCGTGTAAACATTATCAGCACGTGATTATTAATAGGCTTAGACCTGTAAGATGCGGCTTACACTGCCAATGTAATTAATTTAGTCCTTTATCTGACTTTATAATGCGAACTTATATGTTTCTGTGTCTAGTAGTAATGGTTTAAAAATGCTTAAGTCAGCATGAGGTACACACTGTATCTCTCCAACTGCATCACACAGCTACTGTACTATATGTATGTAGGTGAAACACATCAACCAATAAATAAACAGACGGATCTGTAGTCCAATGGTTAAATCGTTGGACTGGTAATCCAAGGGTCGCAGGTTCGATCCCCCGTCTGACCCTAATAAATTTAAAAGTCTTTCAGATGGGATTTTAAACCGAGGTCTCGTGTCGGTGCTGTACACCGTGCACGTAAATGAACCAGAGGAGACTCTGGGATGGGTCTCTGTCTGTATCATTGCACTATCCTCCAAAAATCAGAAACTTCTGAAAGACTGTTCATTTGTATTAGGGTCAGACGGGGGGTTGAACCTGTGATCCCTGGATTACCAGTCCAGGGCCACATTTATACATGATACTCCGAGTATAAACCGATAGCTCATGTATCGTTGCTATACATTGGGCATGTAAAGAACCCGCGATGCCTCTTGTATTATAGTGTATTTTGTATCTTGCACTATCCTCCGAAAATAAAATGACTAGACCTACTTATGGAGTGGTCGCCCCGATTAACCAGAGGACGATGATATATACATGTACGTAAATAAACTTGATAAACAAATTGAACATGATACATGATACAATATATAGTTATAGTTTAAAATAGTTTCGTAGAGCTGTGAAGAGGTCGACCACCTCCATTGTCGATTGATTACTGTCGCTGACTTGCATACCACTGTAACCTATCAACACCGATGGTCACGAGTTCGAGTCCACTGGGGCCATATCTCATTTATACGAAACATTTTGCACTTTGTTACGGAGGTTGATGCATCAAGTACTGGCTAAACGCTGGAACCTGTATAGGAAAGTTGGCACGTTCTTACGGAGGTTGATGTACCAAATACTGGTTAAACGCTGGAGCCGGCACTGGAATAGTGTTGTTAGGTACACTGTCCGCCTGTATATATCCCATATAGCGGATGCAGCGTTAAAACCCAAAATCAAACACACAAACCGTGAAGAGGTTGAAATGCACACACCTGGGGTATTCCTACATTATGCTGGAAATAATGCTACCTACTACTATACAGCAAGCATTACAAACCAGTCTGTGTGTGAATATACTTTTGCAGTTAGGTTGTCTTCTGTGAGACGGACGGTTGTATTTTATATCCCGCTCTGATTGCGCACCAAAGACAACATTCTAATGCAATTGCTCACAGATCGGCAGAATGGAATTGCAGTGGCAATGCAGCTGACTGACACAATTCAACTCATTGTTAAACATTATTTCGTTGATCCAGTACAATCACGGGTTTAGATGAAAATGGTCGTCCCATGCCTGGAAATGACACAATTGTTTCCACGAGAATACAAAACAATAGAACCAGAATTGTGTAAATAGTGCTGGATGCTCCAGCATAATACGCATATATATATATATATATATATAGGATCTTACACGAGGGGTAATTTCATACAATATCTTTTTTTTTAACTAAGCAAGTTTTAACAACTTATATTAATCACTCTCGTTGGCGCGGATGAAAGCGTAAATGTGGTCATTCGTGTGGGAGGAAACCGGAGTACCCGGAGAAAATCCATCTGACCGATCTGGCAACCACCGTACCATCTCACATACTACCCAGTCCGAGGTTCGAACCCGGGTTGCATTGGTGAGAAGCGTAGTACAATATCTTATAAACGAGTTTCCACAGTAAACATACATTTGAAAACGAAATGTTCTGCTTGCCTGTATACTGTGAGCCTTATTACATAGTATGGTGCATCCGTACACCGTAGTAAATAGTCCTCGATATTCAAGCAAACAACTCTACGCAAAATTTCGACACAATTCTTGTAATTACTATACTGTATTCCACTTGTGCATATTTCACACTCTATTGGTGTTCAACGGCAAACTAATTGTTAAATGTGTCAAAAACCAGCTGTCATGCAGCGACCAATCATAATCCTTCCAGGTGTTATTACACGTGTGTTGATATAAGCAAATATGTAATGGCTGTATGTAAAGGAAGTCGAGATAGCGCAGTGGATGCGCGTTCGCTTCAGGTACGAACGGTCCGGAGTTCGATCCCCGCTGGAGCCGTTACGACTGTGCCCTTAGGCAAGGCACTTAATGTCCACGTTGCCTCTTCTCTCTCCCTCGTTGTGATGGATTCCATCAGGCCTCGAGCGTGATTCATTCAAGTTGTAAGAATATGTTTTATAATCGAGCTAAAATCAATGTGTATGCATAAACTAAAACTGATTAAGCAGCCTGCGTAGTTAAATGGGTTCACAGGCGACGTAATGGTTGTGATGTGAGTGTAAAATAGTGATTGATTTTGTTTTTGCTGCGAATTATATTTCTCTAGTATAATTATTCTGACAATTGACCGACATTCTAATGGAACCTATTTCTGTTTACTTTATAGTGTATGCTTTCCAATGAATGATAGAGTGAAACAGTGAAATATGGCATTTTCCCTGCCACTGGTTGCGTTTCGTATTCCTGTGCGGTTAGATTTACTTTTGTATGTTAGTTATTTGCTGACAATCATGAACTCTTCATTAATGAATTTGTAATTTGTAATTTTGGCAGCAAACAGAAACTAACTTGAAAATCATACCGGAACTATTTCTTATTACGGACGTTCACACTAACATGTGGCTGTGCTGTTGTGAGATGTAGTAAATGAGGCTCTCAACAGGGGCAGTTAAAATGAATTAAATGTGATGACAACTATTATATTAGCCAAAATCATCAACAAGAAAAAGATGTTTGTGTATTAGTGTAAGATAAGATGTTTATTTCCATCTCGTGATCACCGACAAATATATTTCCACATGAGGTTAATGCAACTCGTGGAAATACACTTGTCGGTGAGCACTCGATGAAAGAAAATCCTATCTTACACTAATAAACAAAAATGCCCTCTATATCTCCAATTATTTACAAGCACGAGCGCGTCTTTTACAATATGACTTACCTCAATTATAGTTTCTGGTAAGTTTATGAGTCTCTGTGTTATAGTTGTTGCAATGTAATGATGGATTAGGCTCGTACTAGGTTATGCCAGAGTAACGACGATGTAGAATAAAACAGCATTCTAACAACTGTAGGTCATTTTGTAATACTAGGATAGTCTAAAACGAAATACAAATTAAGCGATTGGTTGCATTGCCTGTTTGGTTGTCAAGTAACGTCCTGCTCTGGAGGTTATAACACTTGTCTCCAATCTCAAGCTAAGTCGCAAGTTTCTGATTGGTTCAGCTGACAGTAGAAATCGGAATCGACCAATCAAATCACTTGAGTTTAAGATCTTACATGTCAACACTAACTCTTGGACCGTCTAGTGTGTTCACCTTTGGCGTCCTATGCTACAATATACAATACACTTGGTACCAAGTAATGTTATTATGATGTTCATTATTCCATATTATAGTTTAGGCGTGGTCATGTTTAGCTCTGGATAAAAGAACAGAACAACACCAACACTTTACGTATAACCAATTACTCTTCAGCTATGTAGTTATAAGGTTTTGTTTCTCTTTTATTCATAATATTATTTACATTATGTATCCATAGTATACATAGTCAACCAGCCTGGGTTCCAGCCTTGGTTCCAGTCTGTCTGGGTTCCAGCCTGGGTTCCAGTCTGTCTGGGTTCCAGCCTTGGTTCCAGTCTGTCTGGGTTCCAGCCTGGTTCCAGTCTGTCTGGGTTCCAGCCTGGGTTCCAGTCTGTCTGGGTTCCAGTCTGTCTGAGTTCCAGTCTGTCTGGGTTCCAGCCTGGGTTCCAGTCTGTCTGGGTTCCAGCCTGGGTTCCAGTCTGTCTGGGTTCCAGCCTGGGTTCCAGTCTGTCTGGGTTCCAGTCTGTCTGGGTTCCAGCCTGGGTTCCAGTCTGTCTGGGTTCCAGCCTGGGTTCCAGTCTGTCTGGGTTCCAGCCTGGGTTCCAGTCTGTCTGGGTTCCAGCCTGGGTTCCATCTGTCTGGGTTCCAGGGTTCCAGTCTGTCTGGGTTCCAGTCTGTCTGGGTTCCAGCCTGGGTTCCAGTCTGTCTGGGTTCCAGCCTGGGTTCCAGTCTGTCTGGGTTCCAGCCTGGGTTCCAGTCTGTCTGGGTTCCAGCCTGGGTTCCAGTCTGTCTGGGTTCCAGCCTGGGTTCCAGTCTGTCGATTTTTCACTTTTTAACTTCTGGCCAAATGATATGATCAGAAGCTCAATATGGCCTAATCAATAGTCTCGGTGTCAAAATATATTTATTTGACTGACCAGGCAAAATGTATCGACGCCTGTTCCCAGGCTAATCGTCAACCAGCATAGAAATATAACAATAATAATAGTATGTGGATTGGGTTCTGTGAATATGAATCAATAGAATAGTGAGTATAATACAGTTGTCTACAATGAAAGTTCTATTGATAGTTTTCAGCATTTTTTCAATACATTGTTATACTTGTAATAAGCCGCTATCATTTTAATTTCGCTTTTAAACAATTTGAAAATTGAAACTACAAAAGTACGATTTGAAAATGCTAAAACCAACATTCATGATATCAATATTGATGAAAACGTATTGGTGCAATTGACGCAAGAGTAGTATTAACGTTTAGATTCAATCTCATACACGCTAGAACGTAGAAGGTTATAGTGCAAACTGCACTGACCCACATGTAGCATATTGTTGGTTGATATAGTCGTCCCAACTATATAGCAAATTATCATTTTCTTTTGTTTTGTTAAAGGTTTTAATTCAATTCACTACGCACAAATTGCGTCTGTGTCTGTCAGCACGCGATGTGTCCTCTTTGGTGATTTTGTTTGCATTTATTTAAGCGTGGTTACCGTTCTCCCATATGAGCGACGGGTAGTTTACTTAACAACACCTTTCCTGGGCAGGCTCCAGCTATACACCAGTATTTGGTGCACCAACTTCAAAAGGCTGCCATTTTTTTCATATAAAGAGACACGGCCTAAGCAGGGCTCGAACCTGTGACCATCAGTGATGATTGCTTACAGTGGTATGCAAGTCAGCGAGCTTACCCCCGTTGAGCATATTGGTGTTTGATATAGTCGTTCCAAGGAAATGTATCAAATTGTCTGGTTCGTTTTGTCAAAGGTTTTGATTTAATTCAGTACTCACAACTTGCGGATGCATCTGTCAACAAGAGATATGTCGTCTCTTGTGATTTCGGCCAGTTTGCATCATATATTGATATACGCCGTTGAGTAATTCCCAAACAGCTACCTAGACGAAAAGTTCCGCAAGTTGCACGCAACATATGATGGACTTACTAAATTGTCGTCGAATTTTGATAGTGTGTAAATGTTCATGGAAAAGTAAATGTTAGGTCGTGGTGTCTTTAAAAATAGTAAACATATTGCTATGATAGTATGTGTTAATAATTAAATTTAGTGTTACTTGTTTTAGGTTGTATATAAACAAACGTAAATCGAATGCAGTCCTGGTAACATATGCATTTTCATAACAGGCAGCGTATTGAGAATTGATGTGACTTGAGAAGACTTCAGACTAGTTGATGTGTAGAAACGTTGTGATATAAGATGTCAGGCAATGCAAACTGAAGGTTGGTATACTGTGATATTTGGCGGAGGAATACACGTGTGTATTCACAGTGACAGCATTCACAAGTAACCCAGTGTCAATGTTCACCAATAAATTGTTGATGTTTTTCAGTTTGATTTGAATACCTCTTCACAGTGGATGTGGTATCACCCCCACCCACTGCAGCCCTAGCTTTTGTTGGAAAATATGAGACGAAACTTCAAGTAGGTCACTACTCTGGAAGTCGTGATAGCGCAGTGGAAGCGCCCGGAGTTCGAGCCCCGCTGGAGCCTTTAAGATTGTCCCTTAGACAAGGCATTTAAATTCCACATGCCTCTTCTCTCTCTCGTGGCGATGGATTCCATTAGGAATGAGGTCTCGAGAGCGATTAATATAAGTTGTTCGCAATCTAGCTAAAATAAATTTGTATTAACTAAGTAAGTCACTTTGCTTTCCTTAAAGTATATAAACATGCTTTAATATACAATAATACACTGAAACCATGATTAAATGACAAGACATACTGTTGTTGTATGTGTGTATATAAATGTATTTAAAGTCGCCATAATGTATTTAGGCGACTAACTCTGTTCGTGTCGATCGATATAGTTTTCTTTAAAGTCGCCTCCGCTTAGGCATATGGGCGACTGGTTTCTCAAATAGTTTATGTGGACAACTGGAAAGGCATCTTCGTTCTTCTCAGAGTGACAAGTCCTGTATCATCTTTCGAAAGGGTCACTTGTAGGGCCACATCCTCACGATTTGTCAGCTCACATCAGCAATAATGGTTCCGGTGTCTTCGCTGGGGTCCTCACGCCATCAAGAAGTCAGCGTCCCACCGTCTTCCTTGAAGGAGATCCGTCCCATTGAAGGAGCGGGCTAAAAGAAAACCAGTGTTGCTGTCTCGCCAAGTAGGGAAGTTAGTAGTAAGGTACTCTATATGTAAATGTATAGAGTCACGCGATTCCGAGTGCGCGGCTTCCGTCAGCGAAGTCCTTGAACCATATTCCTGCTGTGAGCTGTGCCTAGGTCACGACGTGCACGTTGTGGAGGAGAGACCTGGAAATATGTGGTGTCGCCTCATTTTGTACGTAGTTGCTAAAGTCCCAACCAATCTATCGTGTTTCCCTACGCTTATTCAGCCATTCAAATTCCACAATACGAAATAAGAGAATCTGTCCAAATATGATGTGTCTATAATAGGAGTATATTACTATCTGAGAAGAAAACATATCTTGTAATAACCGGTGCCAAAGTGAGGTGCATTTAGATGCCCATTACGAACAACAGACAGGAATTAATCGCAATTACTGCCGTTTATCATAACCATTTCAGTTCATTCCGTTACTTATTATTTGTCATGTGACAATTATTATGAAACGTATATATACATTTGCTGTAATGTCTTAGAAATGAATATTTAGCGGGCCTCCTTTTCATAAGCATCACTTTCCATGGTATTATAAATTTATGTAGGATAGCATTTTTGTAACTGTTTAGTTTATACAAATTTATTTGAGCTCGATTGCGAAACAATAATAACTATATTAACCACTCTCGAGACCTCATTCCTGATGGAATCCATCGCCACGAGGGAGAGAGAAGAGGCATGTGGAACTTAAATGCCTTGCCTAATGGTACAATCATAACGGCTCCAGTGGGGCTCGAACTCCGGACCTTTCGCACCTGAAGCGAACACGCATACACTGCGCTATCACGACTACCACATTAGTTAAATCGAGCAAGAGACGTCATTTCCTGCTGGCATCCATCGTTATGGCAGAGAGAGAACCGGCAATGTGAAATTTAAGTGCCTTGCCTAAGGGCACAATCGAAACAGCTACAGCTGGGTGCGAACTCCGGCCCTCTCACACGCGAAGCGAACGCGAAGCGAACGCGCCAGCACTGTGCTATCACGACATGTTTATGATAAAGACGGTTAATCGCGTGCGGTTGGAACACTAATTTTCGTCTCCATAGAAACTATTTTATGATTTGAATTGTTATATCGTAAGCGTGTAATCTATATAAACAGCAACCAACCAATTAACCGCATTGGTGTAGCCCTCTCCCCGTTACATGGTTGAACTCTCTTTGACATTTACCAGGAAAGCATGAAATCACAATGTATGCTTAACATCTCAATCACTCCACTTAACTGACATACGTGATGTATTAACTAGTGCCCACGGCGATGTTGCATCACTATTGTGAACATAATACGTCGAGGGGGTTTCATTTCTCAATAGCCTTACTATATACAGCCACACATGTGTTAGTGGTCACCTCTATTAAGCAGCCACCCTGTATTAAGCAGCCAGTTTCCAGATTCCCAATATGTTGTTTTATTATACATTTGACATCTATTAAGCAGCCAAATGTGTTAATCAGCCACTTTATGTGATTCCCTTGCCTGGCTGCTTAAAACAGGTTTGACTGTAACCTAAATATTGAATCCAATGGCCTCATCGACGCAGTCTCAACACTACGTACCAAAATACCATATCCGGTTCGGACATTTAAGTGATGACGTGGGGATTGTGACGAAACACAGCGGCTTAGTTTCAAACTGTAATTCCAAATCAAATTCAATTCTTAGTCTGCTATCCGAGAGGCAATTGAATGGTATATATTCTCTCAGATCTCTGACAGCTATTATCCCATACATGTGCTTGTATTCTGTGCATTGTACCGTACTGATTTCCTTGAAATATAATAAGGCTCAAAGTGTACGTGCACATAGAAGGGTTGTTTCCAATTAATGTTTGTTGTTACTGTGGTAATGTGATACAATTGATCTACACTTTCATTTTAAATATACTTACTCATGATTTACATCAAAGGCGGGGTGCTAACATTTAAAATACCACCACTAACCCTTAAATTTGACCATTTTACCGGTACATTTGCATATTATTCTTAAATGTTACAATAATTTCTTTGAAAAATGGCATAAAATCCAATTAACTATGTATATTCTTAAACATAAATACAAAAAAGTGAAATAAAATCACAAAATGTAAACTTCTGGATCATTTATAGTCCTTTAAGTAGACTATCAATTTATGGCGGCAATTTTGGACGCCATCTTGGATTTCTCCGAACACCACGATTTATGCCAATTTATGCCGCATGTGTGACCAACTTCAGACATTTACAAACATTTTGGTATATACCTCAATTTGTAACAAATTGAGGTATATACCAAAATGTACGGTGTCGGACCCCCTTCAAAATAGTGGTCCTATAAGCTAATATAGTCACCTAACCAACATAGTGGTCCTATAAGCTAATATAGTCACCTAACCAACATAGTGGTCCTATAAGCTAATATAGTCACCTAACCAAAATTTAATGGATCTTACACTCGTGATTTCATACCATATTTTATGAAACTCGTTTTGGAAGATTACTACTACCAAAACTCGTTCTATAAATAATAGTATGAAATGACCTCTCTTGTAAGATCCTATATATCATAAATGGTAGGGATTGTATATGCCAAAAGTATCCATCCAATCAGCGTTCAACTGTATGGTGGCATCCGTGGTCCAGTTGTAGAACGTCTCATTTGGAATCGAGCGTCCCGGGTTCGATTCTCGGTCAGTCAGGCCACGTGTGTAGTGTCATTGAGCAAGGTACCTCACACACATGGCTTAGTACTGGTTAACCACTTAGGTCGGCTAAGCTTGTCCAGGAAAACATGTCTACGTTCCCGCAAGGGGTTTGACATTAATGGAACATACATACTGATATATCAGGGCGTGATATAACTTCAATAGCTATATACAGAGGTAGTAATGACACACGGTGTCGGACCCCCACGTTCGATATCCAGTTTGGCACACACGGTGTCGGACCCCCACGTTCGATATCCAGTTTAGGACACACGGTGTCGAACCCCCACGTTCGATGTCCAGTTTAGAACACACGGTGTCGGACCCCCACGTTCGATGTCCAGTTTAGGACACACGTTGTCGGACCCCCACGTTCGATATCCAGTTTAGGACACACGGTGTCGGACCCCCACGTTCGATATCCAGTTTAGGACACACGGTGTCGAACCCCCACGTTCGATGTCCAGTTTAGGACACACGGTGTCGAACCCCCACGTTCGATGTCCAGTTTAGGACACACGTTGTCGGACCCCCACGTTCGATATCCAGTTTAGGACACACGGTGTCGGACCCCCACGTTCGATATCCAGTTTGGGACACACGGTGTCGGACCCCCACGTTCGATATCCAGTTTGGGACACACGGTGTCGGATCCCCACGTTCGATATCCAGTTGGGGACACACGGTGTCGGACCCCCACGTTCGATATCCAGTTTGGGACACACGGTGTTGGATCCCCACGTTCGATATCCAGTTTTACCTACATAGTGTTGCAACACACGCTACATGAAAGACTCTTAAAAGCTTCACGTTTGCACAGATCGTTTTAATGCATTTCTTAAACGGAAGTCGCAAGGCGTAAAGCTAAAGGAGGTACTGGATTAATGGCTGCGCTTTAAGTGTGTCGTTATGGATGCAAACTGCTAACCAGTTATCCTCAAATACGGAAGCCCCGGATGGCCTAAGTAAGCAGCTATGCGACAAAATATTAATATGATTCGCCACAAGACATGTTTTTTCTACATCAACAGGTATCCGTCTAAGGCCTGTGCTCTTCCAAATCGAATCTTCTCTTGTCCTTTCACGTGTACGATCTAAAACACAGATACGAGAACTCGGCTTAAAGTCCCATTCAATAAATAAATATGATAAATATATGAGCAAAATAATACAACTGTAATGTAATGCTTATTCTTGAACACTGTAAGAATAAAATCTAGAAACAAATGGGTTGGGTAACAGGTTTGACCAACATTAGCTAGTGCCCTCCCCATGACGGTTGCTTTTTATGCACATGTACCATGTACGACCTTCCGGAAGCCAGCTAGATAGCATCCGCACATGAAATAATTTGACTACCCAGTGCAATTCGAACCTACAGCAATGAGAGGCAATTGATTTCAATTGAACGAATTGCACTTGATCACTGAGGCCCCACCACTCACTACGTTAATTACCATAGCCGCGTGCGTTATTCATAGTGGCAATGTGTGTGTTTTACGTTTATTTATCGTCGCTACCGGTTGCCCCATATGAGCGACGCCTCCTGAAGAGATTGGTCATTTTAGATTTTTGGAGGATAGTGCAATGATACAGACAGAGACCCATTCCAGAGTCTCCTCTGGTTCTTTTACGTGCACGGTGTAAAGCCCCGTCTGAAAGACTGTTAATTTTATTAGGACCAGTCGGGGGATCGAACTTGCGATCCCTGGATTACCAGCCCAACGTGTTAACAACTGGACTACAGATCCGTCTGTACTGCAGCACTTATCTTGTATGTAACCTTATATGTGATCAATAAGAAACTGACAGTTTGCCCCTCCAACAATTGCATCATCGGTTAAAGTACCATCTGAAAGACTGTTAATTTTATTAGGGTCAGTTCAATGTGTTAATTGTTATATGATTTTATATTATGTATGTTTAGATAGACGAATATGTAACACGCATGTGTTATCGTAATCCCACAACTAACTGTAAAGGTTCTTTTCTTAAAACGTTACGGGATTGAAATTTTGCTCGAAATTAAGAGACTACGCGTATTTCACGTTTGTGCTGTCAATGAACAAAATAGCCTGTGTTAAGAGCCCCGTCCAGCTTCATGGCCATTTTTGGCCCTTCCCAATTGTTGTCTCGTAATACAAGTTTGCTGTATGCTGAAATATAAATATTGTGTCCTGTGTTGATCCCTAGAATTATTTGGAATGTCCTGTCTAACTCATTTAAGCATTAAGTATTCCTTAGAGAACTCTGCACCGTGACATCGAAGGGAGCATATGATAAGATGCATGCGGAATACGCTAAGCGTCATGATTGCACACATAGTGATGCCTTTCTGGCAGTATTGTATTGAGCAGAGCGATTTTATTAGTGATGTAGTATCCATTCTGAATACATATCACGCATTAGTCAATCATGAAATTGGAAATGTATCCATTTCTGAGAATTAAATCCAACAACACTACATGTGTGTTTTCTACTTCATATGAAATAACTATAATTCAGTTATCTATTGTAATCATCACCATAGAGGAAGGCAATTTACAAATTCCACAGAAAATAGTGCATTCATCACAATGTCTTCAAACTACAAATTATTCTTGAAAAATGAAAATACGATACAGTAGCCGTCATGGTGATTGTTCTAATTTTTCAATTCCTTAGAATATCTTTGTGTGTAGCGCATTCTAGGTAATCGCATGGTGTGGATACAGATCACTGCTGAAGTTGTGTATCGCATAACTGTGCTTGTATCCGGTGTAAAACAGCCATTACATATTTTATTATAGCAACACACGTGTAACAACACCTGGGCGGAATATTGATGGGTTGCGTCATGAGAGCTTGCTTTTGACACATTTAACATTAATCTAGAGTTTGTAACTTTGCCTTTGAAAATCAATAAAATGTTAAATATGCACTAGTGGGTGACAATATAGTGGCACGTAGAAAGGTATTGTTACTATGGTTATAAACATTATTTTACATGAGTGGTGTCTATATTTTATGAAACTCGATTTGGAATTTTGTTATGAAATCACCACTCATGTAAGATCCTATAGTTCAGATCGATCCTATAGTTCAGATCGATCCTATAGTTCAGATCGATCCTATAGTTCAGATCGATCATATAGTTCAGATCGATCCTATAGTTCAGATCGATCCTATAGTTCAGATCGATTGTGAAACAAGTTTTCATGACATTAGATTAATTGCTCCAGATACCTCGTTCTTGGTGGAACCCATCACCATGAGTGAGAGAGAATGGGTACTACGGATTTAAGTGTCTCATTAAGTACACCACTGATAGCATGAGAGCGTAATGTGGCGAAATGCCAGGAGTTCGAGCCCCGCCTGAACATTACGATCGTGCTCATAGGCAATGAATTTAAATTCCACATGCCTCTTCTCACTCCCTCATGGCGATGGATTCCATCAGGAATGAGGTCTCGAGAGTGATTAATTTAAGTTCCGCAATCGAGCTAAAATAAATTTGTATAAACAAAGGCACACCACTGCCATAGTTCTACTTGTTTCGAACGGACAAGCTCTCGGTTACATGGCGACTACTGTATCCGGTACCCCATGGAGGCTACACTAAATAACAATTAATCGGTGATAAATTGATAATGCAGTGTGTTGGTGCAGAATTATTGTGCCTAGTTTCATGAGATCAAATCTAGCTGTAGTCAGGTCCAGTTCGTTTCTACTTCGCATATACGCTGAGAATATTTCTGGGAATCTTAAGTATTTGCATTATCCTGCAAAGGAACCGAATATAAGTGTCCTACTATTAATTATTTGTGTGGATCTGTAGTCCAGTGGTAACACGCTGGACTGGTAATCCATGGATCGCAGGTTCGACCCCCCCCGTCTCCCTAATATAATTAACAGTCTTTCAGATTTCAGACTTTAAACCGAGGGCTCGTGTCGGTGCTTTACACCGTGCACGTAAAAGAACCAGAGGAGACTCTCTCTCTGTATCATTGCACTATCCTCCAAAAATCTAAAATGACTAATCGCTTCGTTAATGAACGAACATGTTTACAATCAGGGCGCATACGTCCATCGAAGGAAACGCAATAGCGATGTATATATAACGTTGTACAAATATGTGTCAGTGTCGTGCACGTGCTCTAAGGAATAAATATGTGTTATGTCTGAAGTTTCAATATCCGGTAATGTATCTTCTATCTCATTAAAACATGCCACGTTAAATCACCGACGGCATGAACGATTGGTTACGTCTGTGGGAGTCCTAATAATTGACAGTCAATTCATCTTGAAATTCCCTCCTTAAAGAACCATCTTAATTCTTCCACGGAGAGAACAAACTAGCAACAACTGCTTGTTACGTTTTGGGTTTAAAAGTAGATACTGTACACGTTTGACTGTAAATAATTGAAACCGTGGATTAACTCCTATGTGAAATATTAATGAAAGAAGATAAAATGAGATCAGTTTAATTACATACGAACGATGTGGATAACAGTGTTGCTAAAAAATTTATACAAATTTATTTTAGCGCGATTGCGAAACAAGTTCTTATAACTTATATTAATCACTATCGAGACCTCATTACTGATGGAATCCATCGCCATGATGGAGAGAGAGAAGATGCAAAGTGGAATTTAAATGCCTTGCCTAAGGGCACACTCGTAACGGTTCCAGCGGGGCTCGAACTCCGGACCTTTCGCACCTGAAGCGAACGCGCATCCACTGCGCTATCACTTGCTGATTAACTGATATAATATGTTTTAAGTTTTAACCAATTACTAGAATCCTAGTTATATATATGTATACATTTTTATTTATATTTCCATATATTATTGTCATGTGTAAATGTTTAAAATTGCATATGTAATTGTGAAGCGCAATAGAATAATTTTTAATGTTTGCGCTATATAAATGCTATGTATTTGTATTAAACCTGCATTCTGGAGAACGTTGTCAATGAAAACCTGCATTCTGGAGAACGTTGTCAATGAAAACCTGCATTCTGGAGAACGTTGTCAATGAAAACCTGCATTCTGGAGAACGTTGTCAATGAAAACCTGCATTCTGGAGAACGTTGTCAATGAAAACCTGCATTCTGGAGAACGTTGTCAATGAAAATCTGCATTATGTAGAACCTGTATACTGGAGATAGTTGCATATTTCATAGTTATTGGAAGCAGTGGACGTTTCCTAAGACGCACGGGGACTGCCTCCATTCGAATCAATGTTGTGCTCTGGTGGGGAGTCATTCCAGACCACATCCTCATCTAGTTCTAGCTCGAAGCTGTCATGTATACGGGCTGTCGTCATATGGCATTCGCTGCCTTCCATTACTAGTTATGTATTTGCTACACTAAGAGTGTGTCTAATCTATTGTTTTGGGTTCGATGTTTCTCGTACGAAGTTGAAGTCTGTGAACCGTTAAGCACTACACGATGGACAATGCCAGGAGTCATCGGATGTACTTAGTAGTTGGTTTTAGTTAGTTTACAACGATTGCGAGGCAAGTTCTAACAACTTATATTAAGCACTCTCGTTGGCGCGCATGAAAGCGTAATTGTGGTCATTCGTGTGGGAGGAAACCGGAGTACCTGGAGAAAACCCACCTGTCCGATCTGGCGACCACCGTACCATCTCACATACTTCCCGGTCCGAGGATCGAACCCGGGTTGCATTGGTGAGAAGCGAGTGCGCTAATCACTGCGCTATTCGGTAGTTAGTCAGATAGTGTAACTCCAGCACATTTGATTTGTATTCATTTTGCACGGTGTATTTTGGTCACTGGCTTGGCGCATATATGTACACTACATGGATATCGAATATGTCCTGGGTTTAGGGCAATATCACTAGACAGAAATATTACACTTGTATCTGTTTGTTCCCGGTACCATCAAAGGCTGTGCAAATTTGTCCCCATTCATTTCTCATGTAATAGTATATGGATGTAAGACGTAAGCTTAAAATAAAACGGTAACGAGTCCACTGTTCGGAAGTTTGTTGGAATGAGAGTGAGGTGATATGTACCGTTGTTTTATCATCATACGGTGTAGTATCTTGTAAATATACCACTACAGATCGGTATTCGGAAAGCCTCTGTCAGAACATCGTGATAGTATGTAACATGAAATTCGACACTTCAAGGGACAGTCCTCAATAATGCTCTTTCTCAACATGATGCGAACACACACTTCTGGAATAAATTGCGCAACTTCTCATGATGTGTCAGGTGTTCCATTTGAACAGTAATTCAGTAAGATTAGTTATTTTATGCTTTCCAGTGAATGATTCAGCTTTCTCACAGTGAAATATAGCATTTTCTGTCACTGTTTTCAAACAGTGGACTATGGCAATTTCTCTGACACTGTCCGAGTTTCGCATTCCTGCACGATTGGACGTACTTTTTTATGTTTGCTATTTTCTGACAATCATGAACAGTTAGTTATAGAGTGATATATTCTAATGAATTTGTTTTGTATGTCGTTTTTAATTTTAACAGCAAACAGAACCTAACTAGAATATAATACCGGAACTATTTCTTATTACTGACATAAGCGGTTGTGTATTGTAGTGAAATGAGGCTCCCGATAGGGGCAGTCAAAATTAATTAACCTTGATAACAAATATTATATTAGCCAAAAGTATTGGAAATAATAAAAGACAATGAAAATATGTGTTTATTAGTGTACGGTCATGGTCTGGTGATCACACACACATGTATTTGCTAACGCCACTCGTGGACATACATAGTTATACTGCAATAACAAGGAAATACATAGTTATACTGCAATAACAAGGAAATACATAGTTATACTGCAATAACAAGGAAATACATAGTTATAATGCAATAACAAGGAAATACATAGTTATAATGCAATAACAAGGAAATACATAGTTATAATGCAATAACAAGGAAATACATAGTTATACTGCAATAACAAGGAAATACATAGTTATACTGCAATAACAAGGAAATACATAGTTATACTGCAATAACAAGGAAATACATAGTTATACTGCAATAACAAGGAAATACATAGTTATAATGCAATAACAAGGAAATACATAGTTATACTGCAATAACAAGGAAATACATAGTTATACTGCAATAACAAGGAAATACATAGTTATACTGCAATAACAAGGAAATACATAGTTATAATGCAATAACAAGGAAATACATAGTTATACTGCAATAACAAGGAAATACATAGTTATACTGCAATAACAAGGAAATACATAGTTATAATGCAATAACAAGGAAATACATAGTTATAATGCAATAACAAGGAAATACATAGTTATACTGCAATAACAAGGAAATACATAGTTATAATGCAATAACAAGGAAATACATAGTTATAATGCAATAACAAGGAAATACATAGTTATACTGCAATAACAAGGAAATACATAGTTATACTGCAATAACAAGGAAATACATAGTTATAATGCATAACAAGAATACATAGTTATACTGCAATAACAAGGAAATACATAGTTATACTGCAATAACAAGGAAATACATAGTTATACTGCAATAACAAGGAAATACATAGTTATACTGCAATAACAAGGAAATACATAGTTATACTGCAATAACAAGGAAATACATAGTTATACTGCAATAACAAGGAAATACATAGTTATACTGCAATAACAAGGAAATACATAGTTATACTGCAATAACAAGGAAATACATAGTTATACTGCAATAACAAGGAAATACATAGTTATACTGCAATAACAAGGAAATACATAGTTATAATGCAATAACAAGGAAATACATAGTTATAATGCAATAACAAGGAAATACATAGTTATACTGCAATAACAAGGAAATACATAGTTATACTGCAATAACAAGGAAATACATAGTTATACTGCAATAACAAGGAAATACATAGTTATACTGCAATAACAAGGAAATACATAGTTATAATGCAATAACAAGGAAATACATAGTTATACTGCAATAACAAGGAAATACATAGTTATACTGCAATAACAAGGAAATACATAGTTATACTGCAATAACAAGGAAATACATAGTTATACTGCAATAACAAGGAAATACATAGTTATACTGCAATAACAAGGAAATACATAGTTATAATGCAATAACAAGGAAATACATAGTTATAATGCAATAACAAGGAAATACATAGTTATAATGCAATAACAAGGAAATACATAGTTATAATGCAATAACAAGGAAATACATAGTTATAATGCAATAACAAGGAAATACATAGTTATACTGCAATAACAAGGAAATACATAGTTATACTGCAATAACAAGGAAATACATAGTTATACTGCAATAACAAGGAAATACATAGTTATAATGCAATAACAAGGAAATACATAGTTATA
>CM026395.1:72225199-72290438 GCA_014843695.1 Archivesica marissinica | reverse complement strand
ACATAGTTATACTGCAATAACAAGGAAATACATAGTTATACTGCAATAACAAGGAAATACATAGTTATAATGCAATAACAAGGAAATACATAGTTATAATGCGATAACAAGGAAATACATAGTTATAATGCAATAACAAGGAAATACATAGTTATACTGCAATAACAAGGAAATACATAGTTATAATGCAATAACAAGGAAATACATAGTTATAATGCAATAACAAGGAAATACATAGTTATAATGCAATAACAAGGAAATACATAGTTATAATGCAATAACAAGGAAATACATAGTTATACTGCAATAACAAGGAAATACATAGTTATACTGCAATAACAAGGAAATACATAGTTATACTGCAATAACAAGGAAATACATAGTTATAATGCAATAACAAGGAAATACATAGTTATAATGCAATAACAAGGAAATACATAGTTATACTGCAATAACAAGGAAATACATAGTTATACTGCAATAACAGGAAATACATAGTTATACTGCAATAACAGGAAATACATAGTTATAATGCAATAACAAGGAAATACATAGTTATACTGCAATAACAAGGAAATACATAGTTATACTGCAATAACAAGGAAATACATAGTTATACTGCAATAACAAGGAAATACATAGTTATACTGCAATAACAAGGAAATACATAGTTATACTGCAATAACAAGGAAATACATAGTTATACTGCAATAACAAGGAAATACATAGTTATAATGCAATAACAAGGAAATACATAGTTATACTGCAATAACAAGGAAATACATAGTTATACTGCAATAACAAGGAAATACATAGTTATACTGCAATAACAAGGAAATACATAGTTATACTGCAATAACAAGGAAATACATAGTTATACTGCAATAACAAGGAAATACATAGTTATACTGCAATAACAAGGAAATACATAGTTATACTGCAATAACAAGGAAATACATAGTTATAATGCAATAACAAGGAAATACATAGTTATACTGCAATAACAAGGAAATACATAGTTATACTGCAATAACAAGGAAATACATAGTTATACTGCAATAACAAGGAAATACATAGTTATAATGCAATAACAAGGAAATACATAGTTATACTGCAATAACAAGGAAATACATAGTTATAATGCAATAACAAGGAGTGGAATACATAGTTATAATGCAATAACAAGGAAATACTGTTTTGTGTATAGTTATACTGCAATAACAAGGAAATACATAGTTATACTGCAATAACAAGGAAATACATAGTTATAATGCAATAACAAGGAAATACATAGTTATACTGCAATAACAAGGAAATACATAGTTATAATGCAATAACAAGGAAATACATAGTTATAATGCAATAACAAGGAAATACATAGTTATACTGCAATAACAAGGAATACATAGTTATACTGCAATAACAAGGAAATACATAGTTATACTGCAATAACAAGGATACATAGTTATACTGCAATAACAAGGAAATACATAGTTATACTGCAATAACAAGGAAATACATAGTTATACTGCAATAACAAGGAAATACATAGTTATACTGCAATAACAAGGAAATACATAGTTATACTGCAATAACAAGGAAATACATAGTTATACTGCAATAACAAGGAAATACATAGTTATACTGCAATAACAAGGAAATACATAGTTATACTGCAATAACAAGGAAATACATAGTTATACTGCAATAACAAGGAAATACATAGTTATAATGCAATAACAAGGAAATACATAGTTATAATGCAATAACAAGGAAATACATAGTTATACTACATATGAATAAGCATATATCTGTCTGATAAGAACAGGAGGCTTGCAAGGAAGATATAATTATCTTGCAGGAAGGTGTATGCTCGAGGGAATGTTGTACAGCGTTATTCTGGATTTTACCCTTATATCTAGATATAAAATCGGTAACAAATTAATTCTTATTCATAGCGTTTTCTACTTTGGGAAATAAATATATGAATTATTTAACATCTTTTCACGCGCTTTGATGGATCTGTGTCTGGAAAAGAAATCGCTGCGTCTGATGTTTATTACAGACAAGAACAAATTAATTTAAACATACTTTATGCTGTCAGCAACAAGTAACAATAACACACAAGAAAGGATAACAAAATGTAAGAACAGAGACGGATCTGTAGTCCAGTGGTTAACACGGAATGGTAATCCAGGGATCGCAGGTTTGATCCCAAGTCTGAACCTAATAAAATTAACAGTCTTTCAGATGAGACTGTAAATCGAGGTCTCGTGTCGGTAATTTAAAGAACCATAGGAGACTCTGGAATGGGTCTCTCTGTACAAACACACTGTATGAAAGACTGTGTGCACATTACTACATACTAGTATAACGTAAAGACGCGACTCGCTAACCCCCGCCGTACGAGGTATTGTTTTGACAGCGTCTGTGTGTCTGTCAGTCTGTGAATATGACAGCACAAATAAGTGTTTATGGCTGTGTGTGTGTGTTTTACGTTTATTTATTGTCGCTACCGTTTGCCCTTATGAGCGACGCCTCCTGAATAGATCAGTCAGTTTAGATTGTTGGAGGATAGTGCAATGATACAGACAGAGACCCATTCCAGAATCTCCTCTGGTTCGTTCACGTGCACAGTGTAAAGCACCGACACGAGACATCGGCTTAAATTCCCATCTGAAACACTGTTAATTTTATTAGGTGTCAGACGGGGGATCGAACCTGTGTTTATGATTTTGATAAACCGTTTCGAATATATGCAGAGTTAGTATTGGAGGAAGTGTTTCGATGTTGATAGAAATCGGTCGAGGCATTTGATCAGGGTGGTCAGGGAAGTCCCAATTACCTCTATTTTAAACTATGCATTTGTTTAGCTCGAAAGCGAAGCATAGTAGTTTTTGTGGAACATCCTTCGGAAACCTCATATGACATTTGCCTGAGGTCACAAACCCTGACCTTGAGGTTGACTGTTGAAGGTCAAATCAAGCTAATAAATGGAAGCATCTTTCAATGGGTTTCAGTAACACACAAATCAATCATTATAGTTTGAAATGAAACATCAGTAAATTTAGGCAAATACGCATATAGACGAAAACAAGCTATTTTCATCAATTTAAAATCGATCACGTTCGAAACCAAAACATATCTTTAAGAGATGATGGTTGCACGTCAAGGTCAAGCCACACTAGATCAGAGACATGTCTGCACTCGCTCGCTTACAGTACATTCGAATAAATTCGGCTAGAAGAAACAAAGGAGAGTTAAACATTAGAAACATAATAAATCAGGGCATGAACATTCATTCTCTGGTATAATGGTCGTGTGACATTTCTCTTGACATATTTTACTGGAAACATGGGCCATTCTCCGAATACAGATTGCGCATTATGTGTAATTGTATATTTTATGTGGCTATATATTGTCCCATGAAATCCTATATGCAATTATTTCTTTGACTTAATTCCATCACATTGCAATCTGTTGGGGGTAAATGCATGCACGATATTCCCGGGAATTTGAGCAGGTTCTTCATTCGCGTTTATTGTGTACGAAAGGTAAATGTGTGTTTTGTGTGTATGATATTGCTTTGTTATCACGTATAGATGTATTATGTAGCAATTTATGATGTATTGTAATACAAATATAGGCTAAACGTTTATTGGAATAATATCTTTTAATACACATATATCATAAATGCAATTGCAATGATGTATTTAATTTTTTTTAAAACAAATACACGCTAAATGCAATTGCAATGATGTATTTTAATACAAATATACGCTAAATGCAATTGCAATGATGTAGTTTAATATACACATACGCTAACTGCAATTGCCATGATGTATTTTAATACAGATACACGCTAAATGCAATTGCCATGATATATTTTAATACAAGATACACGCTAACTGCAATTGCAATGATGTAGTTTAATACACATATACGCTAAATGCAATTGCAATGATATATTTTAATACACATACACGCTAACTGCAATTGCCATGATGTATTTTAATACACACATACGCTAACTGCAATTGCCATGATGTATTTTAATAAACATATACGCTAAATGTAATTGCAATGATGCATTTTAATACATATACACGCTAACTGCAATTGCAATGATGTAGTTTAATACACATATACGCTAAATGCAATTGCAATGATGTATTTTAATACACATACACGCTAAATGTAATTGCAATGATGTATTTTAATACACACATACGCTAACTGCAATTGCAATGATGCATTTTAATACATATACACGCTAACTGCAATTGCAATGATGTAGTTTAATACACATATACGCTAAGTGCAATTGCAATGATGTATTTTAATACACATACACGCTAAATGTAATTGCAATGATGTATTTTAATACACACATACGCTAACTGCAATTGAAATGATGCATTTTAATACAGATACACGCTAACTGCAATTGCAATGATGTAGTTTAATACACATATACGCTAAATGCAATTGCAATGATGTATTTTAATACACATACAAGCTAAATGTAATTGCAATGATGTATTTTAATACACACATACGCTAAATGCAATTGCAATGATGTATTTTAATACACACATACGCTAACTGCAATTGCCATGATGTATTTTAATACACATATACGCTAAATGTAATTGCAATGATGCATTTTAATACAGATACACGCTAAATGTAATTGCAATTATGTATTTTAATACACATATACGCTAAATGTAATTGCAATGATGCATTTTAATACAGATACACGCTAAATGTAATTGCAATGATGTATTTTAATACACATATACGCTAAATGTAATTGCAATGATGCATTTTAATACACACATACGCTAACTGCAATTGCCATGATGTATTTTAATACACATATACGCTAAATGTAATTGCAATGATGCATTTTAATACAGATATACGCTAACTGCAATTGCAATGATGTAGTTTAATACACATATACGCTAAATGCAATTGCAATGATGCATTTTAATACAGATACACGCTAAATGTAATTGCCATGATGTATTTTAATACAAATATAGGCTAAATGCAATTCAATGGTGATGATGATGATGATGATGATGCTGATGCTGATGCTGATGATGAGGAGGAGGAGGAGGGGAAGGAGGAGGAGGAGGAGGAGGATGAGGACGACGAAGACGACGACGATATGGAATGTTCTGTTGCCGCACCATCGGACAAGTGAGTTTAATTTGAGTACCGCGGTTTGGACTCACACTAATGACAACATATACGCTTTCATCCTCGCTAAAGAGTCGGCTTAAGCAGTTAAAGCTTCATTCATAATCACGGAACAGTATTTCCGGAACGGACAGGCTTCCTTACTGGAAATATATGACGGGCACGTGATTTGAAGTCAACGCCTTTAACCACTCGAGCGGAGGTCCGAGGTGTGTGGTACAGTACTCGACACGATAGCCCAAAGATTAAGCTGGCGATTTGATGTAGATACCCAATGCATGCGATAAACGTTTGATAAAGTCTCTTACATTTCCAGACTTTGGATCTGAGATTTATCCTACTCAGGACTATGCAATATGCATTCATCGCACGGAGTAATTGCTGTACAGCTGATATAGAATTGTGCCGCCAAATACGTCCGGAGAGATTTATTCTCAGCAAAGCTTTGAAACGAGCATCGAAGGAACATTTGTTTTAAGTAAGCTATAGCCCTCAAACATCCAATTTGTAAAATAGTGTAACTGTGTTCGGAGCTACGCGTCTCACACAGTCCCCTATATATATATATCACATATTGGGTCGTCTTCGGCCGTCTGACCGCCTTCGTGGTCGAGTGGTTAAGGTTGCTGACTGGTATACCACTGTAACCTATCATCATTGATGGTCACGGGTTCGAGTCCCACTCAGACTATGTCTAGTTATATGAAAAAGTTGGCAGATTTTTAATAGCGGCTGGTGCACCAAGTACTGGTTAACCGCTGGAGCCTGCCCAGGAAAGGTGTTGTTAAACTGCCCGTCGCTCAAATAGGCAAACTGGTAGCGACGTTAAATAAACTTCTATACATAATTATGAACTCACACGAGAACTCTTAACCCGTATAAGTTGTATACAAATCTAATTGAGTAGAGGCTTACGAGTTAGAATGGAAGATTGAATTGCGTTGCCCAAGAAACATTCACCGTGATTTATTCTCACAAAGTCGTGGTAAACACCATCTCTGAACTTTGTATGGAATTTAAGCTGATCTCATTCCCTGAAAGGTATATTTGTTTGCTTAGGAATAGCAAATCACAGGGATATTGGCTAGAGATACGGGTCCGTATTTACAGCAAATCACAGGGATATAGGCTAGAGATACGGGTCCGTATTTACAGCAAATCATAGGGATATAGGATAGAAATACGGGTCCGTATTTACAGCAAATCATATGGATATAGGCTAGAGATACGGGTCTGTATTTGCAGCAAATTATAGGGATATAGGCTAGAGATACGGGTCCGTATGTACAGCAAATCATATGGATATAGGCTAGAGACACTGGTCCGTATTTACAGCAAATCATAGGGATATAGGCTAGAGATACGGGTCCGTATTTACAGCAAATTATAGAGATATAGGCTAGAGATACTGGTCTGTATTTACAGCAAGTCACAGGGATATAGGCTAGAGATACGGGTCCGTATTTACAGCAAATCATAGGGATATAGGCTAGAGATACGGGTCCGTATTTAGAGCAAATCATATGGATATAGGCTAGAGATACGGGTCTGTATTTGCAGCAAATTATAGGGATATAGGCTAGAGATACGGGTCTGTATTTGCAGCAAATTATAGGGATATAGGCTAGAGATACGGGTCCGTATGTACACAAATCATATGGATATAGGCTAGAGATACGGGTTCGTATTTACAGCAAATCATATGGATATAGGCTAGAGATACGGGTCCGTATTTACAGCAAATCATAGGGATATAGGCTAGAGATACGGGTCCATATTTACAGCAAATCATAGGGATATAGGCTAGAGATACGGGTCCGTATTTACAGCAAATCATAGGATCCGTTTATTCCGGACGTACCCAAATTGTATATTAAGTGGCTATTCTTTTGTTCTGTATAGCCTCATAAACGAACTGTATAGCCACATAAAAGTGTTTAAAGCCACATTGCACCTAGCCCAAGACAACTAGACAGTAAATATATTGCCATTAAAAATTTGTTATGTGTGCGCAAGACACACTAATTAATCCGTCCAAGTTAGTGAGGTAGGCCGTCTGACAAGCCTACATTTAATAGCAAAGCTCCCTCCAGCCACATCGGTCAGGGAGCAGCACAAGACCGTCTCATTTACATCTAGCCAACGCTGCTTACTAATAGAAACAGACCATCCGTCGCAATGTTCTTGTTGCTGCAAGATCATCACATTAATTAGACGCTTGTATTTAACACTCCCCTGCATGAATTATGATTTCCAAGCATCTGAACGACTTTAGCTAATGAACCTAAGCCACGCAATGGAACCAAACGATCGTAACTGAAACGAATGAGAAGTAAAACAAAACGGCAAACATTAATTTTAATCATTTATTTTAAGCCCAAAACGTCAAATCCAACTAAAGTGCACCTTAGGGTTAACATCCATGCGTAATACAACTAACACCATGTATGGTACAGATTTACGTTATATCTCACACTTTTTACTATGCATATTTATTTTTAGACTAATCTTATTTAAATTAACTCTAAACGGCAGTATCTCGCATTTGATATAGTCAACCCCGTCTTAAGCAATCCGCAAAAGGGAATCACAGAAAATGGCTTCTTAGCACAGCTGGCTGCTTAATAGAGATTAATTGTATATGAAAGCATCATATTGGGAATCTGGAAACTATATGCTTAATACAGAGTGACTGCTTAATGGGGGGTGACCATTAACACACATGTTAGTGTATATTCAAATAATAACAAACGTCAATTCAGGAGTGTGGCTGGCCGTTATATGAATTCCTAATTTGACCTTTGAGAGTTTGTAGACGACAGCAAAAAACGCTGCAAGTTAATTTATTGAAAGTTAGTGTTGGAATTCTTTCGGAAGAATTTGTAATAGCAATACATTTATACCTGATTGTTGCGAGGTGCTGTCGCTTTACACTCCAAAGACAATCGTAACCCATGCCCCCAAAGTATTGCACAATTAAGACGGACACACAACTGTTGCAGTGAGCGTTAAATGCTCATTGGTAATAATGAACAATCTGCTTTGACTAAAAGCAATTCATTTGTTTCTGAAACATTTAGGCACGTTTTTACAGGAATTAATTGTTTCTTTAATGTAAGTGCAACCCGTGTATTCTCTTGATTTATCAATGTTTTATATTGGCAATATTTGAACAAACTGTGAAAACAATTCAGAGACAATGAATGAAGAAATATAATACATGTAATACTAAATAACTCTAACCTAATGGAGATAAGATTTAAGCTTCCGATTAAATCCATTTTCGTTTGTATAGCAATACAATAGATATGTACTGTACATAATGAACGAAGAAATATGTTTAAACCAACTCTAACCTATAATAACTTAAAGCAATATACTAACTACACGACGTATTATCCATATCATGATTTTTTGTTATTCAAAGTAAAACCGATTTATTAACAAGTACAGCATATGTCCAACACGTAGAGTCATTATGTTTCTATTGATTCATTTGACTAATGTATTGTATATGTAAATGATCGTCTTATGGTTTTCTAACATGTGTTACTGTAGTTGTACCTTAGTTCACACAGAAAAACAGTTATCATTTCCCTACAAACAACGAGGGACCTCGCTGGCTTTTTTTATTCCCTTGCCAGATAAAGTCCGATTTATTCCGAACTGTATAGCGGTCTTTTCTGTTGAATTCCTTTGTTTTTCTGTTGATCCCTAACCAGATGTTGCGCTATGATAAATGGAATTTTATCCAGATCATGTTAATTAATTGATATAACAAATTTACATATACGTACCCATTGGATATACTGTAGGATATCTATCGAGATATAATACTTATAAGATGAGAAGGTGGAAGAAAATTGATAGCTTGATGTGCAAAGTAAATAATGACAAAAACAGAGGAAACAACTTAAAGAGGACGTACATACTTTTATGGAGTATTCAGGGGCAGTAACTGACCGATGTCTCTCATGAGCGTACGGGTAACTAACTCCAGTGGATTTCGAACCAACAGTGGTGATGGGAAGGTGAGTTGAAGTTGATGACCGCGGAGGCTCCTGGTATGGTTATTAGACCACAGTACACTCCAACACAAACCCCTAATTTAAATAGTATTACTATTTTTATAATGTATGTATTCACACTGTATTTCACATATCGGTATTTGAATAGGTACTGCAGCTAATTTATTGATGGTTTCTGGCCTGCTCTTAATGGTGTTAAGCGTGTTGACCAATATAGCACATTGTGCACGTGCAGGGCATGAACACCAATATGCACGTGTTAATGATGCCGTCGACCACGAAAAGATCATATTTTAACACAGCCAGGCTCGCTTAACCTGGACTATAGGCAATCTCATTTACCGTTCACCATGTCCGACTTGGCAAATGTTCTTTTCCTTTACGAAACAAGGATAACCCTTATGTTGCGCCGACGGCCGCAATCTCATTTATCGACGGCGTGGTGAGATAATCAGCGTCAATTGTCTTCTTGAGGCGGGCCAATTCGCCGGAGGATCCATTATGATGTGGATGGGCATTTCGATGCACACCAAAACACCGATCGTGTCCAAACAATACAAGGCAACATCGATATCAGGCGGGCATAATTCAACCTGTCCTCTTACCACCCATTGCTGCAAACCGTGTAATGCAACTCGTGCAAGACAACGCTCCCTGTCATGTGGCCAGAACAACATTGGCAATGGTGTAGGTCAATAACATACGAGCCATTCCTTGTCCTGCTAAAAGTCCTGACCGTAGCCAAATCGAGCCTGTCTGGAACTTATCAAAAACGATATCAAAACGAAAAATCCGGGCTCAACCTCAGCAGCTGAATGTACGGGTATTGGAGTATGACGAACATTCCGGGCTCAACCTCAGCAGCTGAATGTACGGGTATTGGAGTATGACGAAAAGTCCGGGCTCAACCTCAGCAGCTGAATGTACGGGTATTGGAGTATGACGAAAGTCCGGGCTCAACCTCAGCAGCTGAATGTACGGGTATTGGAGTATGACGAAAATCCGGGCTCAACCTCAGCAGCTGAATGTACGGGTATTGGAGTATGACGAAAAGTCCGGGCTCAACCTCAGCAGCTGAATGTACGGGTATTGGAGTATGACGAAAATCCGGGCTCAACCTCAGCAGCTGAATGTACGGGTATTGGAGTATGACGAAAAGTCCGGGCTCAACCTCAGCAGCTGAATGTACGGGTATTGGAGTATGACGAAAATCCGGGCTCAACCTCAGCAGCTGAATGTACGGGTATTGGAGTATGACGAACAGTCCGGGCTCAATCTCAGCAGCTGAATGTACGGGTATTGGAGTATGACGAAAAGTCCGGGCTCAACCACAGCAGCTGAATGTACGGGTATTGGAGTATGACGAAAAGTCCGGGCTCAACCTCAGCAGCTGAATGTACGTGTATTGAAGTATGACGAAAATTCCGGGCTCAACCACAGCAGCTGAATGTACGGGTATTGGAGTATGACGAAAAGTCCGGGCTCAACCTCAGCAGCTGAATGTACGGGTATTGGAGTATGACGAAAATCCGGGCTCAACCTCAGCAGCTGAATGTACGGGTATTGGAGTATGACGAAAAGTCCGGGCTCAATCTCAGCAGCTGAATGTACGGGTATTGGAGTATGACGAAAAGTCCGGGCTCAACCTCAGCAGCTGAATGTACGGGTATTGAAGTATGACGAAAATTCCGGGCTCAACCACAGCAGCTGAATGTACGGGTATTGGAGTATGACGAAAAGTCCGGGCTCAACCTCAGCAGCTGAATGTACGGGTATTGGAGTATGACGAACATTCCGGGCTCAACCACAGCAGCTGAATGTACGGGTATTGGAGTATGACGAACATTCCGGGTTCAACCACAGCAGCTGAATGTACGGGTATTGGAGTATGACGTTCAATCAGGTGAGGAGGAGGAGAGTATCCGTCAGCTGTATCTTCACAGATAGATTGTATCACAGAGGACCCTTTGTCGAGCCGTGATTGTTGGCGGTGGAGGGCACACACGTTATTAACATACAACAGCCGTAAATTGACATGCTTTTGTGACTTAAATTACCGGGACGCCTTATTCATTCCATTGGATAATGACAACTCTTTCTTCGGTTGAAATGAAATTGAGTGTGTTCAACTGTAATGAGTTCCGTTTCCTTATGCGATCAATACATTAGGTCACCGATTACAAATTCTGTTCAGTATAATTATATTATCAAACATTTTCAAATATTTTCGAAGAAGATATTTTCTCTCAACAAATCAAGTTGCCAGATATGTAAATACATGTCTCTTTAATTTCAGAGATTTTCAGTTAATTTGATGCATGTCAACAAAATGATATGACAGCTTTCTAATTTAAGTCCGTAATATCTTGCAATCTGTAAACTGTTCATGCGCATGGCGTAACATCAATTCGTATAAATCTTAACGCCAAATGATCTATGTACGTCAAATGGAAAATCATGTCAGTAAGATGATATTTATACTTGTGCAATGCATTAATGCACTAATTTACATTTCAGATTGACATAATTCAGTATCAGTATGTGCACCTATTCTATCAATCCAATATTGCAATCACTCATAGATCAGTCAAATTCGAGATTCATTTCTTTTAAGAATATAAATGCTCTACAATTCTGGGTTTTCTTGACGTTTTCTTGACATTATTCTGTGTTTCTTTGCAAGTCGTTGCAGGGTGTATCTTTAACGTTTATCGTCGCTACTGGTTGCCCATATGAGCGACGGCTCCTGAAGAGATTAGTCATTTTAGATGTTTGGAGCATAGTGCAATGATACAGACAGAGACCCATTCCAGAGTTTCCTCTGGTTCGTTTACGTGCACAGTGCGCAGCACCGACACGAGACCACGGTTTAAAGTCCCATCTGAAAGAATGTTATTTTTGGGTCAGATGGGGGATCGAATCTGCGATCCCTAGAATACCAGTCCAGCGTGTTAACCACTGGACTACAGATCAATCTGTGTCTTGCAGTGAGAGACATTACTGGTTTTTCTATTACCTATTGGCGGATAAAGTCCAATTCATCCCGAAATGTAGATCGTGCTTTTAGTTGGAATACTTTGTTTTTACTGTTGTTCCATAACCAAGAGTTGCCGAATAATTTCCTCACGTGATACATTCGATGCATCCATTTGGATTCTAGCAAACAGCGGTTATGGGCACGTGATTTGAAGTCACCAATCGTAACGACTCGGTTGCTATGCATAAATGTATGTAGCGATTACAATCAAATTACAAATACATAATTGTGTCCCAAGTTCTAACTACATTAGTGATTGGCCCTTCCCATAGAAGTGATTTGAACACTACATAATGTAAATAGCTTAATTAAGGCTGAAAACATGCATATATAACATGCATATATAACATGCATATATAACATGCATATATAACATGCATATATAACATGCATATTTTTAATATAAACCATCATTTATTTCTCAAATGGATTCCACAAGTCTATAAAAAGTGGTGCACCATAATTATGATTGATTTTCTCGTGCACAGTGATAACACCACTGATTTTCACGGAGAATTACACTTGACAATTAGTGAGGCCCTTACTGGTGGGTTTTGTAAACTTTATATTATTTTGTTTACATTATTGATTAGATTGTGTTTATGATATATTAGATATATCATACTAGTATATTGCTTATGCACGCTCTGCATGTCATGTTTTTATGATAGATTAGATATATCATACTAGTATATTGCTTATGCACGCTCTGCATGTCATGTTTTTATGATAGATTAGATATATCATACTAGTATATTGCTTATGCACGCTCTGCATATCATGTTCATTACTTTCTTACAATTTACATTGTGTCTATCTGCTGAGGACATTTGCATTTCTGAATAAATATTCTATTCTAGTATAGCCTGCATAGTATGATAGACAAATAGGGACCATGGTGTCCGTCAGCATCTGTGGTATATATGTCAGCCAGTGTTTTTTCTGTTAAGTCCCTTCGGGTGAACTTTATGGGGAAACATTTCAGTTCTATCTATGGGGCACAATTGGGATTAAGCGTTGTGATTATTTTAGTATGCATAATAAATATAGTACATTGTACATTATTATATTAGTTTATAGTTTATACAAATTTATTTTAGCTCGATTGCGAAACAAGTTCTTTCAACTTATATAAATCGCTCTCGAGACCTCATTCCTGATGGAATCCATCGCCACGAGGGAGAGAAGAGGCAACGTGGAATTTAAATGCATTGCCTAAGGACACAATCGTAACGGCTCCAGCGGGGCTCGAACTCCGGACCTTTCGCACCTGAAGCGAACGCGCATCCACTGCGCTATCACGACTTCCATTATTATATTGTTTTCTAATTTATATTCCTAAAACGAAGGAAAAGGGATATGCATTTATGTTTGGTTTAACACTCTTTGCATGCTATTTCGGTTACATAGCTGGCTTATGGTGGGTCGTGTAATATCTAAACTGGCGTGGATCAATGGTAATAATCTAGTGCCAAATAGGAAATTAAACGTTTATTTAACGTTGCTACCGATAGCCAATATGAGCGACGGGTAGTTGACCTAAGAACACTCTTCCTGGTGCACCAACCTCTGTAAGAAACTGCCAACATTTGTATATACAGAGACACGGTCTGCGCGGGGCTCGAACCCGTGACCACCAGCGAGAATAGGTTACAGTGGTGGAGGCGGAGGCCAAGGAGGCGGATACAATATGACCTAATGTATTGGTGCGACTTTATACCACAAAAGTCAGCAAACAAATAATTAGTTCAATGATTGTTGACGTTACAAATTAAGGACAGCCATCTTGACGAGCGGTTTTACGGACATGTTCATAAGATTCATGAGTATATACCAAAATGCTGTTCCGAGTTCGAGCCCCGCTGGAGCCGTTTCGAGTGTGCCCTTAGGCAAGGCATTTAAATTCCATATTGTCTCTTCTCTCTCACTCGTGGCGATGGATTCCACCAGGAATGAGGTCTCTATAGCGATTATTATAAGTTGTTTTGATGGATTCCACCAGGAATGAGGTCTCGATAGCGATTAATGTAAGTTGTTTTGATGGATTCCACCAGGAATGAGGTCTCGATAGCGATTAATGTAAGTGTTGATGGATTCCACCAGGAATGAGGTCTCGATAGCGATTAATATATTAAGTTGTTTTGATGGATTCCACCAAGAATGAGGTCTCGATAGCGATTAATATAAGTTGTTTTGCAATCGAATTAAATATATGTGAATGTACACACAATGCCAGAAAGTAATTTGTGTTGATGGAATATACGTATTTACGAGCATTGAGAAATACTGAACGACGCCCAGCTCATTAGTACATGATTTCATGAACAGTCGGGGATAAACAACTGGTTAAAGCTTAGACTACACTGTAAAAAAAAAGAACACCTTACGTGTTCGGTAGTTGTTTATATTCTAAACACGTAACACCCTATGCCGTTTACTTACCAAATATCACCGATGTTATGGTGTTTAGACGTGTTAAACTGTTTAGATTAGAACAAACGTGCTTAGATTTAGAACACGTCCCAAAATATCTTCATTGTTTAGGTTTAAAACACCACCGTTTACCCACGTGCTTAAATCAAGTACACCTGTCTAAAAATAGAAAACAATTATTAATCTCTATCAATATAATTTGTTTAGTGAAGTTGTTATGTGTAGTTTGGAAGTAGCATTCACATATGCTTTTGATGATGTGATATAATTGTTGAAACTCAGATGTTTACAAACTGAAATTATAAGTATAATCGAATAAATATACGTTGAGATTTTGTTTACAGGCTATATTTTCCAAACTACCAAAGGCGCCAAAAATTGTTGTTCTTCGTTGTAGGTTTATTTCTTTGTCGAAAATCTTTGATAATTTGTTTACTTCGATATGAATTACCACTAATTATGTGTTAAATATGTAAATGTATATCCATTGTATTGCGTGCATGGTCGAAGTTCTTTGCGGACACGCTGTCATTGTCGGACAAATAACAGCTTGTGAAGTAAAGATCTCGTTATCCCACCCACTAATACCAAACTTATTACCGGTGAATACCAATTACCGAACACCGGTTATAGCCACTTATTTAAATGTGATTTGGTATTATCTGTTATGAATATAATTTGATATATTGTCAACTTTTAGAACCAACTTGAATCACAATTATACCTGAGCTCGTGTATCCTGCTTATATATACTGACACAATTATACCTGAGCTCGTGTATCCTGCTTATATATACTGACACAATTATACCTGAGCTCGTGTATCCTGCTTATATATACTGACACAATAGAAAACTGTGCACTTTTATATTGAGTGTTACTTTTTCGCTACACATTTTTAAATTATAGATTTTAATAAATTAAATAATCCACACATTGCACTGGTTTACCCAATATTTCGTACATTTTGATATATTAGGCTGTCCGATTAGCGCAGTGGTTAACGCGCTCGCTTCTCACCAATGCAACCATGGTTCGATCCTCGGACTGGAAGGTATGTTAGTTATTACGGTGGTCGCCAAATCGGACAGGTGGGTTTTCTCCGGGTACTCCGGTTTCCTCCAACACCAATTACCACATATATGCTTTCATCTGCGCCAACGAGAGTGATTAATATACGTTGTTTGAACTTGCTTCAAAAGTTTAAACTTTAAATATTTTTCTAAAAGGATATAAATGTTACCTCTAAGGCAAGTGCGTCGTTTCTTTGTGGTGTAAGTATGCATACTATTGATATCTGTATTATATCGAAACCGTATATAGTTGGTTTATAGAACACTTTGTGTGTGTGTTTTACGTTTATTTATCGTCGCTACCGGTTGCCCATATGAGCGACGTCTCCTGAAGATATTAGTCATTTTAGATTTTGGAGGAAAGTGCAATGATACAGAGAGAGACCCATTCCAGAGTCGCCTCTGGTTCTTTTACGTGCACGATGTAAAGCACCGACACGAGACCTCGGTTTAACGTCCCATCTGAAAGACTGTTAATTTTATTAGGGTCAGACGGGGGATCGAACCTGCGATCCCTGGATTACTAGTCCAGCGTGTTACCACTGGGCTATATATCCGTCTGTATAGAACACTGGGCTGCGCGTTAATTTTATATTGTGTAGCAGTCTCGGACTGGTATTTATGTTTGTGATTTACAGGTCTGATATGCCAGTCGTAAATTCATAGTATGCTAGTCTGGTGTATTTATGTATGTGAGTTCTAGGCCTTTAGGACCGGTGATGATTTATTATATAATAGTATGATGTATTTATGTTAGTGATTCATATGCCGGTTGGGCCGGGCGTTGATGTATTGTTATTGTTGATTATTATGTAGTGTATGAATAAATGAAATCATTGCAATAACACATTTAGCTACTTAGTAGTATGTGCTCTTGTAGGCCGCCATGTAGCACGTCCGTAAGGACCACATAAACAAGACAGAAACACGTTATATAAGTTATCCCTTGTAATGCTGAACATGAGTACTTCAAATAATGTAATGATATAACATGAAATATACTGACACCAAAAACAACATGTGCACTTGCCTTAGAGGTAGAATTTATATCCTTTCAGACAAACATATAGACACATATGGACGTCTACGCGCTTCAATATTGGGTAAATTAGTGAAATATGCGAAGGATAAAGTTCACAGAAAGATTCATAAGTCATAGGCTAGTACATATACAACAATTATGCTATATAATAGTGATATGGCATTCTGGGATTGGTCATACAGAGGATTAGTTTATACATATTTATTTTAGCTCGATTGCGAAACAAGTTCTTACAACTTATATTAATCACTCTCGAGACCTCATTCCTGATGGAATCCATCGCCACGAGGGAGATAGAAGAGGCAACGTGGAATTTAAATGCCTTGCCTAAGGGAACAGTCGTAACGGCTCCAGCGGGTCTCGAACTCCAGACCTTTCGCACCTGAAGCGAACGCGCATCTACAGCGCTATCACGACTTCCAATTGTTTATGGTGTCAGGTACATGTATCAACGGGGGAATCCAATAAATGGTTGAAGTCAAAATAATGTATTGCTCTAGATATTATAACAGGAATATGACCACACCCCATGAGAGGTTTGACATCTAATCGAGAGAGAATGATAACACTGACTATGCTATCCAATGAATGATTGGAATCGAGACAGAATGATAGCAATGACTATGCTATCCAATGAATGATTGGCATCGAGACAGAATGATAACAATTACTATGATATCCAATGAATGCTTGACATCGAGACAGAATGATAACAATGATTATGCTATCCAATGAATGATTGGCATCGAGACAGAATGATAACAATTACTATGATATCCAATGAATGCTTGACATCGAGACAGGATGATAACAATGACTATGCTATCCAATGAATGCTTGACATCGAGACAGAATGATAACAATGACTATGCTATCCAATGAATGATTGGAATCGAGACAGAATGATAACAATGACTATGATATCCAATGAATGATTGGAATCGATGCAGAATGATAACAATGACTATGCTATCCAATGGATGATTGGAATCTAGAAAGAATGATAACAAAGACTATGATATCCAATGAATGATTGGAATCGAGAAAGAATGTTAACAATTACTATGATATCGAATGCATGATTGACATCGAGACAGAATGATAACAATGACTATGCTATCCAATGAATGACTGAATCGAGACAGAATGATAACAATGACTATGCTATCCAATGAATGAGTGAAATCGAGACAGAATGATAACAATGACTATGATATGCAATGAATGATTGGCATCGAGACAGAATGATAACAATGACTATGCTATGCAATGAATGATTGGCATCGAGACAGAATGATAACAATGACTATGCTATGCAATGAATGATTGGCATCGAGATAGAATGATAACAATGACTATGCTATGCAATGAATGATTGGCATCGAGACAGAATGATAACAATGACTATGCTATGCAATGAATGATTGGCATCGAGACAGAATGATAACAATGACTATGATATGCAATGAATGATTGGAATCGAGATAGAATGATAACAATGACTATGCTATGCAATGAATGATTGGCATCGAGACAGAATGATAACAATGACTATGCTATGCAATGGATGATTGGAATCTAGATAGACTGATAACAATGAATATGCTATCCAATGAATGATTGGAATCGAGACATAATGATAACAATGACTATGCTATCCAATGAATGACTGGCATCGAGACAGAATGATAACAATGACTATGCTATCCAATGAATGACTGGCACCGAGACAGAATGATAACAATGACTATGCTATCCAATGAATGATTGGCATCGAGACAGAATGATAACAATTACTATGATATCCAATGAATGATTGGCATCGAGAGAGAATGATAACAATGACTATGCTATCCAATGCATGATTGGCATCGAGACAGAATGATAACAATTACTATGATATCCAATGAATGATTGGCATCGAGACAGAATGATAACAATGACTATGCTATGCAATGAATGATTGGCATCGACACAGAATGATAACAATTACTATGATATCCAATGAATGATTGGCATCGAGACAGAATGATAACAATGACTATGCTATGCAATGAATGATTGGCATCGAGACAGAATGATAACAATGACTATGCTATCCAATGAATGATTGGCATCGAGACAGAATGATAACAATGACTATGCTATCCAATGAATGATTGGAATCGAGATAGAATGATAACAATGACTATGCTATCCAATGAATGAGTGGAATCGAGGCAGAATGATAACAATGACTACGCTATCCAGTGAATGAGTGTAATCGAGACAGAATGATAACAATGACTATGCTATGCAATGAATGATTGGCATCGAGACAGAATGATAACAATGACTATGCTATCCAATGAATGAGTGTCATCGAGGCAGAATGATAACAATGACTATGCTATCCAATGATTGACTGGAATCGAGACAGAATGATAACAATGACTATGCTATCCAATGAATGATTGGCATCGAGACAGAATGATAACAATGACTATGCTATCCAATGAATGATTGGAATCGAGATAGAATGATAACAATGACTATGCTATCCAATGAATGATTGGAATCGAGATAGAATGATAACAATGACTATGCTATCCAATGAATGATTGGCATCGAGACAGAATGATAACAATGACTATGCTATCCAATGAATGATTGGAATCGAGATAGAATGATAACAATGACTATGCTATCCAATGAATGATTGGCATCGAGACAGAATGATAACAATGACTATGCTATCCAATGAATGATTGGCATCGAGACAGAATGATAACAATGACTATGCTATCCAATGAATGATTGGGTTTTCTCAGTGAAAGAAAATGCTATTTTTCACCGTTCTGAAACAGTGGAATATGGCATTTTCTCTGTAATAACTTGTGTTTCGTATTCCTCCGCGGTTGTGCATTTGTATGTTAGCTATTACCTGATAATTATAGCGAACTACGTTTTTTAATTTGACAGCAAACAGAAACTAACCTGAAAGCTATACCGCAACTCTTTTTGATTGCGAACGTTCACACTAACATATTAAGTGGTTGTGCGGCTGTGCATTGTAATGAAATGTGCAGCTAAAATGACTAAGCTTATAACGATAACAAATATTATATATTAGCTAAAATAATTGGAAATCGTAAAGCAAAAAGAAGATTAGTGTTTAGTAGAGTAAGATAGGATTTTTGTTTCTGCTCGTGATCACCGAAATAATTGTGTTTTCGCTCGTGGCTATTTACATATGGAATGAAAGCACTTTATATAGCATATGTAATTAAAGCGCTTGATAAATTGCATTGTTTCATAGAACGTCTGCAAATTGTGATCAACAGGATGCCGTGAACATATCCATTACGGTGAAATCGTGTAATTTATCAACTGATCATTTATCTGTATACGGAAAATAATTTATTAGTATTGTAAATTGTAAGCATTGTAATCCTGTTAATGTATATGTTGTCTACACTTGTCTAGTACAATCCTGAGCGAGCCTTTCCCTTATTAATTACATGATGCACATGCTTGTATAACCACGTGCAATTAACATGGCGCCAGCTGTCAATCAACCCAGCCAGTGATAATTCAATAAGACAATCAGTGATCGATAAAGCGACACACCTTCAGTGTTATCAAACAGCCGTCATTTTCATCGACAACTTGTCGCGATTATCGGTGTCTAGAAAATTCTGATCACGTGACTAGTGGGAGGAGCTATAGTCTCACCGGCATCGTGTTAGTTGTATAATCATACTCGTGCATTGTATGTCTGTATTTACAGGCGGATCTGTAGTCCATTGGTAACACGCTGGACTGGTAATCCAGGGATCGCAGGTTCGATCCCCCGTCTGACCCTAATAAATTTAGCAGTCTTTCAGATGGGATGTTAAACCGAGGTCTCGTGTCGGTGCGTTAAACCGTGCACGTAAAAGAACCAGAGGAGACTCTGGAATGTGTCTCTCTCTGTATCATTGCACTATCCTCCAAAATCTAAAATGACTAATCTCTTCAGGAGACGTCGCTCATATGGGCAACCGGTAGCGACGATAAATAAACGTAAAACACACATTGTATTTCTGCAGTGCAAATGCTTCAACCTTCAATGCAAAGTAATGAGTTTTAATAAGCGTCATGGAAATATACTTGAGAACATAGAAAACGCACACTTCCGATAAGTGTGTGTTTTACATGAAAAACAGTAACTATCAATATAAATACATAGTTTTAAACATTTTGGAATATTTTTAGTTATTCAGTTTGTGTTTTGTAATAAAGATGTGATATAGCTTTGATGAAATCCTTCGTATTTCGTTTTCATGTAATAATAATCATATAATGTAGGTGTGCGTTTTCTATGTCCTCTAGTATATAATGTAGGTGTGCGTTTTCTATGTCCTCTAGTATATAATGTAGGTGTGCGTTTTCTATGTCCTCTAGTATATAATGTAGGTGTGCGCTTTCTATGTCCTCTAGTATATAATGTAGGTGTGCGTTTTCTATGTCCTCTAGTATATAATGTAGGTGTGCGTTTTCTATGTCCTCTAGTATATAATGTAGGTGTGCGTTTTCTATGCCCTCTAGTATATAATGTAGGTGTGCGTTTTCTATGTCCTCTAGTATATAATGTAGGTGTGCGTTTTCTATGCCCTCTAGTATATAATGTAGATGTGCGTTTTCTATGTCCTCTAGTATATAATGTAGGTGTGCGTTTTCTATGTCCTCTAGTATATAATGTAGGTGTGCGTTTTCTATGCCATCTAGTATATAATGTAGGTGTGCGTTTTCTATGTCCTCTAGTATATAATGTAGGTGTGCGTTTTCTATGTCCTCTAGTATATAATGTAGGTGTGCGTTTTCTATGTCCTCTAGTATATAATGTAGGTGTGCGTTTTCTATGTCCTCTAGTATATAATGTAGGTGTGCGTTTTCTATGTCCTCTAGTATATAATGTAGGTGTGCGTTTTCTATGTCCTCTAGTATATAATGTAGGTGTGCGTTTTCTATGTCCTCTAGTATATAATGTAGGTGTGCGTTTTCTATGTCCTCTAGTATATAATGTAGGTGTGCGTTTTCTATGTCCTCTAGTATATAATGTAGGTGTGCGTTTTCTATGTCCTCTAGTATATAATGTAGGTGTGCGTTTTCTATGTCCTCTAGTATATAATGTAGGTGTGCGTTTTCTATGTCCTCTAGTATATAATGTAGGTGTGCGTTTTCTATGTCCTCTAGTATATAATGTAGGTGTGCGTTTTCTATGTCCTCTAGTATATAATGTAGGTGTGCGTTTTCTATGTCCTCTAGTATATAATGTAGGTGTGCGTTTTCTATGTCCTCTAGTATATAATGTAGGTGTGCGTTTTCTATGTCCTCTAGTATATAATGTAGGTGTGCGTTTTCTATGTCCTCTAGTATATAATGTAGGTGTGCGTTTTCTATGTCCTCTAGTATATAATGTAGGTGTGCGTTTTCTATGCCCTCTAGTATATAATGTAGTGTGCGTTTTCTATGTCCTCTAGTATATAATGTAGGTGTGCGTTTTCTATGTCCTCTAGTATATAATGTAGGTGTGCGTTTTCTATGTCCTCTAGTATATAATGTAGGTGTGCGTTTTCTATGTCCTCTAGTATATAATGTAGGTGTGCGTTTTCTATGTCCTCTAGTATATAATGTAGGTGTGCGTTTCTATGCCCTAGTATATAATGTAGGTGTGCGTTTTCTATGCCCTCTAGTATATAATGTAGGTGTGCGTTTTCTATGTCCTCTAGTATATAATGTAGGTGTGCGTTTTCTATGTCCTCTAGTATATAATGTAGGTGTGCGTTTTCTATGTCCTCTAGTATATAATGTAGGTGTGCGTTTTCTATGTCCTCTAGTATATAATGTAGGTGTGCGTTTTCTATGTCCTCTAGTATATAATGTAGGTGTGCGTTTTCTATGTCCTCTAGTATATAATGTAGGTGTGCGTTTTCTATGTCCTCTAGTATATAATGTAGGTGTGCGTTTTCTATGTCCTCTAGTATATAATGTAGGTGTGCGTTTTCTATGTCCTCTAGTATATAATGTAGGTGTGCGTTTTCTATGTCCTCTAGTATATAATGTAGGTGTGCGTTTTCTATGTCCTCTAGTATATAATGTAGGTGTGCGTTTTCTATGTCCTCTAGTATATAATGTAGGTGTGCGTTTTCTATGTCCTCTAGTATATAATGTAGGTGTGCGTTTTCTATGTCCTCTAGTATATAATGTAGGTGTGCGTTTTCTATGTCCTCTAGTATATAATGTAGGTGTGCGTTTTCTATGTCCTCTAGTATATAATGTAGGTGTGCGTTTTCTATGTCCTCTAGTATATAATGTAGGTGTGCGTTTTCTATGTCCTCTAGTATATAATGTAGGTGTGCGTTTTCTATGTCCTCTAGTATATAATGTAGGTGTGCGTTTTCTATGTCCTCTAGTATATAATGTAGGTGTGCGTTTTCTATGTCCTCTAGTATATAATGTAGGTGTGCGTTTTCTATGTCCTCTAGTATATAATGTAGGTGTGCGTTTTCTATGTCCTCTAGTATATAATGTAGGTGTGCGTTTTCTATGCCCTCTAGTATATAATGTAGGTGTGCGTTTTCTATGCCCTCTAGTATATAATGTAGGTGTGCGTTTTCTATGCCCTCTAGTATATAATGTAGGTGTGCGTTTTCTATGCCCTCTAGTATTTAATGTAGGTGTGCGTTTTCTCTGCCCTCTAGTATATAATGTAGGTGTGCGTTTTCTATGTCCTCTAGTATATAATGTAGGTGTGCGTTTTCTATGTCATCTAGTTTATAATGTAGGTGTGCGTTTTCTATGTCCTCTAGTATATAATGTAGATGTGCGTTTTCTATGTCATCTAGTTTATAATGTAGGTGTGCGCTTTCTATGCCCTCTATTATATAATGTAGATGTGCGTTTTCTATGTCCTCTAGTATACAATGTAGGTGTGCGTTTTCTGTGTCCTCTAGTATATAATGTAGGTGTGCGTTTTCTATGTCCTCTAGTATATAATGTAGGTGTGCGTTTTCTATGTCCTCTAGTATATAATGTAGGTGTGCGTTTTCTATGTCCTCTAGTATATAATGTAGGTGTGCGTTTTCTATGTCCTCTAGTATATAATGTAGGTGTGCGTTTTCTATGTCCTCTAGTATATAATGTAGGTGTGCGTTTTCTATGTCCTCTAGTATATAATGTAGGTGTGCGTTTTCTATGTCCTCTAGTATATAATGTAGGTGTGCGTTTTCTATGTCCTCTAGTATATAATGTAGGTGTGCGTTTTCTATGTCCTCTAGTATATAATGTAGGTGTGCGTTTTCTATGTCCTCTAGTATATAATGTAGGTGTGCGTTTTCTATGTCCTCTAGTATATAATGTAGGTGTGCGTTTTCTATGTCCTCTAGTATATAATGTAGGTGTGCGTTTTCTATGTCCTCTAGTATATAATGTAGGTGTGCGTTTTCTATGTCCTCTAGTATATAATGTAGGTGTGCGTTTTCTATGTCCTCTAGTATATAATGTAGGTGTGCGTTTTCTATGTCCTCTAGTATATAATGTAGGTGTGCGTTTTCTATGTCCTCTAGTATATAATGTAGGTGTGCGTTTTCTATGTCCTCTAGTATATAATGTAGGTGTGCGTTTTCTATGTCCTCTAGTATATAATGTAGGTGTGCGTTTTCTATGTCCTCTAGTATATAATGTAGGTGTGCGTTTTCTATGTCCTCTAGTATATAATGTAGGTGTGCGTTTTCTATGTCCTCTAGTATATAATGTAGGTGTGCGTTTTCTATGTCCTCTAGTATATAATGTAGGTGTGCGTTTTCTATGCCCTCTAGTATATAATGTAGGTGTGCGTTTTCTATGTCCTCTAGTATATAATGTAGGTGTGCGTTTTCTATGCCCTCTAGTATATAATGTAGGTGTGCGTTTTCTATGCCCTCTAGTATATAATGTAGGTGTGCGTTTTCTATGCCCTCTAGTATATAATGTAGGTGTGTGTTTTCTATGCCCTCTAGTATATAATGTAGGTGTGCGTTTTCTATGCCCTCTAGTATTTAATGTAGGTGTGCGTTTTCTCTGCCCTCTAGTATATAATGTAGGTGTGCGTTTTCTATGTCCTCTAGTATATAATGTAGGTGTGCGTTTTCTATGTCATCTAGTTTATAATGTAGGTGTGCGTTTTCTATGCCCTCTAGTATAGGTTACAAGTATTCATTAACCGGCAAGGATACATACTTTGAACAGCACCAGTCACACACAAAGCAAACAAACAAATAATCCTTTTTAACATATTAAGAGGAATGAACATGTGTAATTATGTTGATCTATGTTGTCATTAATAAGAGTTATTTCGGACTATGTTTATTAGTTTAATAAATATGTTATTAGATTCATTTTACATAGAGTGGTGGAATGCTTGGCGTAAATCCAACATATAATGACCAGTATAAAATGTTAATTGTACTTGCCGTATATTATTATTTTCTTAAACAACTTTCAAAATACTCGTGTTGACACTTTTAGCTTCATCACGTGACCTTGCTGCTCAATACAGCTATCGCAACGGTGTCGGTCGTCACCCGTTTATATGGGGAACTGAAGACTACAGGGCACCTATGTACGGCGTACTTGTTATTTTTTATTTATCCACGATAACTTGTTGAATATCTTATTTTGATATAGTATATCATTGAATAAACACAGATATTGGTCTTAATCAGAAATGGTTATAGAAACTACTTTTCGGGTTAGGTGTAGATTTTTTAAAATTCGGATAGTTACCTGAATTGCTCATACACCGTATCAGTTTCGGTGGAAATATTCTCCCAATGATTTGCTTGTTTATATTCGTCTGCTGGACAAGTCATGTGACAGTTGCATCAGCCTACCGATACACGTAACGGAATGCTATTGAACCATGCTTCAGCTCTGTTGCGAAATTAGCCTAGAACTATATCAATATTTTAAATACGGATGAAAATCAAAAATACGCCGAGCATAGGTTCCACCACTCTATTATATTACAAGACATGACAATTTCAAGAAAAGCAAAGGGGTCGGGCCACAAGTTCTAGCAACATTAATTACGGCCCTTCCCTAGTTTATTCTAATCAGTAAATGTTATTGTTTTCAAAGTTTGCTAATACTTGTTCTGTTCCTAATATGTAAAATGTCATGTCATCGTATTTTAAGAAGTAGTCAACGGGGTCTTCCGTGCACATTGAACATGTCATAGAGGGTAAACAACGTCACATGCACACCATTCATACGGACTAAACAAGAAACTAACAATGTAAGACTACATGTATATATGCCGACGCTCTATCATGTAAACAACGTCACATGCATACGGACTAAACCAGAAACTAACACTGTAAGAAAACTACGAACTTTGCCTGTGCAACATTTCTACTACACGAATTCACAATTTCAACTTCACAATTCCACGATTCATTTTCACGAAGTCACTAGTTCAACTTCATGATTTCGCTGATTTCGCGATTACAACCTCACGAATTCACAATATCAACTTCGTATACTTCGTTTCAACATCACGAATTCGTGCGGGCCGTTGTCTAATGTTGTCAACACTTCTGGCCCAAACCATTTGCATTTTCATTCTACGTATTGTATCGTTATGTGCATAGCATTAACTATTCATTTGCAATAAAATATGATTAAACTAAAAAAACGAATTCGTGAAGCTGAAATCGTGAAATAATGAAATAGCGAATGCCACTACCCACCGGGATTTCATCTTAAACACACATTATCCCATATCGTACAATGCATAACCGAAAGTAGAAACATTATATTTACGCATAGTTGTGTACAACGGATCATCTAGCCTGGGAACAGGCGTCGATATATTATGCCTGGTCAGTCAACTAAATATATTTGAACACCGAGAATATTAATTGGAACGTATTGAGTTTCTGATCATATCAACTCATGTTGCCACAAGTTAAAAGGTGAAAAATCGACAGACTGGAACCCAGGCTAATGCTCATCTAGCGACCTTCTGAAGAAATACGAATTGTCAAAACAAATTTCTCCATCCAACAATGAGGCCAGTACAGTATGTAGTTAGAACATATTCTATATATAATCAAATAATGAAGCACTTATCACACAATATAGTGACATACCAATTACCCTACATATAAATACAAATGAGTTTGATTCCGACAGAGTGGTTTTACCTGAAGAACCATTGTCACAGAGGTGTCTCGTCGTCCGTTTTAATACAAGTGGACTTAGAAGCGCTAGTATTTGTGCATAACCCAACACTTTCGGTCCCCGACCTTTGTTTTGATTGTCTACCAAGCCTAGCAGTGACACCTTCCATGCAGCAAAACCACCAAATCATGGCTTTAAACTGGTTTCTGAACTTCCTGCCCGTTGCGCAGTACAGAAAGAAGTTAATACTGTGGTTAGTGTACATCAGCATTTCCGCTACTGTGTCTATGAGCTTCCGTCTAGCAAACGTTGCGTCATCATCTCCACTTTCAGTAACTGATGTATAGATCAGGACCATGTTCATAGGGAGAGTTGTGACAAGAAAGGTAAACGAAACAGCTAACAGCATTACTGTAATCTTCTTACTGAGTTCGCCTTCCTGACGGCTCTGTATACGTTTGGACGACATAGACGAATGTTGCCGCAGAAGTAGCCTATTCGTCCTGGCCATAATTACATTCTTAATTATAAAACTGTTCAGAATAATGATTATCAAGAAAGGCACAAATGAATATATAGCTGCATCGACCCATGGCCAAATATCTTCCACCAAATGGGTGTAGTAAGGTTTAGCTTGGCATTTTGAAATCACGGTGTAGTTATACGAACTGTGCTGCAATTGTATAGACCACAAAAAGTGACTATTCACAGCGACGAACACCACTAATGTACTCGCTATTCCTATGCGTGCGTGTCGTGAATTGCATAGTACAGGTGCCTTCAACGGGAACATAACAACTATAGACCGCTCTATAGTTACAGCAACAATCAGCCACACAGAAGCATCGCTGCAAAAGTAACCAAGAAATACCACAGTTTTACACAGGAAGTTGCTCGTATTCTCCACGTCGATGACGAACTGTCCAATCCACCGACGAAATAGTCCAACGTATAGCACTAATAAATCCATCAATGCCAACACACTTAGATAACTATAGGTCGAAGCCTTCCTGACATTTTTCATCAAAATGAGGAACGAAAACAGATTACCAAGTGTGCCAATTGCCAATAAGATTGGCGGAACAAACAGCAATATATTTCTGTGGGCTACGTATTCTTCGTATTTCATATACGTCTTCTCATACGAGCGGATGTACATCGTTGTCACTTTCTTGTCAATTGATGAATTATTATTCAGATTGCTGCTAAGCAAACAACAAATGGAATACAGCCATATTAATAACAAAATCACGAATCCTAACTACTGGCGATTTAATATTTACTATACTGGCTTGTAACCTTTTGCGTTCTCCCGCATCACGGAGTATCTTATAAATACACTCTTACATTCAATCTCGCTGGAAACAGTTTTCATTAAACAACTGTTCGTTCACTGGGAATTGTTTCGAATCAATTATTTACCAGATATAAGCGTGGTGCGGCCATGATTGATCCAAACAATGTGTCTTGTTCCCATGGAGTTTATTCCATTTTGATTCAATGGTTTGATAAAATGCTAATCCTGTTCCTTAGGTGTCTTCTCTGATACTAGTACGAGTTATTCCATTTAGATGCGACGGTTTGATACATGACGATATGGAATGCAGTGATCTCCAATGCTGGAAAATATAATTAAAAGTGACTGCAACAAACATACCTAGATATTTCTACAGATGTGCACGTTGTTTTACAAGTCACATGACAAGATAACTGTTATGACTACTGATATAGTCCATCGAATTAGCTTAGAATCTACTGCACACTGAGATACCCTTAATTTAATAATATTGCATTGCAACATTTTAACAATGAGGATAACGCAATTTATAATTACATATCACAATAACAGTACTGTCACATTTCTAACACACATAAATCCCTACTATGTATGTCATAGGCAATTTGTTTGTTGGGTTACAGCCCTAACGACTGCGCTATCACGACTTCTCCATTTTTCAGTAAAGATACGGCCAGTAATATTCATGTTAGATCAAACACATTACACTGTATGTGTGTCCTGTTTTGTATGCCAACAATGTTACATTATATCGCAACAAACAAATACAATGCATTTTTTTCACGTATGAATGCATTGCTACTACAAATTCTTCTGAATACAGTCGAACACTAACATGGTGTGCCCCAAGGATCCATCCTCGGTCCACTTCTGTTTTTAGTATATATCAATGACATCGTGGAAGACGTAGGTGCTAAGATACATCTATTTGCCGATGACACGAGTCTACACATTGTCGTCGACCAACCTGTAATTTCAGCCCAAATACTGCAATCTGATATCAATAAACTATCCAATTGGGCGGAGGCATGGTTAGTCAGATTTAATCATTCAAAAACTGAATCTATGATCATCTCACGCAAAACACATAGACCACATCACCCAGCATTACTCATGAATAATCAACGAATCTCATCCGTCACGTCTCATAAACACCTTGGTGTCCACTTCTCAAACGACGGCTCTTGGCATACTCATGTAACTCATATTACTGATAAAGCATGGAACAGAATACATATCATGCGAAGATTCAAATTCCTATTGGAAAAACGATCACTTGAAACCATTTATACTTCTTTCATCAGACCAATTCTAGAATATGCCGATGTTCTGTATTGCAATTGCACTCAGTATGAAAAAGACGAACTCGACAAGATCCAGAATGAAGCTTCTCGAATTGCTTCCGGTGCAACAAAACTTGTTTCTCTTCATAAACTACATAGGGAAGTCCGGTGGGAATCATTAGACAAACGTCGACTTAACCACAGACTTACTCTTTTGTATAAAATGAAAAATGGTCTTACTCCCAAACATCTATCTTCTCTTGTGCCACAAAGTGTGGGTGAAACTACCAGATACAACCTAAGAAACGCAGCTAATATTAATGGTATTCCATCCCGTACTGCGCTCTACTACAACTCGTTTCTACCTTCTACCTTAAGAGATTGGAATAATCTATCTATGCAACAACAAAGCTCTCCTACACTATCTTCTTTCAAACACAGTCTTCGTGGAAATATATCTAAAACTCCTAAATACTTTTATGTTGGCTCCAGGAAATGGCAAGTTTATCATGCCCGATTACGTACTGAGTGCTGCTCCTTAAACCAACACCTGTACAGCAAAAACTTATCTCCAACATCTCTTTGCCAATGCGGTCTTGTTGAAAGTAATCACCATTTCTTCTTGGAATGCACACTATATACCAACATCAGAGCAAAACTAATACAAGCAACTTCTATATACTGTACAGTAACTTTGTACACTCTCTTACACGGAGATCAAAACCTTTGCGACAACATCAACAGCAGAATCTCTCTTGCTGTACAGGACTATATAAGGGACAGTAAACGTTTTCCATGAACTTGAATGACTGACCTGTTCCTGGCTCTCAACATTCCAAATCAAATCTCAAGATCTTATTTCTTCTACTTGAATTGAAAACAACTAGGATGATTTATCGTCAAAGTTGATTGACTCTTTTATTTATTATTACTTAATGTTATATTTATTATTACTTAAGATGAACACTAAGTGTATTAGTTATAAATACCATACATTTTAAGCCACTGAGATAAATATCTAGCAAACTATATCGATATCATATCATAGATAGATTTCTTTATTTATAGAGGGTGACCTAATTAGTTTTGAACTAATCCTCCTTAGGGCCCTCTTATCTCACTTTACCTAATAATGTTACTTTCTTCTTACAATAATTGTTGTGAGTGTGCACATAATATAAATTAGAACAATCTATTACACTTAGACTCAACCATATTCTTTGTATTAGCATTCCTCATCATTATAATATTCTGACCTCTATTATTATAATGTCTTTTTTCTTATCTCAACTACAATATCGTATTTTTTCTATCTAAATCGTATTATGAATCTTGTATTGTTAAACATTTCAAGCACATTATTTTACCGCCAACTTTACAGCAAACGAGTTTCGAAGGAGAAGACCTTTATAAGCTAATCTAGCTTTCGGATCTAATCCTTTTTCAAAACACAAAAATATTATATTGTAATGTAATTGCTATATGTATATATGTTACATTGTTTGAAATAAAATATGTTTAAACTAACACTAACATTGAATCAATAAAAAGTGTTTTTTGTGGTATACAAACTTTCAAAATTGAAAGTATAATTTCATATAACGGTCATCCACGCTCCTGAATTGACGTTTGTTTATCATCGGAGTCAATACTAAGCGCGAGATAATGTCGCTTAGAGATAATTAGTCTACAAATAAATATACATAGGCACACATATGTACCATATATCGTGTTATTCGTGATACACGAGTTGTATGGATGTCGACACTGCTTACATTATGTTGTTATGTCAACAAGACGCGTATACGACGTTTGCTTATTAGTTGAAATACTCAGCGTTTGAGGCAAATATGTGTCGGAAAATGATACCGTGTAGTAGGAAAATACATTCTGTAGAAATTTGCGTGTTCACTGATGTAGTGTCGCTTTAATAGAACGCGATAATAGTGATTTCTGCACATTTATTTCATTGCTATGGTGATTGACTATGGATAAGCGGTGGTACGAGGAGAGTCGAACAAACGAGGAGAGTCGAACACACGAGGAGAGTCGAACAAACGAGGAGAGTCGAACAAACGAGGAGAGTCGAACAAACAACAGTAATCCAAGTCATAATAAGATGATATATTTTCAACAATGCTCGAGTACATCTTACAAACAACAATGCTCGAGTACATCTTACAAACAACAATGCTCGAGTACATCTTACAAACAACAATGCTCGAGTACATCTTACAAACAACAATGCTCGAGTACATCTTACAAACAACAATGCTCGAGTACATCTTACAAACAACAATGCTCGAGTACATCTTACAAACAACAATGCTCGAGTACATCTTACAAACAACAATGCTCGAGTACATCTTACAAACAACAATGCTCGAGTACATCTTACAAACAACAATGCTCGAGTACATCTTACAAACAACAATAACGTTTATAGTGATACATAAATAGCGTGTTTTTTATACAAAAATAGCATTATATTGATACAACAATACAGTTAAATCAATAAGAATAACGTTAAATTAATACAAATATTACGTTAAATTAATACAAGTATTACGTTAAATTAATACAAGTATTACGTTAAATTAATACAGGAATAACGTTAAATTAATACAAATATTACGTTAAATTAATACAAGAATAACGTTAAATTAATACAAATATTACGTTAAATTAATACAAGTATTACGTTAAATGAATACAGGAATAACGTTAAATGAATACAAATATTACGTTAAATTAATACAAGAATAACGTTAAATTAATACAAGAATAACGTTAAATTAATACAAATATTACGTTAAATTAATACAAGATTACGTTAATTTAATACAAATATTACGTTAAATTAATACAAGTATTACGTTAAATTAATACAGGAATAACGTTAAATTAATACAAATATTACGTTAAATTAATACAAGAATAACGTTAAATTAATACAAATATTACGTTAAATTAATACAAGTATTACGTTAAATTAATACAAGTATTACGTTAAATTAATAAATGTATAACGTTAATTTAATACAAATATTACGTTAAATTAATACAAGTATTACGTTAAATTAATACAGGAATAACGTTAAATTAATACTACAAGTATTACGTTAAATTAATACAAGAATAACGTTAAATTAATACAAGTATTACGTTAAATTAATAAATGTATAACGTTAATTTAATACAAATATTACGTTAAATTAATAAATGTATAACGTTAATTTAATACAAATATTACGTTAAATTAATAAATGTATAACGTTAATTTAATACAAGAATCTTAGCAATAGCTTTTTACACTTCATCAGGATAAAACATAAACTAAAGGTACTTATAAATACAAACACGCAATGTGCTAACTTACTCAGGATAAAACATAAACTAAAGGTACTTATAAATACAAACACGCAATGTGCTAACTTACTCAAGATAAAACATAAACTAAAGGTACTTATAAATACAAACACGCAATGTGCTAACTTACTCAGGATAAAACATAAACTAAAGGTACTTATAAATACAAACACGCAATGTGCTAACTTACTCAGGATAAAACATAAACTAAAGGTACTTATAAATACAAAGTCGTGATAGCGCAGTGTGGAAGTCGTGATAGCGCAGTGGATGCGCGTTCGCTTCAGGTGCGAAAGGTCCTGAGTTCGAGCCCCACTGGAGCCGTTACGATTGTGCCCTTAGGCAAGGCATTTAAATTCCACATTGCCTCTTCTCTCTCCTTCATGGCGATGGATTCCATCAGGAATGAGGTCTCGAGAGTGATTAATATAAGTTGAAAGAACTTGTTTCGCAATCGAGCTAAAATTAATTTGTATAAATACAAACACGCAATGTGCTAACTTACTCAGGATAAAACATAAACTAAAGGTACTTATAAATACAAACACGCAATGTGCTAACTTACTCATTGCATCACAGTCTGGTTTGGATGAATTGAACCAGTCTACCTTTGATCTAATCGAATCTAATTCAGTATACTTCCAAGCGTGTCAATCATCAATCTGAAGGTAGTTATTTATATAAGTCTGTATCTGGTGAACTCAAATATAAAGAATAAGTTATCTCCATTATGTCATTAACAATTTGCATAGATCAAAGTCAATATTATTTACTATTCACCTCGGAGATCATATAGACCAGTCAATATTATTTACTATTCACCTCGGAGATCATATAGACCAAAGTCAATATTATTTACTATTCACCTCGGAGATCATATAGACCAAAGTCAATATTATTTACTATTCACCTCGGAGATCATATTGACCGGTCAATTTTATTTACTATTCACCTCGGAGATCATATTGCCCGGTCAATATTTTCGGTAATATTGACTGCCTTTGGCTTCCAGTCTGAATCATTAAAATGCTCATTGTGGTAAAACTAACCCCACTGGAGCAGTTACGATTGTACCCTTAGGTAAGGCATTTAACTTCCACGTTGCCCCTTCTCTCTCCGTTGTGGCGATGGATTCCATCAGTAATGAGGTCTCGAGAGTGATTAATATAAGTATAGATGCGTACACAAATGCTTCTAGATCTATTATCATATTATACAAATAGATTTTCTGATTTACTGAAAGATTTCCTGAGGTGATTTTTGCCCAATTTGCTCAATTTCATAAAATGTGGCACATACTAAGACTGCACGACTACTGCTCATGGCTTTATTTCGATACACTTTAGGTAGACATGCTATTTTTGAAAACTGTTCTTCCGCCATATACACCCAACAAAAGTGGTGCGTTTTTAACATTTTAACACTTTCACTGTCGCCGTACATGAATTTAGCATTCCTCTTAGTTATGTCTACTTTTTGCTAGTTCTGTCGCCTTTTTGGAATATTATAATTTTAGTTTTCTGAACATTAACGACTAATTTCCATTTTTCGCAGTAGTTCTTTTAATATTAATAAACCCTTATATAATTACATTGTCAGAAAATATAAAAATAGCATCTGATTATAATAAGATAATGAACAACATTTGAGCATTTCTATTTCAATAACCGCAAAACCTTGTAACATAAATATTTCTTCTATATCATTTAAGAAAATAGAAATAGTGCGAGAAGTGTCATTGGCGTACACCTACTGTATAGATGAAACCTTCACTACCTTCGTACCACCGTTTAAAGTTTATTTACAACGATTGCGAAGCAAATTCTAACAACTTATATTAATCACTCTCGTTGGCGCGGATGAAAGCGTATATGTGGTCATGGTTTTCTGTATTTTGGGGCTGTTTCGTGAACCTAGACGATGAATACGCTCCATGGAAGTATCGTCTTCTAACGAGTTAACATCCTGTTCATCACTTATGAACTTCGTTACCGTCTGCATTCATACTGGGATCTTCCAGACAAACCCCTAAATATCAGGTTATTCCTTCTGATTCTTGCAAGTCTATGGTACTGTATTTGTTTGGATATGTACACTTTCTGCTACCCATGTCACTGTTTACGATGTCCCATATCTGTATATAGTCTCCGGAATAGTAGGATTCTGTTTCTTCTAACGATTCCAGTTTATCACAATTTTTGTTCATGGGTTCAAATAATCGTAAAACGTTTTTTATTGGGAATTCGTAGCTATCTACGCTACTGTTCTTCCTGTTCCTTTTACGACAACTTTGTACTGTCCACGAGTTATCTGTTGTATGTTGGTATATTTATCTCAACATTTACACTACTCTCAGCCATTTCAGCTTCACCTGTTGTCTTCATACTTTACCAACAAATATACGAACTTAACGAAAAACTGCAAGAAGCCTCTATCGATAACATTTAGATATTTTACTTTTTTTCTGTACCGTTAACATTTTCAATTGACTACCATTATATATAAGATAAGAAATTCCTATTGTTCACACCATCATTCACCTGTATAGTCCACGACTTTATTTTGTATGACAATTTGACCAAATATCGTGCCATTATCTTTTCATAGCAAAGTGAAAGCTTACTTCGGCAACAGTTTCGAAGGCTTTACACTATTTGATATTGCAATTTAAACGGAATATTTTTAACATATATCCCAAGAGAAATGTGTATTTGTAGTAACTAATTTAAACATTGTCTAACCATTTTTGTGAAAAATATCCGAGTTCTCATTTTCGCTTGGTGTCTGCAATTTACTATCAGGATTAAACATAAATTATCGGTATATGAAAGTGTAAACCTACCATAGTTACATCAAGAGAGCAGCTACGACCATTCGCAACAACTCATTCTGTCAATACCACTGCGACTATGAGGACCTAAAAACATATATGTATTCACATGATTCTGTAGTTGATTACCACTCTTAATCAACTTTTTCTATGGTAGCCTGTATCAAGATTTACAGATCAAATATGAGACTGCAATTTGTTTCTCGGACCATTGACAACATCATGATCAACGATAAGAGAATAAATGTAGGCTTTTAATCTTGATCAAGGATACTGCTGAAACGTATATAAATCGTGGTAATAAATTATAAGCGGAAGAATGCATCTGTAATATTTATAACTTTCGTACATCTCAAATAATAGGAAATATAATGAGGGACGCCATAATTGGAAATAGAAACCAAAAGAAAACATTATAAACACTTGCCGGTTAATAGATATTCCAGTGCGATTTTCCTAATCCAAACTGACAAATATCTCAATTTACATTCACTAAATGTATAGAAATGACAACTGAAGTCGTTCCTAATAATGCGTGTAACAGGCGTGATTGTAACAGATAAACAGTTATCTTTGTACAAATCAGCCAACCGGTTATAAGTGAGTTAATGAGAATGTTTCAGTCAAATCGCAGGTCTTGGGAAATGGGTTTCACCGTGCATTATGGCGAATACATTTTTCGCGTAGTACATGTATATACCGGATGCATCTAAATGTGTCCGTATGTCAGTCTTGTATCGAAGTGTTAAGCACACAGTCCATGATCTTTGCAGTAGCAATTTGGATGTGAAGTTGAACTTTTCTCTGAGTTGTAAATTTAGCTGCTAACTGACAACTAATGTATTTATGTCTTGGGAAGTGTTGGGCGCCAGTATTCTTTTCTCATACCTTTTTAATCCACGCCGTAGGAACGATGATTATTGGCTGTGGCTGTGTCCGTCTGTCTGTTTTTACGTCTTTCGACGTGATAACTATAAACATTGTTGATGGATTTCGATGTAAGATATTGGATTTATTGATAGTTGGACTGGACGTTGGAGGATTTTGGTATAAATCAAATAAGCCTTACAATGTGGCCTTGAGGTTGAATATTCAAGGTCAAATCAAAGTCATGTGGATTAAAACATTTCGTCTTGTGTCAAATATCAGCGCTGTGGTTTGCTATTCTTTACTTTTTACTTTTTAAATACTACCCTCTTGTCGATATTGGGAGTTTTCTATTCTCTTCCATGGCTACTTCATCGCCTTGTTCAACCGCCTGTCCATACCTCTTCCATGACTACTTCATCACCTTGTTCAACCTCCTGTCCATACCTCTTCCATGACTACTTCATCACCTTGTTCAACCTCCTGACCATACCTCTTCCATGGCTACTTCATCACCTTGTTCAACCACCTGGCCACACCTCTTCCATGGCTACTTCATCACCTTGTTCAACCTCCTTACCATACCTCTTCCATGGCTACTTCATCACCTTGTTCAACCTCCTGACCATACCTCTTCCATAGCTACTTCATCACCTTGTTCAACCTCGACCATACCTCTTCCATGGTACTTCATCACCTTGTTCACCACCTGACCATACCTCTTCCATGGCTACTTCATCACCTTGTTCAACCTCCTTACCATACCCATTACATAGCTTCATCACCTTGTTCAACCACCTGACCATACCTCTTCCATGGCTACTTCATCACCTTGTTCAACCACACGACCATACCTCTTCCATGGCTACTTCATCACCTTGTTCAACCACCTGACCATACCTCTTCCATGGCTACTTCAGCACCTTGTTCAACCTCCTTACTATACCCATTCCATAGCTTCATCACCTTGTTCAACCACCTGATCATACCTCTTACATAGCTTACACCACTACAAAGAATAACTCAAAATGCAAGTAACATTTCAGATTGTTATTTGAGAACGCTGGTGCGTAGCACTTGTGAGACAAGACATGTACACACATTTCTCATACAATGTGTGTGTTTTACGTTTATTTATCGTCGCTACCGGTTGCCCATATGCGCACGACCGCCCCCTGAAGAGATTAGTAATTTTAGCTTTTGGAGGATATTGCAATGATACAGAGAGAGACCCATTCCAGAGTCTCCTCTGATTCTTTTACGTGCACGGTGTAAAGCACCGACACGATACCTCGGTTTAACGTCCCATCTGAAAGACTGTTAATTTTATTAGGGTCAGACGGGGGATCGTTCCTGCGATCCCTGGATTACCAGTCCAGCGTGTTACCACTGGAATATAGATCCGTCTGTTTCTCATACAATGTACATGCTTATATACTATCTACAATTGTAATATGTGTTATAAATAATAACACATGTTCACACAAACCTATATCCTTTACCATAATTATGATAGATACGTAATGTGTCGTTCTACAGTTCCAGATATCCTAATCCTCGTGAAACGTGTAAACCTGTTTCACGAGCAAACCTGTTTCACGAGCTACACATCGGTGCTTACATTTCCACGCTAGACAAAATAGTGTACTGTTAATTCGTGATCTCAAACTCAATGTGTCCGGATATCTCAAATAAAACAAATATGCTACACAATTGTTACACACGAAACACATGGTCCTATTAACGGGAGACTGTTATCATGTGTCACAAATAAAGGATTGTATGAAAGCAATATAAATGTAAATGACTATCGATATATATTGTCTGTCCGAAATGTTGTATGTGTTAACACAGACGGATCTATGGCTCAGTGGTAACACGCTGGACTGGTAATCCAGGGATCGCAGGTTCGATCCCTCGTCTGACCCTAATAAAATTAATAGTCTTTCAGATGGGACGTTAAACCGAGGTCTCGTGTCGGTGCTTTACACCGTGCATGTAAAAGAACCAGAGGAGACCCTGGAATGGGTCTATCTCTGTACCATTGCACTATCCTCCAAAATCTAAAATGACTAATCTCTCCAGGAGGCGTCGCTCATATGGGTAACCGGTAGCGACGATAAATAAACGTAAAAACACACTTTTATGAACACGCAACTGAACAAAACATCTAAAAAAGGGAAATAATAATTATTATTATAACTATTGAAATTTTAACAACTTATATTAATCACTCTCGTTGGCGCGGATGAAAGCGTAAATGTGGTCATTCGTGTGGCAGAAAACCTGAGTACTCGGACCAATCGTATATTTATTTTACAACGATTGTGAAGCAAGGTCTAACAACTTATATTAATCACTCTTGTTGGCGCGGATAAAAGCGTAAATGTGGTTATTCGTGTGTGAGGAAACCGAAGTACCCGGAGAAAACCCACCTGTCTGATCTGGCGACCACCGTACCATCTCACATACTTCCCTGTCCGAGGAATTATTCCTGAGAAACGGAACTACGTAAAAAGACTATCGTACTCCAAATTCGCTTCTGTTTACACACGTATGCTTCTGCCTGATTTTTTATATATTTTTTCTACACATCAACTAGTCTGAAGTTTTCTCAAGTCACATAATTTAACCAACGTTCATGCGTAATGTAATAATGGTCAAAAACGTCCTGCCTAATAAACTTTACTTTATTAGTCAGTGCCAAATAAACATTTCGACGTCATAACGCTGCATGTATGACGTCGTATGTTTACAGATGGTAAAAATATATCATGATGATGATGTTAAATTGTTGGATGCTAAAATACTTATCCTAGCTTTGTAACTAATACAGTTGCACTTAAACATCCATATTAGCAATTGTGACAACATTAGAACTTCTTGAGCGCAATGGAAATGTGTTCGATCTGGTTGTTAATTCGATCCCCCCATTAGAACCACATTGGTGATGTCCTTAATGACGACACTGCAATCACCATTGCCTCCTCTGTCACACATGGCGACGGAGTCAATCAATAACTAGGTTTCGAGGGCGAATTAGAATTACTTAGTAATACAATAACTTGTTTCACAAAGGACCTAATATAAACATGTGTAGACTAGCTTTCATTGATAACTTTATAAACTGATAGATGGCCAACATGTTTTCTTCCACAAATGACGCATGTAATTCATAATGTATGTTAAAGCGACACTACATCAATGAAAATGCAAATTTCTGCAGAATGTAATTTCCTATTATATCGTATAATTTTCCCCCCAAATATTTGCCTCAAAAACTGAGTATTTCAACTAAAACACAAACGTCGTGTCGTATAAGCGGTTTGTTTACATAACAAACTAATATAAATAGGGTCGACATCCATGCGTAATACAACGCGTGTATCCTGAATAACACGATACATGGTACATGTTTATCGGTATATGAAATCCTACTTTCAATTTTGAAAGTTTGTAGATCACAAAAACACTGTTTATTGATTCAATGTTAGTGTTCCAAAATATTCGGAAAAATTTGTAGTAGCAATACATTTTTATACGTGAAATAATGATTTGCTTTTTGCGATGTAATGTCACTTTAAATACCTTGACGTCGACTATTATTGTACATGTTGATTTGCTAAATTGGTACATACACGTCCTTTCATCACAATCAATATATGAGATATATAGCTAATGCCGCAATATATATATAATCCATATAATTGTATTGATATATGCATATGCAGTGACATCAAACGTGACGTCATTTTGCTAGCATTTTTGTAGTTTTACGACGTAATTTACGCACTCTAAAAATAACACCAAAGATGTTTGAGCTTTTTAGATATTTTCGTCATGTTAGAATGGAAATAATATTTATATTTGCATTATTTATATTCGAATAAACAACGTGTGTCGTTCTAAGCTCATACATTAACCACTTAAGCCTTAGGTAATTCCTACGTATCAGAGCTTCAAACATGTTTTACTGTTTAACTGTTGGACAAATATTATTTCCTTAAACCTGTGTTACGCTAAATGTCCGGTCAAATGTAATTATATACTAGAGGACATAGAAAACGCACACTTCGGATAAGTGTGTTTTTACATGAAAAACAAATAACTATATAAATACAGAGTTTTAAACATTTTGGAATATGTTTAGTTGTTCACTTTGTGTTTTGTAATAAAGATATGATATATCTTTGGTGTAATCCTTCGTATTTCGTTAATAATAATCATATAATGTAGGTGCGCGTTTTCTATGTCCTCTAGTATAATAAAAGTTATAATAAGTATTCTAGCTATCTCGTTATTTCTCCAATCTATATAATAATAACCTACCACTTTGGTTAATATTTTCTCATGTAACTATATGTTATATCCTTGCTTCCAACAAGTAACATCACAACGCCCTATTATTGAAAAACCACTATCCTAAACTCCCTGAAAATCTTCGCACACAAAACAAATCGAGTCATTCATCTCAAGCGCTAGTTCGCAGTTATTGGTTCATGATATGCTTCTATAGGCACGTAACCCGCACATCATGTGCTATGCCATATTGTTTGTTATGTTAGCCAGGCGATGTGTCCGTATATACTCAGTAATCGCCGATGGATATTTATCTGATTACGACCCAAGCATCACCACAGGACATGAGATGATCTCTTGTCAAATGTAGATTTACAGTCTACGAAACATGTACATGTACTGGTGTACGAAACGAGTATAGATGCATCCATCAACAAGTACTGTCGGTCATTGATAATCTCTTTGAATAGAGGAGTGGTTTCCAAATATATCAATGTGACATTCCAAACATTGTTTTTTCTTGATGTAAAATATCCGATTCTATGACATACACACACATTTCCATGTTGACGACAATACAATCCTGTGTAGATGATTTGTTCACGCCACCGCATCAATGCATCTGTGCGAGTAAATATTTCTAAGATGTTTAAAATGTTTTAGAAAGAAGATTACATCGTTTTGGTTTCTGTATATGTGTGGCTATATGCACTGTTGTGTTGCTGGATATGTATACATATCACATATCCCGGCGTCCAGTGGGACAGTATGTCAGTATAAGATTATTGATACGCATGCCTTATATTCAGCGAAATTACAAATCATTTGACTTCACCACACTCGGCGCGTAAAAGAACGTTACTTCATTTAAATAATACTTGTATAGATGCCTATATATTTCATCTTGCAGTGTGAATATTGTTCATATTATGTTGTTCATCTTAATGTTAATGTTTATTATCTGGTCTTTATCATTGCTACCTCTATCTGTTGGCATTCATCTGAACCCCATAGATAACTTCATGACTTCACCACAGTCAGGCCGAATGTTTATAGCGATATTACATCGCAAAAGCAAAATGCATTTGTTAACATATACATACATTGCTACTACACATTCTTCAGAATACATTTGAACAATAAACAGTGCGTTTGTGGTCTACAAACTTTCAAACGTGAAAGTAGGATTTCATGTAACTGTCATCCATGCTCCTGATTCGACGTTTGTTTATTATTGGAGTCAATACATAACGCGTGATACTGTCGTCTAGAGATAATTCAACTAAGATTAATCTACAAATAAATATGCAGAGGCACACATGTCGGTAAATCTGTACCATAAATTGTGTTATTCAGGGTACACGCATGAATGTTGACCCTATTTGCATTATTTTGTTATGTCAACAAACCGCGTATACGACGCTTGTTTATTTGTTGAAATACTCAGTTTGTGAGGCAAATATTGGAAAAGAAATTATACCATATAATAGGAAATTACATTCTTCACATTTGCGTTTTCACCGATGTAGTTCCGCTTTAAAGAACGTTACCGTATTTATATAGTACTGTAGAGATGTTTATATATTTCATCTTACAGAGTGAATGTTGTTCATACTATGTTGTTCATCTTCATGTCTACAGCGTGAATGTTGTTCATACTATGTTGTTCATCTTTATGTCTACAGCGTGAATGTTGTTCATACTATGTTGTTCATCTTTATGTTTACAGCGTGAATGTTGTTCATACTATGTTGTTCATTTTCATGTTTATTTTCTGGTCTTGTCATTGCTGCTTCTATCTGTTGACATTCATCTGAACCCCAATCCTGACAATCTTGCCATCGACACAAGTTCAATTAACCAGTCAATTGATATTATTAACAGGGTCCAGTATATGCATTATTCATATTAATATTCAAAGTCTGAGTGGGAAACTCGATATTATAGAAGTAGAGGCACAAGCTTAAGACATTCTTATGCTCTCAACTAACTTCTCAATAACAGTTGTTAGTCATTATTAATTGCAACATGTCTCGGCATTTTGTCTGTATACTCAAAGAAGCAATTGACCTTTGTTTTACTAGCAGTAATGTTGTTTTGTGATGTCATTTACGCACTCTCAGAGCAACACCAACTATGTTGGCGCTCTGTGGATATTTTGGTCATGCTAGAAGTACATGTGGCTTCTTAATAGAATTCAGTGTATTGGAAATTTGGAAAGTGGCGGCTTAATAAAGGATGGCTGCTTAATAAAGGATGGCTGCTTAATAAAGGATGGCTGCTTAATACCCATATAAGTCATATTTGCAAATTGTTATATAGATGTATTGTCATTACTTGTCTCATTACCCCTTTTCTACTCTAGACAATTCCATATATCATCATGAGTTTTACGTTTATTTATCGTCGCTATCGGTTGCCCATATGAGCAACGCCTCCTGAAGAGATTAGTTGTTTTAGATTTTGGAGGATAGTGAGTGCATGATACAGACAGAGACCCATTCCAGAATCTCCTCTGGTTCTTTTACGTGCACGGTGTAAAGCACCGACACGAGACCTCGGTTTAACATTCCATCTGAAAGTCTGTTACTTTTATTAGGGTCAGACGGGGGATCGAACCTGTGATCCCTGGATTACCAGTCCAGTGTGTTATATATCATCATATTCCATACCATATGATATATAGTGTATCTCTACTGTACAGCTTTAACATTACTATATTAATCCAATATGCAGTTTTCACGTATAGTCCTATCATTTGATCTGTATATATGTTGAGGGCCTCGTGGTAGATTAACGTTTGTTAAATGAGTTCTCTCGTAAAATAAAGACTTTATTATTATTATACTATATTTCGTATGGCTATTGTACTTAATATGATTGATGCTAATAACATATTTGAATTGTATGGTATTTCCCCCAAATAATACTAAATGGAGCAATAAACGTGGCTGACGTTTTGCCAACTCTTTTTTTGCCTGCTTAATACTATTCTTTATAATTAAAAAGTGCATCTGATTCCAGGGATCAGGAAGCACGAATTTCCGAATGTTACAATAAATTGTTTTTTGCAAGCTTGAGTTCTCTGTCGAAGAATCGATCACACGATTCAATTACAAAACCAATCAGGAAACTGCCTGCAACAGAAAGCAAGCACGTGCTATCATGAGTCCAATTTTGAATTCCCTCCCCGATTATTTGTTGTCGTTTCTTTTCATACTGCCAGGAGTTGAGCCTGTGTCAGCATTGTAACGGATACGTTGCGAGTTCGAGCCCAATCAGAACGGCAGCTAGATACTTAAATCCATGTTGCCTCTTATCTCTCCCTCATGACTTCCAATTAACATGACACCGATGAGACAATAGCTCCTCCCACTAGTCACGTGTTCAGATTTATCTAGACACCGATAATCGCGACAGCCATTTTCTAATGTTGTTAAAACTTGTGGTCTAAACCATATTTGTATTATCATGCTAAATTTTGTAACATTGTGTTGTATATTACATCATGATGAATTCAATAAAATATGATTAAACTAGTTGTCGAGGGAAACAATGGCGGATGTTTAATAACGCTTACGGTTGCTGGAGGTGTGTCGCTTTATCGATCGCTGATTGGTTTATTGGATTATAGCTGGCTGGATTGATTGATTGACAGCTCGCGTCATGTTAATTCCATTATGAGAAAGATAACGATTGATCTAATGGTGTAAACAATTTTATCGCAATCGAGTTAAAATAGATATTCGTAGACAGTAACAGCATAATGTCTCATCTACTCATCCAAGAACAACATGACTTAAAATGCAATTGCAACATCATTTGGTCAACAATTTCAATAACTGGACTTCAGGACATCTATGTGTCGGCATTTTACAAGCCAATGAAAATGACTCACAGTCACTACAAGAACTACGGACATCTGTTTCGAAAATACCAAGAAACAACATCATATTTATTTTCGGAGATCTTAACATCCACTGAGTCATCTTCCCCACCCTGTAAATTCAATCAAATGTACGGATCCATCTCCGAAAATCTCACACATTTCAACCTTGAACAAATGGTCAAAATCCCCACCAGAGATAAAACATATATTGGACCTATTCCTAACAAACACCCCCAGCAGTTGTTCACAATATTCAAACCATTCCCAGCATTGGGTTTTCGGACCATGACATTTTTTTCATGAACTCAAATTTAACAGGGGCCACCCTTTCCCGGCAAAGATGATGGTCAGATCATACAGTAAGGCCGATCTGGGATGCTTTTCTGAAAAAGTTGACCAGTTAGACCACACTGATCCAAATATCTCTTGGAACGGTCTCAAGTCCGAAATAAATAGGTTATCCAAAATGTACATGTCATCTAGGTTAAGCAAGTCACGTGTCGACCTCCCATGGATATCACACAAATTAGTAAAGCTCATTAGAAAAAGGGACAAACTTTATTAAAAACTCAAAAGGTTACCAAATACAAATCAAAATATGGTAACCAAATTAAAATCATTGAAATCCATCATACAAAAAAAAGATCAGACATTCTTATTACTTAGACTCGGTCATCTTTAATCACATCAGTAATGCAGGTTAAAACAACTACTCCTTCGTCAAGCCCAACAAAACTGAAAACTCTGGAATAGCCCCACTCAGTAGTAATGGTCACATCCATTCTGACCCAATGTTAAAATCCAATATTCTGAATCGACAGATTGAAATTGTCTTTTCTAGTCCTAACCCCCTCAGTCTCAAACAATTGTCAAACAGTGCAGCCTCAATGCCCACTCACCCATGCATGCCAACAATCACTATCACCGTACAAGGAGTTGACAAAAGCTCCTATCAGGACTAAGCCCCAATAAGGCGTCAGGTCCTGATGAAATCTCACATAGGTTACTTAAACAACTGCACAGCGAAATTGCCCCAATGCTAACATACATTTTTCAAGGGTCACTTGACACCGGTATTATTCCAGATGATTGAAGGCATGCAGTTATATCTCCCGTATACAAAAAGGGTCAACAGTCCAAACCTAGCAACTACCGCCCCATTTCTCTTACATGCATATCATCCACACTCGTAGAACACATCCTGGTTTCCAACATCATGTTATACTTAGACTCTCACGATATTCTTAGCTGACAGCAGCACGCGTTCAGGTCAAAACACAGCTGTGACACCAAACTCATTGATTTCACACAAGAGATAGCTGACAACCTCTCTCGTTGGCGAGGATGAAAGCGTAAATGTGGTAATTCGTGTGGGAGGAAACCGGTTTTAACACACCTCTCCGATCTGACGACCACCATACCATGGCACATACTTCCCGGTCCGAGGATCGAACTCGGGTTACATTGGAGAGAAGCGAGCGCGCTAACCACTGCGCTAATCGGACAGCCAATTAAAATATGAAGGCCCGACTAATAAATTGAGCAAACAAAGGATGCGAGAGGGGTTCTGGACAATTTTGAATCCCAGAACGTCAATGGTGCACTCAGTGATGCATATGGCCGACTGCTTTCTCTTATTATATAAGTAGATTATCTTTGCTGCTTCTGTAGACATCCCTATGATCAAGGCCACTTCGTCCTCTTGTCCATGGTGACATGTCCTGCGAGTGTTTCTCTTTCGAAGATGGTCCTTTGTTGAGCCACACTACCCACTGTTAGTCATCTCACAGCAGCATATAAACGAATCTGGCAGTTAGACATCTGGTCGTCTCTGTCGCCCCAGTGTCTAGCCATACCTCCGCCACTTCCATAAGACGGCGATACTCGATCGTGTGTCCCATGTCACAATGTCAACAACCAGACTATCCCATAATCCCACCCAGCTGCTGCGAGATGCGCCCCGATCGCGACGTGTACGTCGTGTGGAGATTGGCCGGGATTCAATCAACTATTGACATATTATGACTAGGCCCTACATCAAACAGTGGATAAGCTTGTTTTCTAACTCAATTAATGTGCAAATACGTGACGGAAACTCGGGGATAACCTTCGCGGTATTTGAGATGATATTTCTCAGCAACACACAACTATATTATAGCATCAAAATTAGTAAATAAAACGCACAAAACAAGGGATCAAAACCTGCCGGAAATACAATTGATATTCCAGAACGTTGTACATACATGTAATAGCTACATCGATTCTGACCTTTGTTGCTGATGTTTCTTCCGTTACAGTCGTTTCTATGATATGTGCTAAGTTGCTGCTAACCGGCTATTATCATTGTATAGAAATGTGTGTGACATTTAAGATGCGTCGATGCCTAGCAGTGGATCTTTGTAAAGTTTTAATAATTACCGGTTTGTAAACTTTACAAGCACATTATGTATTCTTAAACGTTGAATTATAAACACATAGCAGCAGGTTCAATTATTATATTATCACTGGATGGCTGTTCAGTATCCGCCAAGTGGACAGGTTATATTGTGTTATTGCTCGACAAACTTCTGACCATTATTTCCCAGGGTATGTACACACATTTCACCATTGTTACCCTTATCTGTGCAATAATTGTTTAATATTTGAATTGAGCTGAATTGTTAAAAACTGTTGCCGTTTTGAGTAATTGCTCATATTATGCTATATAATAGTGCTATTGCATTCTGGAATTGGTCATACAGAGGATTAAAGCATATGTTATTGTTTTGTCTTTCCTGGTTATTGATGTTACACCGTTGACCTTCGAGGGCTTAGATGGTCGGCCAACTTGGCTATCGGCCTACTGATCTTATTGGGTTTGTTAAAATAATGATTAGATATAACTATGTTATATATAAAGTGGTCAAAGTTCATACTTGGCACATGCTATGGGTGTAATTGCTTCAATTGTATACAATAAAGTCAGTGCAGATATAAGTCATTGTTTATCAGAGTCGAATTGTATCTATAACAGACAATGGCAATCTATCTATTGTGTGTCTTTTCTTTTATGCTTTCGAATGAATGATATAGTTTTCTCAGTGAAAGAACATTCCACCCTACACCGCTTTGAAACAGTGAAAGCTGGCATTTTCTCTGCCAACGGTTGTGGTTCGTATTCCTGAGCGGTTATCTGAATGATTGAATTTTAGTTATTTTCTGACTATCATGAACAGATAATTATTAAGTAATATATTCTAATGAATTTGTTTTGCCTTTAGTTTTTAATTTTGACGACAGACATAAACTAACTTGAAAATAATACAGGGACTATTTCTTGTTACTGACGTTCACACTAGTAGAAGTGGTTATGCGGTTGTGTCACGTAGTGCAATGAGGCTCCAGTCAGAGGCAGATAAAATGAATAAAATCTAAAATGAATAATATTATATTATATTAGCCACATTTTAAGACATTGTATATCATAAAATAAAAGGATTTGTGTTTATTAGTGTAAATAATACGCCATTCGTGGAATACAAATTTCGATGATCAATCGATGAAATAAAATCCTATATTACACTAATAAACACAAATACCGTCTATACCAGTTGAGCACTTCAACTAGTGGCACTTTACAATTATGCCAGCTCTTTTATTATGTGTGTTCCATTAATGTCAAACCCCTCGCGGGAACCTAGACATGTTTTCCTGGGCAGGCTTATCCGACCTAAGTGGTTAACCAGTACTAAGCAATGTATGTTAGGTACCTTGCTCAATGACACTACATACCTGGTCTGACCGAGTATCGAACCCGGGACCGTTCGATTCCAAATCAGACGCTCTACCACTGGACCACGGACGCCACCGTGTTTTAATAACATACGCACATTAATGTCGTTGCTGTAGAATAGTAGACAATACCATTGCATTGGAAACATGGATTGTGGAAGCTAGAAATGTGCACTGACTAACCCGAATCTAACCACTGAATATAGTCATGCATACGATATGCATACATATAGAGCAGACAAATGTAACTATTGATGTTCCACTTATGGGAAACAATCAGAAATAGATTCCATGCAATATTATATAAAACAGGCCAATAACAGATAACACGTTATCAAATATAAAAAGGAACGATTCTGTATCCTTGCAAAGATTGACATGTTCTTGTCGGCGTCTATAAGCTACCAGATAAAGACCTGACGTATGATTGTACTACAGTAGGCCCTTCTCTAGCGCCAGTATATCACCGATTGCTTACTGCGTTTGTTTGTCTTATCTTGTTAACTATTCCGAATTAGTTGTGTTGACAGGCAGCCATCAAATACGGCGTTCAAGATGTCAACAACTGATGTAGTAAGTTATCAAATGGTGTAAGCGGCAATGCCGAATCAACAGTATTGACCTGCTCTGTTTTCAATTATTAATACGTATCCTATCTCATTGAGAAGCAGATCGGCTCCTAGAATATTGTGTTTTTTTCTGGACGAATGGGAATTTATATGTGATACGAATTACTGCTATGTATTCGTGTTATAGGTATTAAAATTGTCCACTTGTTTTCAGGGAACTAGTTCCAAGCTTTCACTGCTGTTCGCATAGAAATACAGGCTTGAGCTGGAATCCAGACATTGCCAGGTCTATTTACGTAGTTGAAATTCTGCAACAATATTTGGTTCCCATATGATTCGCGGATGTTCCAGTAGGGATGTGGTATATACTATTATGCTGGACAGGGTTTCATGTTATTATCAACATGTTTGCATTTAATTACTAAACTATGCACTTTTTAATTTACAAATGTATATACATTCACTCAATACACTATCCGAGTGTGTATTATGCAGAGTGAATTGAATTGCCAATCGTCCATCTATTACATATTTATATCTAATAGTTTTTTTTCTTGCTAAAAACTAGGAGTCATGTAACTTCTTAGTACTTAGTATGTCTACATCCTGGTACTTTCTATTTGTTTCTGTAAATATATGGCAATGTTCTTTGAATGCATTTTCCCTATTGCAATATATTACCCAAATCTCAATTAATAGCTTATACATATTTATTTTAGCTCGATGGTGAAACCAGTTCTTACACCTTATATTAATCACTCTCGAGATCTCATTCCTGGTGGAATCCATCACCAAGAGGGAGAGAGGCGTGGCTAGCCTGGGTTCCAGACTGTCGATTTTTCACCAATCTACTTAGCTCATTCGCTTCTCATCAATGCAACCCGCGTGCGACCCTCGGCCCGGGAAGCATGTGAGATGGTACGGTGGTCGCCGGATCGGACAGGTGGGTTTTCTCCGGGTACTCCGGTTTCCTCTCACACGAATGACGACATATACGCTTATATCCGCGCCAACGAGAGAGATTAATATAAGTTGTTAAAACTTGCTTCGCAATCATTGTAAAATAAATAAAGTTTAAACTAAACCAGAAAACGTGATGTCATAGTTCCTGGAAAACACAGCGCACAAACCTGGCTGGTAGACAGTAATGATTTACCATATATACAGTTAAACCTGTATTATGCAGTCAGCACAGGGACTCGCAGAAAGTGGCCGTTGTGCACAGGTCAATGTATAATAAAACAGAAAATTGGGAATATGGAAATTGGCTGTTTAATACAGGTTATGTGCTTAATGGAGGTGACACATGTATTACATATTGATACAGCTACATGTGTGTAGGTTGATCGGTGAGCAGTGCTCTGATGTAATATTTCGCTTCACCAGGCCATCACTCACTTACAAATTGATACAGCTAAATGTGTGTAGGTTGACTGATGAGCAGTGCTCTGATGTAATATTTCGCTTCACCAGGCCATCACTCACTTTTTTAAAATTATATACCCATAACGGTAATCATTTGCATAACCTGGGTTCCAGTCTGTCGATTTTTCACCAATTTACTTCTTGCAAAATGACATTGATATTATCAGAATCTCAATACGGCCCAATTAATGATCTCGGTATTAAAATATATTTATATGACTTACCAGACAAAATATAGACGAGGCATGTGGAATCTAAGACGAGGCATGTGGAATTTAAGACGAGGCATGTGGAATCTAAGACGAGGCATGTGGAATCTAAGACGAGGCATGTGGAATTTAAGACGAGGCATGTGGAATCTAAGACGAGGCATGTGGAATCTAAGACGAGGCATGTGGAATCTAAGACGAGGCATGTGGAATCCTAAGACGAGGCATGTGGAATCTAAGACGAGGCATGTGGAATCTAAGACGAGGCATGTGAATTTAAGACGAGGCATGTGGAATCTAAGACGAGGCATGTGGAATCTAAGACGAGGCATGTGAATTTAAGACGAGGCATGTGGAATCTAAGACGAGACATGTGGAATTTAAGACGAGGCATGTGGAATCTAAGACGAGGCATGTGGAATTTAAGACGAGGCATGTGGAATCTAAGACGAGGCATGTGGAATCTACGACGAGGCATGTGGAATTTAAGACGAGGCATGTGGAATCTAAGACGAGGCATGTGGAATCCTAAGACGAGGCATGTGGAATCTAAGACGAGGCATGTGGAATCTAAGACGAGGCATGTGAATTTAAGACGAGGTATGTGGAATCTAAGACGAGGCATGTGGAATTTAAGACGAGGCATGTGGAATCTAAGACGAGGCATGTGGAATTTAAGACGAGGCATGTGGAATCTAAGACGAGGCATGTGGAATCTAAGACGAGGCATGTGGAATCTAAGACGAGGCTTCTGGAATTTAAATGCCTTGCCTCAATCGAACACACAATAAAATTAAAACACAACCGTAGTCATATAATTGGAAGCTCCTGACTTAGTGGTTGCGGTCGTTGTTTGCATATCACTTGTCCCGCACCGCTGCTGGTTAGAATCCCACTATGGGTGTCGAATTAGTTCATATGAGGATGCTATCCAGCTGGCTAGTGGCAGATCGGTGGTTCTACCAGGGTGCATGGCAATGTCTCAAAACTGCTCGTATTGGCACCCAGGGTCTTTATGTGCCGTAATAGCTGAAGAGTGAAGTTGAGTTTAACACCCAAAATCAATCAAACAAACATGGGCCCCATAACAACAAGTCGTGAAAGCACAGTGGTTGCGCGATCGCTTCAGGTGTGAAAGGTCCGGAGTTCGAGCCCCGCTGGAGCCGTTACGAGTGTGCCCTTAGGCACGGCATTTAATTTCCACATATGCCTCTTCTCTCTCCTTCGTGGCGATGGATTCCATCAGGAATGAGGTCTCGAGAGTGATTAATATAAGTTAGTAATGAGTATAAATTTGTATAGACTATACAAACACACAACGTTCCATTTTAGGCAAAAGTAGGACTGACTCTTCAACTAACACGCCCATGAGTTTGATTGGCACACGGTGTTAGTTAGCATTTTCATGATTATAGTATACTAGAGAACATAGAAAATGCACACCTACAGTATATTATTATTATTACATGATCAATCAATCATGGCATTGTAGTTATCAGTAAGATCATGGCATTGTAGTTATCAGTAAAATCAATCAATCATGGCATTGTAGTTATCAGTAAAATCATGGCATTGTAGTTATCAGTAAGATCATGACATTGTAGTTATCAGTAAGATCATGGCATTGTAGTTATCAGTAAAATCATGGCATTGTAGTTATCAGTAAGATCATGACATTGTAGTTATCAGTAAGATCATGGTATTGTAGTTATCAGTAAGATCATGGTATTGTAGTTATCAGTAAGATCATGGTATTGTAGTTATCAGTAAGATCATGACATTGTAGTTATCAGTAAGATCATGGCATTGTAGTTATCAGTAAGATCATGGCATTGTAGTTATCAGTAAGATCATGGTATTGTAGTTATCAGTACGATCATGGCATTGTAGTTATCAGTAAGATCATGGCATTGTAGTTATCAGTACGATCAATCAATCATGGCATTGTAGTTATCAGTAAAATCAATCAATCATGGCATTGTAGTTATCAGTAAAATCAATCAATCATGACATTGTAGTTATCAGTAAGATCAACCAATTATGGCATTGTAGTTATCAGTAAGATCATGACATTGTAGTTATCAGTAAGATTAACCAATCATGGCATTGTAGTTATCAGTAAGATCATGACATTGTAGTTATCAGTAAGATTAACCAATCATGGCATTGTTGTTATCAGTAAGATCATGACATTGTAGTTATCAGTAATATCATGACATTGTAGTTATCAGTAAGATCATGACATTATAGTTATCAGTAAGATCAATCATGGTATTGTAGTTATCAGTAAGATCAATCATGACATTGTAGTTATCAGTAAGATCATGACATTGTAGTTATCAGTAAGATCAATCATGGTATTGTAGTTATCAGTAAGATCAATCATGACATTGTAGTTATCAGTAAGATCATGACATTGTAGTTATCAGTAAGATCATGGTATTGTAGTTATCAGTAAGATCATGACATTGTAGTTATCAGTAAGATCATGGTATTGTAGTTATCAGTAAGATCATGGTATTGTAGTTATCAGTAAGATCATGACATTGTAGTTATCAGTAAGATTAATCATGGTATTGTAGTTATCAGTAAGATCAATCATGGTATTGTAGTTATCAGTTACGGAGTTGCATTATTATATACACTAATCTGAATAGTATCATCGCGAAGCACCAGTACAAGCTAAGAACACATCGGTGGCCTCCGTGGCGGATACTTGTGGTCGTTGACTTCAAATCACTTGCCACTCATCGATGTAGGTTTAAATCCCACTGAGTGTGTCGAATTCTTTCAGGTTAGGAATCTATCTGGCTTGTGGAATGAATATGGTTACCCTTCCGTGCCTGAAATACTGCTCGGAGGGGCACCCGAGGTCTTCCTCCACCGATAGCAGCAGCAGCAGGAGAATCACCATATGAGACTGTGTGTTTTACGTTTATTTATCGTCGCTACAGGTTGCCCATATGACCGTGAAGAGATTAGTCATTTTAGATTTTTGGAGGATAGTGCAATGATACGGACAGAGACCTATTCCAGAGTCTCCTCTGGTTCTTTTACGTACACGGTGTAAAGCACGACACGAGACCTCAGTTTATTGTCCCATCTGCAAGACTTAATTGTATTAGGGTCAGACGGTGGATCGAACCTGTGATCCCTGGATTACCAGTCCAGCATGTTACCACTGAACTACAGATCCGTCTGTACCATATGACCCTACGCTGATGGAGCGAATTTAAACCCAAAAATCAAAACGAACATCATTAGAACACATCGTGTAAACTCGTCCCATCATGGTACAGGAGAAATCCAAACATATAGCCTGTAAACCCGTCCCATCATGGTATAGGAGAAATCCAAACATATAGCCTGTAAACCCGTCCCATCATGGTATAGGAGAAATCCAAACATATAGCCTGTAAACCCGTCCCATCATGGTAGAGGAGAAATCCAACTATTATAGCCTGATATGCAAGCGTTTAATTTGTATTCGAAATATCCAAATAACTTGTACATTTCATGGCGGGCGTCAATACTGACGCACAAAAGTAATTCCCTGCCTTAATTTGGTCAAGAAATTCCGACGGCTATCAAAACTGCCTGAAGTGTTGAGTCGGGTTTTTAATTATGAAGAATGGCTGCGAAATGAACTAAGCAAAGCTACATTGTTGAAAGCCTCACTTCCATTTAGCCTGGGAACAAGGCGTCGATATATTTTGCCTTGTCAGTCAAATAAATATATTTTAACACCGAGACCATTAATTGGGCCGTATTGAGTTTCTGATATGAGACTCGAGCTTCTGTTTAGTGTCCCGTATGGAAGACTGTTAATATTATTAGGGTCAGACGGGGGATCGAACCTGCGATCCTTGGAGTTGCAGTCCGACGTGTTTATCACTGGACTACTGATCCTTCTATTGTAAACAGGTACGAACTCTAGTTGTCTGAAATACTGTTTTCAAAACTGTAGCTGTATCAATATGTAAATAAACCTGTGTTTGTGGTCACCTCCATTATGCACATAACTTGTATTAAGCAGCCAATGTCCATATTCCCAATGTTCTGTTTTGTTTAAACATGTTCTGTTTTAATATGCATTGACCTGTGCTAACAGCCACTTTCTGCGATTCCCTGTGCTGACTGCATAAGACAGGTGTAACTGTATATATGGTAACTCTGTACTGTCTACCAGCTAGGTTTGTGCGCTGTGTTTTCCAGGAACTATGACATCACGTTTTCTGGTTGATATCACGTCTTCCTGTATGACATCACGTTTTCTGGTTGATATCACGTCTTCCTGTATGACATCACGTTTTCTGGTATGACATCACGTTATCTTGTTTGATACCATGTTTTATGGTATGGCATCATGTTTTCTGGTTTCATACAACGTTTTCTGGTATGACATCACGTTTTTCTTGTTTGATACCTCGTATCCGTGTCTAACCAGCTCCTGAGAACGCATGCGTACTCAGTACTATTTATTTACTTCCTGTAGCGTCTCTGTGTGTCAAATGTGACAGATAACAGATGATTGTAGTTTCGTGGTAATATTTCAATCGTGTCTAATACTATCAAATAAAAGATTTGGCTAGAATAAGGTCTTCAGTTCGCGACCACAAGGACATATCTGTAATATGATCGTGTTGTGTCGTAAGGTTTCCGTTGCTGGTTCAGCATGGTTGATTCATGTGTGCCTGTGACGTGTACTAGGTGCCTGTGACGTGTACTGGGTGCTTGTGACGTGTACTGGATGCCTCTGACGTGTACTGGGTGCCTGCGACGTGTATTGGGTGCCTGTGACGTGTAATGGGTGCTTGTGACGTGTACTGGGTGCCTGTGACGTGTATTGGGTACATGTGACGTGTATTGGGTGCCTGTGACGTGTACTGGATGCCTGTGACGTGTAGTGGGTGCATGTGACGTGTACTGGGTGCCTGTGACGTATACCGGGTTCCTGTGACGTGTACGGGGTGCCTGTGGCGTGTACTGGATGCCTCTGACGTGTACTGGGTGCTTGTGACGTGTACTGGGTGCCTGTGACGTGTATTGGGTGCCTGTGACGTGTACTGGGTGTCTGTGACGTGTACTGGATGCCTGTGACGTGTATTGGGTGCCTGTGACGTGTACTGGGTGTCTGTGACGTGTACTGGGTGCCTGTGACGTGTACTGGGTGCCTGTGACGTGTACTGGGTGTGTCGAATGATGGCATATGAGTGAGCTATCCAGCGGAATGTCGGTTGTTCAGCTTGGGTGCCTGAAATACTGCTCTGAACGGCACCCGAGGTCGTCCTCCACACACAATAGCTGGAATGTCGCCAGAGGTCGTCCTCCACACACAATAGCTGGAATGTTACTCGAGGTCGTCCTCCACACACAATAGCTGGAATGTTGCCCGAGGTCGTCTCCACACACAATAGCTGGAATGTCGCCCGAGGTCGTCCTCCACACACAATAGATGGAATGTCGCCCGAGGTCGTCCTCCACACACAATAGCTGGAATGTCGCCCGAGGTCGTCCTCCACACACAATAGCTGGAATGTCGTCATAACCTAAGCTGTTGGTGTGTCTCTAAACCTGTCACACAAACACGACTGTTGTTAACTGACAAATTGCAGAATGCCGTAGCTACCAAAAGCCTCAATTGACGGCAATTCTTCATGTACAATCTCAAACTTAGCGTCGGCAGTTATTGAAAAGAATTTTAATTTGCAACATTTGCTAACTTCCATTACTCGGCGTTTATTTAGGTTCCTTGAAAGATAAATTAACTTAGAACGCCTCAACGTGACGTGCATTGTATTACGTAATTTCATAGTACGATATGGTAGCCCATACTAAGCAAACTCTAGAGACATAGCGTACATGCCAATTCATTCAACCCGGGACATTGACTCTCTCAAGCATGATAACCTCACAGTCAGATGCAATGCTCAAAGCATTCAAAGGTAATGCATGGCGTCATGGTAATATTGAGAATTGCTAAGTGTTAAAAGCCGTATTATTACAGAAGACCGTCCGTGTATAAATATCTGGAACTATTAAAGACATCCGATAATTCAATCATATTTAAATTAGCAAATTATTTGAAAAAAGATGTGTACCTCACAAGCTCTCTAACGACAGTATAATGTCTTCCTTGATAAATAATTTCCATTTACATAATTATGTCAAAGACAAATAAAATTAATTTTTATTCTAATTTGTATCTAATAAAATTGTTTCTTCTTGTTAAATGTACTTGATATTATACGATATTCTGCTTAAATATAATGTCCATCCTCTGTTACTAATACAATGAACACACTTGAATATGTAAATAACAAGTCACATGGTGTAAATAAATATATTATTTGATTATGTACTATGCACAAGTCTGATAATAACATGTTGTTCTGTTCTGTTAAAGAAACTAATATTCTTTTTTTTGTAATTAATATCTTTATTTTCTTTCCACACCAAAACATACAAGCTCCTTATACGTGTATGGTACAACATTAAAACACCAAACTATTAAAGTAATAGTGGGTTTAGCATATATATGCAAAATCAGAAAGCGATCGAGGTTTAATCTGCGTCTCTGCTTCCCTGAAGACTCGCATACTGTCTGTCAGATAGCATCGAGAGATTTATAAAGCACGATTGGTGTGTCCCATGATGACGGAATGGCTTTATGTTCATTCGTATCGTGCACATCCAAAGAGGAGTGTCGTAGATTTAATCAAATAGTCTCAAGAAACAAAGGAAAAACACTTATAAATACCTTATGTCTGCTTCTAGCCAACAATGTAATACCTTATGTCTGCTTCTAGCCAACAATGTAATACCTTATGTCTGCTTCTAGCCAACAATGTAATACCTTATGTCTGCTTCTAGCCAACAATGTAATACCTTATGTCTGCTTCTAGCCAACAATGTAATACCTTATGTCTGCTTCTAGCCAACAATGTAATACCTTATGTCTGCTTCTAGCCAACAATGTAATACCTTATGTCTGCTTCTAGCCAACAATGTAATACCTTATGTCTGCTTCTAGCCAACAATGTAATACCTTATGTCTGCTTCTAGCCAACAATGTAATACCTTATGTCTGCTTCTAGCCAACAATGTAATACCTTATGTCTGCTTCTAGCCAACAATGTAATACCTTATGTCTGCTTCTAGCCAACAATGTAATACCTTATGTCTGCTTCTAGCCAACAATGTAATACCTTATGTCTGCTTCTAGCCAACAATGTAATACCTTATGTCTGCTTCTAGCCAACAATGTAATACCTTATGTCTGCTTCTAGCCAACAATGTAATACCTTATGTCTGCTTCTAGCCAACAATGTAATACCTTATGTCTGCATCTAGCCAACAATGTAATACCTTATGTCTGCTTCTAGCCAACAATGTAATACCTTATGTCTGCTTCTAGCCAACAATGTAATACCTTATGTCTGCTTCTAGCCAACAATGTAATACCTTATGTCTGCTTCTAGCCAACAATGTAATACCTTATGTCTGCTTCTAGCCAACAATGTAATACCTTATGTCTGCTTCTAGCCAACAATGTAATACCTTATGTCTGCTTCTAGCCAACAATGTAATTTCCTTCCTAGGTAACTGCAGCAACGCAAGTGATGGTATATGTGTGGAAGTCGTGATAGCGCAGTGGATGCGCGTTCGTTTCAGGTGCGAAAGGACCGGAGTTCGAGCCGAGCTGGAGTCGTTACGATTGTGCCCTTAGGCAAGGCATTTAAATTCCACGCTGCCTCTTCTCACTCCCTCGTGGTGATGAATTACATCAAGAATTAGGTCTCGAGAGTGACTAATATAAGTTGTATGAACTTGTTTCGCAATCGAGCTAAAATAAATTTGTATAAATAGTTTTGTTTGTTATTAGGGGCTAACTTCGTATCAACAGCTTAGGTCATATGGTGACTCTCCAGCTGTTCTTGGTGTAGGAAGACGACGGACGAGCACACGGCTAGAACCACCGACCTATCGCAAACCAGTTGGATAGCTTCTGCACTTGAAATAATTCAAGACCCCCTGCTGCTATGTGGGATTTGCGCGTACAGCGGTGAGGGGCAAGTGATTAGAAATCAATGTCCATTTACTACTCGACAACGGAGGCGCATAAGAGAGCACAAAATTCCGCAAAATGTTCATACATGTATATTTACATCGCTATTGCATTTCCTTCCATGCATGAACGTATGTACCCTGATTGTGATTGCATACATCTTTCGTATGAGGGTTCCCAACTAATGATATGCAGCTGTCATGCGCACTCGAAGTTATGGGCATGCGCATTCGCAGTGTTAGACAGCGTTCGTCCCGAGAAATGGCGTTTCTTACTCGTTACGTTGTTCCAACGATGATCTATTTACCTGTTCCAGCACACGGTAAGTTGCAAATCTCGACTAAAAATATTTAAATACCAAGTGTGCTAAATTTTGTTTATGTCATTGTACAGTAATGAATCGTGTGTTAATAGTTTCCATCGGGGTATGAAATACATTGGGCGTTCTTAAAGTGTGTGGAGGCCAAGTTGTTCAGTTTGTGTTTTGTAATATATCTTTGATGGAATCCTTCGTATTTCGTTTTCATGTAAATAATAATCATATAATGTAGGTGTGCGTTTTCTATGTCCTCTAGCATATAATGTAGGTGTGCGTTTTCTATTTCCTCTAGTATATAATGTAGGTGTGCGTTTTCTATTTCCTCTAGTATATTATGTAGGTGTGCATTTTCTATGCCCTCTAGTATATACTGTAGGTGTGCGTTTTCTATGTCATGTGTATAGAAATGTCTGAAATTTGTCACATTTCCTTTGCATTGCGAAGACGTGTCCGAATGTAAAAGACAGATTATTTCATTGAATTAATAAGACAGAATGAATGCATATGTCTAGTGTACTAAGACCACGGGGAAATTAGCTTGGATTTGGATACACTGAAACACTGACCCACATTATAACGTCGGACACGTCATATGTGGACATATGTATTGTTCCCAGCATCATGCCATGGTTTAAATATAATCTAAAACACCAGGCGTAAGTTCACTTTGCAGACAGAAGTGACTTATCACTATGTCAAACTTGACAGTTCTTACTTTATAAATGTGTGTTCAATTTGAAAGTCGATCTTGTGCTAGTATTATATCCGTGACCTAGTGGTTGATGCACTTCGCTATTATTGTATCCGTGACCTAGTGGTTGATGCACTTCGCTATTGTTGTATCAGTGACCTAGTGGTTGATGCACTTCGCTATTATCGTATCCGTGACCTAGTGGTTGATGCACATCGCTATTATCGTATCCGTGACCTAGTGGTTGATGCACTTCGCTATTATCGTATCCTTGACCTAGTGGTTGGTGCACTTCGCTATTATCGTATCCGTGACCTAGTGGTTGATGCACTTCGCTATTATCGTATCCGTGACCTAGTGGTTGATGTACTTCGCTATTATCGTATCCGTGACTTAGTGGTTGATGCACTTCGCTATTATTGTATCCATGGCCTAGTGGTTGATGCACTTCGCTATTATTGTATCCGTGACCTAGTGGTTGATGCACTTCGCTATTATTGTATCCGTGAGCTAGTGGTTGATGCACTTCGCTATTATTGTATCCGTGACCTAGTGTATGATGCGTTTCGCTATTATCGTATCCGTGACCTAGAGGTTGATGCACTTCGCTATTATCGTATCCGTGACCTAGTGGTTGATGCACTTCGCTATTGTTGTATCCGTGACCTAGTGGTTGATGCACTTCGCTATTATCGTATCCGTGACCTAGTGGTTGGTGCACTTTGCTATTGTTGTATTCGTGACCTAGTGGTTGATGCACTTCGCTAGTATTGTATCCGTGACCTAGTGGTTGATGCACTTCGCTATTATCGTATCCGTGACCTAGTGGTTGATGCACTTCGCTGTTATCGTATCCGTGACCTAGTGGTTGATGTACTTCGCTATTATCGTATCCGTGACCTAGTGGTTGGTGCACTTCGCTATTGTTGTATTCGTGACCAAGTGGTTGATGCACTTCGCTATTATTGTATCCGTGACCTAGTGGTTGATGCACTTCGCTATTATCGTATCCGTGACCTAGTGTTTGATGCACTTCGCTATTATCGTATCCGTGACCTAGAGGTTGATGCACTTCGCTATTATCGTATCCGTGACCTAGTGGTTGATGCACTTCGCTATTATTTTATCCGTGACCTAGTGGTTGGTGCACTTCGCTATTATTGTATCCGTGACCTAGTGGTTGGTGCACTTCGCTATTATCTTATCCGTGACCTAGTGGTTGATGCTCTTCGCTATTATCGTATCCGTGACCTAGTGGTTGGTGCACTTCGCTATTATTGTATCCGTGACCTAGTGGTTGGTGCACTTCGCTATTATTGTATCCGTGACCTAGTGGTTGATGCACTTCGCTATTATCGTATCCGTGACCTAGTGTTTGATGCACTTCGCTATTGTCGTATCCGTGACCTAGAGGTTGATGCACTTCGCTATTATCGTATCCGTGACCTAGTGGTTGATGCACTTCGCTATTATTTTATCCGTGACCTAGTGGTTGGTGCACTTCGCTATTATTGTATCCGTGACCTAGTGGTTGGTGCACTTCGCTATTATCTTATCCGTGACCTAGTGGTTGATGCTCTTCGCTATTATCGTATCCGTGACCTAGTGGTTGGTGCACTTCGCTATTATTGTATCCGTGACCTAGTGGTTGGTGCACTTCGCTATTATTGTATCCGTGACCTAGTGGTTGATGCACTTCGCTATTATTGTATCCGTGACCTAGTGGTTGATGCACTTCGCTAGTAACGTATCCGTGACCTAGTGGTTGATGCACTTCGCTATTATTTTATCCGTGACCTAGTGGTTGATGCACTTCGCTATTATCGTATCCGTGACCTAGTGTTTGATGCACTTCGCTATTATCGTATCCGTGACCTAGTGGTTGATGCACTTCGCTATTATTGTAACCGTGACCTAGTGGTTGATGCACTTTGCTATTGTTGTATCCGTGACCTAGTGGTTGATCCACTTCGCTATTATCGTATCCGTGACCTAGTGTTTGATGCACTTCGCTATTATCGTATCCGTGACCTAGTGGTTGATGCACGTCGCTAGTATTGTATCCGTGACCTAGTGGTTGATGCACTTCGCTATTAGTGTATCCGTGACCTAGTGGTTGGTGCACTTCGCTATTATTGTATCCGTGAGCTAGTGGTTGGTGCACTTCGCTATTATTGTATCCGTGACCTAGTGGTTGATGCACTTCGCTATTATCGTATCCGTGACCTAGTGGTTGATGCACTTCGCTATTATTGTATCCGTGACCTAGTGGTTGATGCACTTCGCTATTATTGTATCCGTGACCTAGTGGTTGATGCACTTCGCTATTATCGTATCCGTGACCTAGTGGTTGATGCACTTCGCTATTGTTGTATCCGTGACCTAGTGGTTGATGCACTTCGCTATTATCGTATCCGTGACCTAGTGGTTGGTGCACTTTGCTATTGTTGTATTCGTGACCTAGTGGTTGATGCACTTCGCTAGTATTGTATCCGTGACCTAGTGGTTGATGCACTTCGCTATTATCGTATCCGTGACCTAGTGGTTGATGCACTTCGCTATTATCGTATCCGTGACCTAGTGGTTGATGTACTTCGCTATTATCGTATCCGTGACCTAGTGGTTGGTGCACTTTGCTATTGTTGTATTCGTGACCTAGTGGTTGATGAACTTCGCTATTATTGTATCCGTGACCTAGTGGTTGATGCACTTCGCTATTATCGTATCCGTGACCTAGTGTTTGATGCACTTCGCTATTATCGTATCCGTGACCTAGAGGTTGATGCACTTCGCTATTATCGTATCCGTGACCTAGTGGTTGATGCACTTCGCTATTATTTTATCCGTGACCTAGTGGTTGGTGCACTTCGCTATTGTTGTGTCCGTGACCTAGTGGTTGATGCACTTCGCTATTATTGTATCCGTGACCTAGTGGTTGGTGCACTTCGCTATTATCTTATCCGTGACCTAGTGATTGATGCTCTTCGCTATTATCGTATCCGTGACCTAGTGGTTGGTGCACTTCGCTATTATTGTATCCGTGACCTAGTGGTTGGTGCACTTCGCTATTATTGTATCCGTGACCTAGTGGTTGATGCACTTCGCTATTATTGTATCCGTGACCTAGTGGTTGATGCACTTCGCTAGTAACGTATCCGTGACCTAGTGGTTGATGCACTTCGCTATTATTTTATCCGTGACCTAGTGGTTGATGCACTTCGCTATTATCGTATCCGTGACCTAGTGTTTGATGCACTTCGCTATTATCGTATCCGTGACCTAGTGGTTGATGCACTTCGCTATTATTGTAACCGTGACCTAGTGGTTGATGCACTTTGCTATTGTTGTATCCGTGACCTAGTGGTTGATGCACTTCGCTATTATCGTATCCGTGACCTAGTGGTTGATGCACGTCGCTAGTATTGTATCCGTGACCTAGTGGTTGATGCACTTCGCTATTAGTGTATCCGTGACCTAGTGGTTGGTGCACTTCGCTATTATTGTATCCGTGAGCTAGTGGTTGGTGCACTTCGCTATTATTGTATCCGTGACCTAGTGGTTGATGCACTTCGCTATTATCGTATCCGTTACCTAGTGGTTGATGCACTTCGCTATTATTGTATCCGTGACCTAGTGGTTGATGCACTTCGCTATTATTGTATCCGTGACCTAGTGGTTGATGCACTTCGCTAGTATCGTATCCGTGACCTAGTGGTTGATGCACGTCGCTATTATTGTATCCGTGACCTAGTGGTTGGTGCACTTCGCTATTATCGTATCCGTGACCTAGTGGTTGATGCACTTCGCTATTATTGTATCCGTGACCTAGTAGTTGATGCACTTCGCTATTATCGTATCCGTGACCTAGTGGTTGGTGCACTTCGCTATTATTGTATCCGTGACCTAGTGGTTGATGCACTTCGCTATTATTGTATCCGTGACCTAGTGGTTGATGCACTTCGCTAGTATCGTATCCGTGACCTAGTGGTTGATGCACTTCGCTATTATTTTATCCGTGACCTAGTGGTTGATGCACTTCGCTATTATCGTATCCGTGACCTAGTGTTTGATGTACTTCGCTATTATCGTATCCGTGACCTAGTGGTTGATGCACTTCGCTATTATTGTATCCGTGACCTAGTGGTTGATGCACTTCGCTATTGTTGTATCCGTGACCTAGTGGTTGATGCACTTCGCTAGTATCGTATCCGTGACCTAGTGGTTGATGCACTTCGCTATTATTGTATCCGTGACCTAGTGGTTGATGCACTTCGCTATTAGTGTATCCGTGACCTAGTGGTTGATGCACTTCGCTATTATTGTATCCGTGACCTAGTGGTTGATGCACTTCGCTATTAGTGTATCCGTGACCTAGTGGTTGGTGCACTTCGCTATTCTTGTATCCGTGACCTAGTGGTTGGTGCACTTCGCTATTATCGTATCCGTGACCTAGTGGTTGATGCACTTCGCTATTGTTGTATCCGTGACCTAGTGGTTGATGCACTTCGCTATTATCGTATCCGTGACCTAATGTTTGATGCACTTCGCTATTATCGTATCCGTGACCTAGTGGTTGATGCACTTCGCTATTAGTGTATCCGTGACCTAGTGGTTGATGCACTTCTGTCTATTGAGGTATATACAACCATAAGAGGTATCACGTGTGTAAATCAGAGACGACATGCCCTTTCAATAGGTATACGTTTCAAAGTAATATCAAGAATAAAATGTACTAATCTTACAACAACCCTGCATATACGTACATATTAGTTATGCTTGACTATGTTTATTCCATGAATTCCAGTTACACAGTTACCTATATGGGTACAATACACAGTACACACAATGACTAGCATCACTGTTGGCGACAGAAATACATTCATGAAAGCATGGAAAGCAGCATACATAGCCCATCACACAGAAGCATACATACCCAACCCCAACGCAGCATACATACCCAACCCCAACGCAGCATACATACCCAACCCCAACGCAGCATACATACCCAACCCCAACGCAGCATACTTACCCAACCCCAACGCAGCATGCATACCCAACCACAACACAGCATACATACCCAACCCCAACGCAGCAATACATAGCCCATCACACAGAAGCATACATACCCAACCCCAACGCAGCATACATACCCAACCCCAACACAGCATACATATCCAACCCCAACGCAGCATACATACCAACCCCAACGCAGCATGCATACCCAACCCCAACGCAGCATGCATACCCAACCCCAACGCAGCATACATACCCCAACCCCAACGCAGCATACATACCCAACCCCAACACAGCATACATACCCAACCCCAACGCAGCATACATACCCC
>CM026395.1:72178277-72224199 GCA_014843695.1 Archivesica marissinica | reverse complement strand
CAACACAGCATACATATCCAACCCCAACGCAGCATACATACCAACCCCAACGCAGCATGCATACCCAACCCCAACGCAGCATGCATACCCAACCCCAACGCAGCATACATACCCCAACCCCAACGCAGCATACATACCCAACCCCAACACAGCATACATACCCAACCCCAACGCAGCATACATACCCCAACTAGAGAGTGAATCGCTTAAGAGTAGATAGCAACAGATAAACAACATTCACAAACCGAACGAAAATAATATAAACGAACTGTGCCATCAAAGTAAAGTAATAAAACCACTGGAATATTACACTACTGTGTGTGTTTTACGTTTATTTATCGTCGCTGCCGGTTGCCCATATGAGCGACGCCTCCTGAAGAGATTAGTCATTTTAGATTTTGGAGGATAATTCATGATAGAGACAGAGACCCATTCCAGAGTATCCTTTGGTTCTTTTACGTACACGGTGTAAAGCACCGACACGAGACCTCGGTTTAACGTCCCATTTGAAAGACTGTTAATTGTATTAGGGTCAGACGGGGGATCAAACCTGCGATCCCTAGTTTACCAGTCCAGCGTGTTACCATTGGACTATAAATCAGTCTGTAAACAGTACACTACTGTATAGGTAAGGCAATATTTATACGATAGCAGTTACAGATAATGTGACGTATTCTTTAATGCTAACAACCTGACCTGATTTACCTGTAATGCGAATATTGTATCGAACGGTTGTGTGTAATCGTTACTACTCCATTTTGAAAGCATAATACCTCATGAATGGTCTAACGGTTCTGGTAAATGACTCTGTTCATTTTTACAATGTGCACGAATATTGCGTGACAACAATACACCCGAGACTAAAGGTTAATGACCAAAATTATCAAGTTACCGCTTAGCAACTTGTTGATGCACTTAGATTTGCTAAGTGATTTCACAAACTACAACACACACATACGCTGGTTATTTGTTAATGAAATAAATGAACACATCAATAAAAAAGGAACATTATTGACAATTGTTAATTGTAATACACACAGGAAATAAGCGCGTTAAATATTGAAATATATCTTAAACATGCATCTGTATATAGGAGGTCTAAGCGTCATCCTCATTTTACAGAACAGAACCGTTGTTTATTTACAAGATGTTGTGTATTTACACTACAATACTGCATCCGTTTGTGCTTTCCACCTATGACGTCCGGGGTTATGCGAGATCACAAAGGTCATCACCTGGTTGACCTCTTCCCCTCGTATGACGATGGACCGATGTGGATAAAAGGCGAATCCACCGGATGAAGCACTCTCTCATGACATATACTGGAACCCAAACAACTTGAAAACTGCAATGGCAACTGTTGCTAGTTATATGATTAGCAATTAATACAACACAATACTTGTACATAGTACATCGTCGAAAGGCACAATATATTTAACATAATTACTGGTCATGTGATATATACCATATTAAAATAATTTCAATCAGTTAACAAGAGAGTTTCTATCAGTATATTACTGACTACAAATTAGGGTAAAGAGGATGAACATATAATATACTCAATACGCATTTGGTTATTCAGCAATGTGTTTCTTAAAGATAATGCTTCCTTGATAAATTTAGACAAGTTACATAACATATTCTTATCAGTTGATTTTAACAATTCTAAAAACTTGTATATTGATGACTTAGAAAGGTAATATTTATGTATGTACTTTTTGCGTAAATTACTAAAGCATGAACATATACATATACAATGATATTCGTCTTCTATTTCTAATTTATTACAGCAGTTACAGTATCTTTGATCTCTCGGTGTTTATTTGTTTACATCGAGAGACTGAAATAAGGATTAAATCTCGAACAATTAAATGGTCAATTTGTTGCTCCAAATCAATTACCCATCTTCAGTAACCATACATATCTTTGAACGTAATTTGTCAATCAGTTTATAAAAGAAGAAAACATATGTATAATTAAAAAGTAGGAATATTATTTAACATATATCTATAAAAGAAGGCCATCTACCTTTAATAGAATAGCCGTGAACAAGTAAAGAGTCGACATGTCATATATATAACACTGTGTTTGTCAACTATGTGTATGCAGTACATACTGATTTATTGGGCGGATAATTAGAAAAGAGCGAATAGTTATGTTGTTGGTTTTAATTTATATTAACATATTGAGTAAGAATGAACGAGTTAGCAAATGGGATAGGCTTACCTCTACAATAGAATTGACATGCTTTCAGGTAAGTGACATTTTATTTCCAAGGGGCGGTAACTTTGATATACAGTCTACATCCGTTATGTCGGTTATGTCGAAGTATCCGGTTATCTCGAAGTCGGATCAAAATCCCGTTTCAGACACTATCATTTTACATCATAACTGGCTCCGTTTATATAGAATTTCGTTAAGTCAAATGTCGGCTATGTCGGAAGTATTTTGTTCGGTCCGACGGTATTCGACATACATGCAGGTACATGTAAGTAACGAGTTCATTGCTGGCGAGTAATATGCAAAGTTTTGTCACTAACTTTTAGCACCAATACTAGTGCATCGTGTACCGGTTCTATACGTCGGGCACATTCTGGATCTGGCACTATCCTCCAAAGAGGAAAATAGTCATGGAATCGTCGCCATGATTAATAAGGGGGTGGTAGATAGATAGATTCTTTATTATCCTCCAGTATAGGAGAGCTATCACATACGTGTATAATACAGATACATTTATAATACAGATACATTTATAATACAGATACATTTATAATATTACAGCTATTGTTACGAACAAATCACAACATATCACGTACTTAAACTCTATACATGTACTTACAAAAACAAACAACACGAAAAACCATATAACAGATACACAACATTGTGACAAGAACTTCCAGCCTCGCATAACAAAATCAAAACATTTATGTAACTATAATATCGGATCCCGAGAGTACACCTTACCGAAACGAAACGTAAGGTGTAAAGAGGAACTCAAATGTTAATACATTGTACTACGTAAGTTGACGAACTGTTTCAGAACACAGCCCTACACTAGGACGGGGGTTAGAGGGTTATGCTAAATATACGAACATATATTTCTTACTTGTAAGCTGACGTCTAGCTGATGTCTAGAGTAGTAACTCGTATTGTTATCTATGAAATTACACGACGTCTATCGGTTCTATATCGGTGACTTATGACAGTCGGTTGAATTACTGGCTGCCAGATAGGGAAAATATCAATACTAATGTTAGTTCTACGTCGATTGCTACAGACCATAATCACCGAGTTGCTTTTTGAAAACTGCACAACGAATATACACTTAACAACTTTTATAAGTGTGCATCTTTGATTTCCGTATAACATTTTTTTTATTTATCAATATTTTTGCACGAAATTTTGAGTACTGGCTATTGACTACATTTCGAGTATTATCCCGTGCTCCATGTGTTCAATTTAATCGATACGGCGCGTTAAACCACGCAACGTCAAAATCAACACAATGCACGAGGAAATGGTGCGCTGGCACAAAATAAAACTGCATTTGGTCGTTGTGGACTTGATTACGATCCACACATCAGAAAAACATGACATGGGCAGGCTGACTATAGCTGAACGAGGAATAGCCGTCGGCTTCATCAACGCCGGTATACACAAAACAGAGGTACGTCTCAAAGTTAATTCAATGTCACTAATTAATTAAGTTTCTTTGTGTTATAAAAATTGAAAGTCACTAACATTCAGTTTTTTATCGAAAATATCCATACAAAATAAATTATATATTTTAATTACTAATTTCATATTATCCGTATCATTTGTAGGTTCCGCGACGCATGTGTGTACACCGCAATACCATCAGAAAGCTGATGCTTAAGTACAGAGCGACTGGCAACGTTGATAACCTCCCTCGCAGACCACGTGGGCGTTGTACAACAGCTGCACAAGATAATCACATCGTACATGTACATCGTCAGCAGAGAACACGTACAGCTGTCAAGACGGCCGGAGAAACGCGCGGGACGCATGGACGCCATATCTGAACGCCGCCTGGTACCAACATGACGTGCTTCAAACTGAGGTAGTACCCATGTTTAGGAACAATAAAGGATTGCGGTTGCTGCAGGATGGCGCATCATGAATGCTAACCACATCAATGTGATGGACATACCACCAAAGTCTTAAACATTATAGAAACTCTATGGGATGAATTGAATCGCCGCGTAAGAAGGACCGGCGCAGTGCCACAGACCATCGCCCAGCTCCGTGCGAAGATTGGGTAAGAGTGGGCAAATCTACCCCAGAACTATGTACGACTTTATGTCCCTTCCATGCGACGACGTTGCCAAGCTGTGATCCGCAGGCAGGGTGGGCATACGCGATATTAGAATAATTAATTCTCATCGGCCCGAGTTTTATCATTGACATTATCATTTTGCAACATTGACTTTTTACGCACCATCACATTAATTAGTCATGTGTGTTAAATTTGTGTTTGTTATGAAATAAAATAAATGGAATATCATGAAATATATCTCAACTGTATTTGCTGAAAATTTCATCATTATTGGGCCAATAGTGACGGAGATATGAGACCATTTATACATGCACACTTATAAGAGTTGTTAAGTGTAGTGTCACTTGTACTTCGTATAGGCCAACTCTGTTCAATAATCAGTTTTGTCATAACAGACAGTTGCAATTTCTACGATAATTCTCTTGTGAAAGGTCGCTATGTTATTTATAACCCTGTTCTTCTCTTGAGTTCAATGTGTGTTCATATTTAATGCATGATCAAATAAACTGTTATACATTCTCAATAAACTGTTATACATTCTCAATAAACTGTTTAGAAGAAATACGGAGGTTGGTTGCTTATTAGGATATTTGGGATTGTCTCTTGTCGTTTCCATGGTGGCTGCTGTACTAGATAGACCATATATAATATATGTATAGGATAAATAAGCCGACACCATCCAATATGTAAAATATTGGGCTGTGTGAAGCGCGCCGACATATTGGATCCGTTTGAAGCTTATATCTTCTTACTTAAAACATACACTTATATAACAAGATCCTACTAATTAAAATCGTACATGTATATACGCGTAGGATTTAATTAAATACTCTGGCCTTTTGACAGCAGTCCAATATTGATAATAATGGACTGCAAATAAAGGTATGACGTCACGACAGTGTTTTAAAGCCAACTTGACCGTGTCAGTTTCTATCATAATGTTTTATAAATATGTAATATTGATTGTACATTTTGACATTTCCTCTGTTTTATCAGTGTGCCTATATTCACTATTCTAACACTCGTCGGCATTTTGTTTGTATTATCAAAGAAGGAAATTACCGTGTTTAAATCTGCAATAAAACATGGTTTTGCGAGTGATGTCATTTTACTAGCATGTGTATAGTTTTGTGACGTCAATTACGATATCTAAAAAGTAACATCAACTATTGTTGCGCTTTTTAGATAACTTGGTCATGTTAGAAGCGAAAAATGTATTTCAGTTTTTTATAGTCGAACAAAACATGGTTTGTCGTTCTGAGCACCGGAAGTAACCACTTAGGCCTACGGCCTGTGTGAGGTTAATTCTGACACGTCAGAACCCCAAACCATGATTTATTCACCAAAATATTATTGAACCACAAATATTATTTCAGAAATATGCAATACATAGCCAGCATGTTGGCTGTACATCCTGCAACTGTTACAATGTTTTATAAGTTGGACGGTTGCTGCATGATGACTGTACATCCTGCAACTGTTCCAATGTTTTATAAGTTGGACGGTTGCTGCATGATGACTGTACATCCTGCAACTGTTCCAATGTTTTATAAGTTGGACGGTTGCTGCATGATGACTGTACATCCTGCAACTGTTCCAATGTTTTATAAGTTGGACGGTTGCTGCATGATGACTGTACATCCTGCAACTGTTCCAATGTTTTATAAGTTGGACGGTTGCTGCATGATGACTGTACATTCTGCAACTGTTCCAATGTTTTATAAGTTGGACGGTTGCTGCATGATGTATGGCCATTTTAGAATGGTAACAATATTGGTAGTTCCGTTATGTATCGTCGCATAAAACACGGGTTGTTGTTCTGATGCGTAGATGGATCTGTAGTCCAGTGGTAACACGCTGGACTGGTAATCCAGGGATCGCAGGTCTGATCCTAATAACATTAACAGTCTTTCAGCTGGGACTTTAAACCGAGGTCTCGTGTCGGTGCTTCACACCGTGCACGTAAAAGAACCAGCGGATACTCTAGAATGGGTCTCTATCTGTATCATTGCACTATCATCCAACACTCTAAAATGACTAATCTCTTCAGGAGGCGTCGCTCATATGTGCAACCGGTAGCGACGATAAATAAACGTAAAACACAGAGAGCCCTCACATTGATGTTGAGAACCTCGATGCTACCGTTCAATACACACTACTTCACATTCAAAAATTAATTGATGTCAAATAATCAAGTTATGCACATTATATACTCACACGAAAAAGAAAGTGTGACTGGGTTAGAGGGAAAATTATAAAAACACGCACAACAAACACATTTTACAATTCAACTCCAATATCGGAACTTGACGTCGCCAGTTGTTTCGCTGCAGTGTAATGCACAATGACATGTGTACTTATCTGCTGTTATTAAACTAAGTGGATATGAAGTAAAAATTGTTTGTGAATATCTCCATAAACATATTATGTGACAGGCCTGGAGAATGTGTCCACATGAGATTTCGCTCGAACAGAAGAATCAACAAATATAGATTGATACACTAATATATTCTAAGCACAAATATAGATTGATAAACTAATATATTCTAAGCACACACACTAGATTTGTGGGCGACTTATTAGGTTTAAAGCGACATTACATCACAAAAAGCAAAGTTAAGCAATTTTTCACATATAAATGCATTGCTACTACAAATTCTTCCGAATGCATTCGAACACTAACATTGAATCAATAAACAGTGTTTTGTGGTCTACAAACTATCAAAAGTGACAATAGGATTCCATATAACGGACATCCATGCTCCTGAAATGACGTTTGTTTGTCATTGGAGTCGATACTAAACGCGTGATACTGTCGTCCGGAGATAATTTAACTAAGATTAGTCTACAAATAAAAATGCATAGGAAAAAATGAGAGATATAACGGTAAATATGTACGATAAATTGTGTTATTCAAGATACACGAGTTGTATTACGCATGAATGTCGACCCTATTTACATGATTTTGTTATGTCAACAAACCGCGTATACGACGTTTGTTTATTAGTTGAAACACTCAGTTTTTGAGGCTAGTGGTTCACTTCAAATCACTTGCCACTTACTATACTACCGCTGTACGTTTCAATAACACTTTGGCGTAGAATTATTTCATGTTCAGGTGGCTTGTGGAAGATCGGTGGTTCAATCTGGGTGCCCGTCTCTGACTGAAATACTGCTCGGAGGAGCGAGCAATCGGGGTCTGTTTCCTCCAATAATAGCTGGAGTCACCATATGGTCTAATCAGTTGATGCGACTTTAAACACGAAATACAGACACACAAACCCCATCTATTAACACGTGGAGTGGGTAGCAACGAGACTGTCATTTGTAACATTTCGCAGCGCTTCGTGGCTTTCTGTTTTCTCTGTTGACGCTAAGGCTCGCATGCAGGAACGTAGCATTACATTTCAGCGGATCAGTTTTACGGCGGTAGCACACTGACATGTATTGGTTGCAACACTACATCAAATAATAATAATAATAATAATTAGATTATCACGTGACTAGTTTCATATCAGCATAGGTATCGACACGAGGTAACTTGGTAACAGCCTGAGACCGAAGGGCCCCTGAAGAAGAAATACTGATTGATCTCTCCGTAGACTTTGCTCATAATTATTAGTTTAAACTTTATTTTTCGAGCCCCGCTCAGACCGTGTCTCATTTATATGAAAAAGTTGGCAGTTTCTTACGGAGGTTGGTGCACCCAAGTACTGGTTAACCACTGGAGCCTGCCCAGGAAAGGTGTTGTTAGGTAAACTGCCCGCCGGCGATATAGCCCAAAATGGTGCTAGCACGATGCAGGCGTAAAACCCGAAATATAACATAATATAATATAACATTAAACTTTATTTATTTTACAACGATTGCGAAGCATGTTTTAACAACTTATATTAATCACTCTCGTTGGCGCGAGTGAAAGCGTATATGTGGTCATTCGTGTGGGAGGAAACCGGAGTTCCCGCAGAAAACCCACCTGTCCGAGCTGGCGACCACCGTACCATCTCGCATACTTCCCAGTACAGACAGTTCATAACTATAGGCAAGCGACGACAAATACCCACAAAACACGCACGGAAATTAAATGCAATATAAAATTGTCTGGAATTAGAAACGTCTACAAAAGCGAAGGATCGCACATGATAAATGCACCCAGTCTAGTACATATCAATTCATTTCACAGATTTGAAGGGACGTTGTATATTAATCTGCGAGCTACAAAGGTTCTGATAGACATTATTAATGTCCTTTGAATTGCTAATGTTTCTAATTTATATATGTCTGTCAAGTCAATGTATAACTTGGGCATATTGGTATCACCAGACCACATTTGAATTCCGTCTAGGAATTGCATTTATAATGAACACGAGAATTTATAAACAAGTGGAAGTCGTAATAGTGCGTGGGTGCGCGTTCGCTTCAGGTGCGAATGGTCCGGAGTTCGAGCCCCAATCGAGCCATTACAATTATTTAAATTCCCACATACATTCTTCTCTCCCTCGTGGCCGCCTCCGTGGTCGAGTGGTTAAGGTCGCTGACTTATATACCACTGTAACCTATCATCACTGATGGTCACGGGTTCGAGCCCCGCTCATACCGTGTATGTTTAGTTGGCAGTTTCTTACGGAGGTTGGTGCACCCAAGTACTGGTTAACCGCTGGAGCATGTCCATGATAGGTGTTGTTAGGTAAACTGCCCGCCGGCGATATAGCCCGAATTGGTGATGCTGCAGGCGTAAAACCCGAAATATAACATAACATATCTCTCCCTCGTGGCGATGGATTCCATCAGGAATGAGGTCTCGAGCGTGAATAATATAAGTTAATAATGAGTAAATTGTAAGAACATGTTTCGCAATCGAGCTAAAATAATTTAACTATAGTCAAGTTGAGGATTGACTCCAAATTTGTGTTTTTTTTAATTTTGAGGCCCCACTTTTTTGTGTATACATAAAATGCATTTACACAGTAAAATAATTTATAACTTGTATGTACTATAGATCATCTAGCAAGACCTTTACCGTCCATATACATGTATATACATGTACATAAAAGAGTGCTCTATGGAGAAGTTTACCTAGTATGAAACATAATGTTTAAACTAATATGGGTGATCGTTTCCATCAATTCACAAGCAGAATACAAGTAAAGGAATTTATTGATTACAAAACGTTACTCATTTGGAGTATTATTATTTTTAATGTCTATCTCTCTCTCTCCCTCACTCTCTGTCTCTCTCCCTCACTCTGTCTCTCTCTCTCTCACTATGTCTCCCTCACCCTCTCTACCTCTCTCATTCTCGCTCTGTCTCTCTCTCCCTCACTCACTCGCTCTCTTACTCTCACTCGCTCTCTCACTCTCGCTCTGTCTCTCACTCTCTCGCTCTCTCTATTTCTCTCGCTCTGTCTCTCTCATTCTCTCACTCAAGTTTGCCTATCGCATGTTTACAACAAGTTTGAAAATCACCTACAACATTCTTTCAGAATGCCATGTTGGTGCTTGCCTGAAGAATGAAACATAACATGAATTTTTCTTCTGTTTTAAATCCATTCTTTAATATATCCAAAACATAATATGTAACGTGTTACTCTTAGTGGCTTTACTCCTCTTGGACTCGTTAAATATCAATATGTACGACGTATGAATAATTGCCACAGATGTAACATGAAGAGCATTCTATTGGAAGTTTTCAAAACATTAATATGAGCACAGACAAACTGCTTGCGAGTTAGCTTCTAAGCCGATCGGACATCACTCGTACTGATACAGTTTTACAGTTGTTTGATACGTTTTATTTATGGTTGATCGAAGCACCTGCTCCATAGATTAAATCATTTTATTTTTTGGAAGGATAGTGCAAGATACAGTGTACACCACTCCAATTCCAGAAGCATCCCTGGTTCTTGTACATGCCCGTTGTATAGCACCGATACATGATGCTTCAGTTTGTAGTCTCGCATGAAAGACTTTTAATATTATGGCAAACGGGGATCGAACCTGCAATCACAGTCCAACTTGTTCAGCATTGGGCCGCTGTTACGTCAGACTGACACAATTCCTTATGCTCACGGTAGATGTATCAAGTAAATTCAAGAAATTACAGATTATGTTGATGAAAAACAAACGGAATGAATTTGTACTTTTTATTGACCAAATAAAGGCTTTCGATAGAGTTGAAATGTACCTGAAAAGAATTTGGGGACAGTTTATTCACTGGATTTTAATGCTGTCGGTGGGATTGATTACAGCAATTCAAACAAATGATTTCCGTGATTTTGATTCAGTGGGTATGTTTCCTTTGTTATCTTTATATGGTTATCCGTGGTTATGTTTCCTTGGTTATGCCTCTATGGTCATATTACTTAGTTATGTTAGGTAGTCATCATTCCTTTAATATGATTCATGCACATGTTTCCGTGGCTATGTTTCCGTGGTTATGTTTCCGTGGTTATGTTTCCGTGGTTATGTTTCCGTGGTTATGTTTCCGCGGCTATGTTTCCGCGGCTATGTTTCCGTGGTTATGTTTCCGTGGTTATGTTTCCGTGGCTATGTTTCCGTGGCTATGTCTCCGTGGCTATGTTTCCGTGGCTATGTTTCCGCCGCTATGTTTCCGTGGCTATGTCTCCGTGGCTATGTTTCCGTGGCTATGTCTCCGTGGTTATGTTTCCGTGGTTATGTTTCCGTGGCTATGTTTCCGCCGCTATGTTTCCGTGGCTATGTCTCCGTGGCTATGTTTCCGTGGCTATGTCTCCGTGGCTATGTCTCCGTGGTTATGTTTCCGCCGCTATGTTTCCGCGGCTATGTTTCCGTGGCTATGTTTCCGTGGCTATGTTTCCGTGGCTATGTCTCCGTGGCTATGTCTCCGTGGCTATGTTTCCGCGGCTATGTTTCCGTGGCTATGTCTCCGTGGCTATGTTTCCGTGGTTATGTTTCCGTGGTTATGTTTCCGTGGCTATGTTTCCGCCGCTATGTTTCCGTGGCTATGTCTCCGTGGCTATGTTTCCGTGGCTATGTCTCCGTGGCTATGTTTCCGTGGTTATGTTTCCGCCGCTATGTTTCCGCGGCTATGTTTCCGTGGCTATGTTTCCGCCGCTATGTTTCCGTGGCTATGTTTCCGCAGCTATGTTTCCGCGGCTATGTTTCCGTGGCTATGTTTCCGTGGCTATGTTTCCGTGGCTATGTTTCCGTGGCTATGTTTCCGCCGCTATGTTTCCGTGGCTATGTTTCCGCCGCTATGTTTCCGTGGCTATGTTTCCGCCGCTATGTTTCCGCCGCTATGTTTCCGTGGCTATGTTTCCGCCGCTATGTTTCCGCCGCTATGTTTCCGTGGCTATGTTTCCGCCGCTATGTTTCCGTGGCTATGTTTCCGCCGCTATGTTTCCGTGGCTATGTTTCCGCCGCTATGTTTCCGTGGCTATGTTTCCGTGGTTATGTTTCCGTGGCTATGTTTCCGTGGCTATGTTTCCGCCGCTATGTTTCCGTGGCTATATTTCCGTGGCTATGTTTCCGCCGCTATGTTTCCGTGGCTATGTTTCCGTGGCTATGTTTCCGTGGCTATGTTTCCGTGGCTATGTTTCCGCGGCTATGTTTCCGTGGCTATGTTTCCGTGGCTATGTTTCCGTGGCTATGTTTCCGTGGCTATGTTTCCGCCGCTATGTTTCCGCGGCTATGTCTCCGTGGCTATGTCTCCGTGGCTATGTTTCCGTGGCTATGTTTCCGTGGCTATGTTTCCGTGGCTATGTTTCCGTGGCTATGTTTCCGTGGCTATGTTTCCATGGTTATGTTTCCGTGGCTATGTTTCCGTGGCTATGTCTCCGTGGCTATGTTCCGTGGCTATGTTTCCGCCGCTATGTTTCCGCCGCTATGTTTCCGTGGTTATGTTTCCGTGGCTATGTTTCCGCGGTTATGTTTCCGTGGCTATGTTTCCGTGGCTATGTTTCCGTGGCTATGTTTCCGTGGCTATGTTTCCGTGGCTATATTTCCGTGGTTATGTTTCCGTGGCTATGTTTCCGTGGCTATGTTTCCGCCGCTATGTTTCCGTGGCTATGTTTCCGTGGTTATGTTTCCGCGGCTATGTTTCCGTGGCTATGTTTCCGTGGCTATGTTTCCGTGGCTATGTTTCCGTGGCTATGTCTCCGTGGCTATGTTTCCGCCGCTATGTTTCCGCCGCGCCGCTATGTCTCCGTGGCTATGTTTCCGTGGCTATGAGTCCATGGTTAGCTTCTCCCTCCTGCTATTCGATATTCAAACTGAATACTCTATTACCTTACCAATGTGCTTTGCATTCTACCCAAGATATGCTATACCTAGTTCAATAAACACAAGGAATGGCCTAGAGTTATCGACACACAAGGCAAGAGCCCCATCTAATCGTTTAGGAATAAACAGAAAATTAAGTTCAATCTCCTAGAGTTCCCTCTTATTGCAAAACAGGAGAACTGTGATTTAGGGTAATTGAAGCACGTGGTAGATATAAATCAGTAATTTGAATAACGATCTTTTCTTCAATCACTTTACGGAGCATCCCGACTATTCGTGCAATAATGGTATTGAAGATGCTGAACACGTCTTCGTTAAATTTAATCGTTACATGGAGGAGCGTAGTTCTTCTGTATTTACCATTGCTCGGACATTCCACCCACTTAGCAACCATACAATCGTTACTTAGCACCCATACAATCCATTTTTCGTATGCACTTGAACCTTGGTTCTGGTGTGTACTTCTTGGGAAACTGGACGGTGGATTGTACAGAATAGTACATTTCTTTGAAAAAGCCAAAAAGATTAATACTACATATAATCATAGTTGTAAAATAAATTATGTACGTGTTTTCAACTTTTGTTTGCGTAATAACGCAATTTCCATTATGTGGTGTTCACATCTTTTCTATGGAGAGGACCAATCACTAATGTTGTCAGAACTTGTGGCCCAGCCAGCCCATTTGCTAATGATTTAGGTATGATTGTGATAACAACAACTATTACTTTTATTAGTGTCAGGTTGCATATTTAACAATATGACTAATTAAGATTTATAATAGTGTGGGTTTACATATAATTATGATATTTCTTATCTCGGGACAGTAATTGTTTACAGCGATTTACATAGGTCAATAGACATACAATATTAGATATAGGTAACTAGTGGTTGTATAAAATATGTCATGTACTATTGATTTACATAGGTCAATAGACATACAGTATAAGATATAGGTACTAGTGTTTGTATAAAATATGTCATGTACTATTGATTTACATAGGTCAATAGACATACAATATAAGATATAGGTACTAGTGTTTGTATAAAATATGTCATGTACTATTGATTTACATAGGCCAATAGACATACAATATAAGATATAGGTAACTAGTGTTTGTATAAAATATGTCATGTACTATTGATTTACATAGGCCAATAGACATACAATATAAGATATAGGTACTAGTGTTTGTATAAAATATGTCATGTACTATTGATTTACATAGGCCAATAGACATACAATATAAGATATAGGTACTAGTGTTTGTATAAAATATGTCATGTACTATTGATTTACATAGGCCAATAGACATACAATATAAGATATAGGTAACTAGTGTTTGTATAAAATATGTCATTTACTATTGATTTACATAGGTCAATAGACATACAATATTAGATATAGGTAACTAGTGGTTGTATAATATATGTCATGTACTATTGATTTACATAGGCCAATAGACATACAATATAAGATATGGGTAACTAGTGTTTGTGTGTAAAATATGTCATTTACTATTGATTTACATAGGTCAATAGTCATACAGTATAAGATATAGGTAACTAGTGTTTGTATCAAATATTACATTTAATATTGATTTGATTTTGCAACTTTCGAGCAAAAACTTGAAAATAAACAAAGCGGCAATAAGGTACAGAATAGTGGGGATATACCTTTAATATTAAAAGGTAGATTGGAGAATGGGAAACACACAATGTTCGTGGAAATAAAGTGGTTCGCTGCAGCGATTCATTAGTTGAATTATTTCATTCATTTATTAGCCTAGTTATATGTTATATCCTTGTATACAGTTACACTACATATATCAAATATGTATACTTCTAACGTAATAGACACTAATCTGATACGATGTATGCAAAGTTAATATTGTCACCATCTATTCTCAAGTTAAATACAAACACAACAATCAAAACAACAAAAAACAAACAAAAAAACAACAATGTTAAATAACCAACCACGAAAACAGGTTATAGAAAACGATTATGACACTTGCAATAAAGTAACGGCAACAACCAATTGTCACATTCAACATCGTAACGATAAATTAATACATTGTAACTATATTACCAATGACATAGTATACTCCTCCTATCATATACTTCTGATAGATACAACTTACGTTTAACTCGAGAATGTGCATCCATTCAACAGTATTTATAAACACACACTCGTATCCGAAACAACCATCGTAGACGAAATCATTTCCCTGACCAATAGTCTGTTTCAAATCAATCATAATACAATCAAACCAACAAGTAAATGAAACAAAATACTAGAATTTCCCGCTCGTTTCCCATCTCCAAACTGGACTCTTTTTCTCTATGATGATATTCGTTTTATTTATAGTCGCCACCGCATAAATGCATTTGGGCGACTGTATTCTCTAAGTTGTTTAGATCCTAAGGTGATTCGTTCTTCTGTGCTGGTTATTCAATGATGATTGTGTGTTCTATGATGATTATGTCCATCTTCTACGATGATTATTCCTATTCTTCTCTACGGTGATTATTTCTGTAGTCGCTGGCGATTCTTCTTCTATGAAGCTTATGGAGACGTCCTCTGGTGGTTACTTCTTTCCGTGCCAGGGTGACAAGGCCTGGTCTGTACGTGGTCCTTTGTAGGGCCACCCTCCTCACTGTTGGTCACCCCGCAGCAGCATTTATACGGATCTGACAGTTAGACATCTGGTCGTCGATTGTCGCAAGCAAGTCTAGATTCTGTATAGATCGGGGGAGCGTGGATCCACGACCGTTGCCGCTCCCTCAGGTCCGCCATCTCTTCTAAACGAAAAGATCGAAAATCCAGTGTTCAGCTATAACACCACCTGGAAGAGATGGCAGATCTGTCCTGATGTGCCATAGCCGTGGATCCACATACTTGGAGAGATTCCCTCTTCGCAAGATCGACAACCAGAAGATCACAGAATCCTACGCTGCTGCTGTGGAATGTGCACCGGTCACGACGTGCACGTCGTGAGGAGATCGACCGGCTGAATTTTTCTCTATTGTAATCTTTATTAATTATATATGAACCCGTGTCACAACATCTGTTAACTAATTACATGTTTACTCACATGTCATGTAAATGATCTGAGTTAATTACGAATAATTGAATTGAATTAACCTGTATTATGAGGACAATAAAGGCATAGTATACAATGAACTGTGATTAAAACAATCAGACAATGCACTTTGAACTGGTAGCAATAGACTTCATATTATCAAGACAAACATAAAGCATGGTATTTATTTGTTGACAATTTATCACAAATATGAACTTATATTTGTTTGCATATCAGAACAGAACATCTCTTTTATTTCACTCAATACATGTACAGAACATGCAAATATGAGGTATTTACAATAAACAAGACATACAAACGAGACTACAAAACAAAAGCACAAAACAGAATATATCAATTGTCAAGGTGAATAAATATTTCCAATAGTATTTTAGTCATAGACACAAATATCACAAATTTGGAAAAAGAGTATATCTGTTACATTCTTGTATGTGACATTATTATCATAATAAACTTACATAATTTCTGAAATTCTGAACTATTTTTGGTGCAAATTAATTTCTCTAATTTAAACATATTTGGGCGTCGAAAATATCACCGGCAGTGGGTTGGCAGTAGACTGTTTTAATTTAAGGAAATACTTCAATATTTCAATTGATCCCGCTCAATAATGTCCGTATAATAGTTTACATATCCCCATATCTCGGAACCGTACAATAAAATACGATTTTACTGTCTTGGTAAAGAGATCAATTTACAAATCGATTGGCAAATTTAGACGGCTCGTCTTGCAGTAAGCTAAAGCATCCTTTAGTAGCTTGTGAAGATATGTGTGCTTTTTGGCAGAAAAGAAACACTCTGATTATCCAATCAAACAGAGTATAACATCCCTGCTGAAGAGCCAATTATATGTATCCTAGTTCAAATCTCTTTGTAGACAAATTAATTGATGCAAAACGAAAATGTCCCTGATGGAGCTATTCTGGCATATGCTAATGAATCATGGACGGATTTACATTCCATATGCTGTGTCAGTAGACTCGCCGGCGTGTTGTGTATAGAATAACAGTGTGTGTGTCTTTAACTAGCTTTAATATCAATTCCCCAATTGGCTGTTACTGTTCTTTTTTAGTATTATGCATACAATCTATATTCTAGCTGAAGTAATACTGTTAAAGCGACACTACATCGCAAAATGTCCGCCTTCGTGGTCGAGTGATTAAAGTCGCTGACGTGTATACCACTGTAACCTATCATCACTGATTGTCACGGGTTCGAACCCCGCTCAGGCCGTGTCTAATTTATATGAAAAAGTTGGCAGTTTCTTACGGAGGTTGGTGCACCAAGTACTGGTTAACCGCTGGAGCCTGCCCAGGAAAGGTGTTGTAAGGTAAACTGGCCACCGGCGATATAGCCCAAAATGATGCTGATGCAGGTGTAAAACCCGAAATATAACATAACATAACAAAATGCAATAATAACGTTTATATAGCACAGCTGCTTCAAATGCTTCCAAAATAATTCGAACATTAACTTTCAATTAATAAACAGTGTGAAAGTAGGATTTCATATAACATGGCATTTATACGTGTATACACATGTTATTTATAAGTTTACAACGTGCTGGTGTTTAAGCACTTTTTTTATCAAATTTAACATTATGTAAATAAATGGTGTCCTTGACAATCAAAAGAAAGAAGAAAGATAAAAAAGTATATACATTGTGACGGATATGTTAATGTAAAGGCGAAAATGAGAAATAGAAAGACGAATAATTCGAAGAGAACAACGTAAAACCATCCATAAATCCCATCCATAAATCCCATCCATAAATCCATCCATAAATCAATGAAATGGTCATACTAAATATATGAAAGAAAATAAATTAAAAAAACGAAAATTCAAACTTCCCTCGCTGTGTCATCTCTCCCTCGCTGTGTCCCTCTATCCCTCACTATGTCCTCTCTCCCTCGTTGTGTCCTCTCCCTCTATGTGTCCTCTATCCCTCACTGTGTCCTCTCTCCCTCAATGTGTCCTCTCTCCCTCGCTGTGTCCTCTCTCCCTCTATGTGTCCTCTATCCCTCACTGTGTCCTCTCTCCCTCACTGTGTCCTCGCTCCCTCGCTGTGTCCTCTCTCCCTCTATGTGTCCCCTCTCTCTCTCGCTGTGTCCTCTCTCCCTCGATGTGTCCTCTCGCTGTATGCTCCCTCAACCCCCGCCTCAGATCCGATGTAGTAGTGTATACTTTTAGTTTGCCAGACATATTCTAATTTAACGATTAGTTGTAGGTGCAAAGCGTTGCGTGGCTTTTATATATACGTAAACATGTTTTAAAAGTTTGCTATTTTCTTCATTACTTAGTTAATACAAATTTATTTTAGCTCGATTGCGAAACAAGTTTTTGCAACTTATATCAATCACTCTCTAGACCTCATTCCTGATGGATTCCATCGCCACGAGGGAGAGAGAAGAGACAACGTGGAATGTTAATGCCTTGCCTAAGGGCACAATCGTAACGGCTCCAGCTTGGCTCGAACTCCGGACCGTTCGCACCCGAGGCGAACGCGCAACCACTGCGCTATCACGACTTCTTCATTGCGTAGGGTGTATATGCTTAGGGTATATATGCTTAGGGTATATATGCTTAGGGTATATATGCTTAGGGTGTATATGCTTAGGGTATATATGCTTAGGGTGTATATGCTTAGGGTGTATATGCTTAGGGTATATATGCTTAGGGTATATATGTATATATGATTTGTGTATATATTGTATATATGATTTGTGTATATATGTATATATGATTTGTGTATATATGTTGTATATATGTATATATGATTTGTGTATATATGTATATATGATTTGTGTATATATGTTATGTATATATGTATTTATGTTTATATATGTATATATGATTTGTGTTTATATATGTATATATGTATTTGTGTTGTATATATGTTGTATATATGATTTGTGTATATATGTATATATGTTGTATATATGTTTATATATGTATATATGTATTTGTGTTTATATATGTATATATGATTTGTGTTTATAGTATATATGATTTGTGTATATATGTATATATGATTTGTGTTTATATATGTATATATGATTTGTGTTTATATATGTATATATGATTTGTGTTTATATGTATGTATATATGATTTGTGTATATATGTTAGTGTATATATGTTTAGTGTATATATGATTAGTGTATATATGTATATATGATTTGTGTATATATGTATATATGATTAGGGTATATATGTTAGTGTATATATGTATATATGATTAGTGTATATATGTTAGTTATATGATTTGTGTATATATGTATATATGATTAGGGTATATATGTTATGTATATATGATTAGTGTATATATGTTATGTATATATGATTAGTGTATATATGTTTAATGTATATATGTTTAGTGTTTATATGTTGTATATATGATTAGTGTATATATATGTATATATATATTAGTGTATATATGTATATATGATTAGTGTTTATATGTTATGTATATATGTTTTGTGTGTATATTATGTATATATGATTTGTGTTTATATTATGTATATATGCTTAGTGTATATATGTATATATGCTTAGGGTATATATGCTTAGGGTATATATGCTTAGGGTATATATGCTTAGGGTATATATGCTTAGGGTGTATATGCTTAGGGTGTATATGCTTAGGGTATATATGTATATATGCTTAGGGTATATATGCTTAGGGTATATATGCTTAGGGTATATATGCTTAGGGTATATATGCTTAGGGTATATATGCTTAGGGTATATATGTTTAGGGTGTATATGTTTAGGGTGTATATGCTTAGGGTATATATAATAATAATAATAAAGACTTTATTTAACGAGAGTACTCATTTAACAAAAGTTAATCTACCATGAGGCCCTCAACATATATACAATCAAATGCAATCAAAAGATAGCACTATAAGTGAGAACTGCACATTGGAATAATATAGTAATGTAAAAGCTGAAAAATAGAGAAACTCTATTTAATATGTAATGGAATATGATGATATATGGAATTGGCTAGCAGAGTAGAAAATGGGAATGAGACAATTAATGATACTAGATCTATCTAACAATATGCAGATTTGACTTGTAGTGGTATCTTCAAAATATGTTATATGAAATCAACTTAAAGACAGCAATATTTACGATTCTAATAAATATAGCAATGGCAATACACGTTTATAATAACAGTAGAAGTGCGCGATTAGTTTGAATTGTTATAGTTCCACCTTAAGTAGAGAGTTTTGAACTGTTGGATAGTTGGAGCATTTTGAACTGAGTGAGGCAATGAATTCCAAATAGATGATCCTGAAAATTCAAATGTATTACGAAATAATTCACAATTTGGTCTTGGTGTGTATAATTGATATTCTGAGGTTGATCTAAGAATTCTAGGATGTATATCAGAAGTAAAAGTGAAGGATGATTTTAAATAGTCTGGAGCAGCTCCATGTAATGTTTTATACATTTGTATAGCCTTCTGATATATGACTCGTTCTGGAAAGGTCATCCATTTTAGTTGGGAGAATAATAATTGCGATGGAGTGTCAAAGTCCTGATCTAGAATTAGTCTAGCTGCTCTCTTTTGTAACCGAACTATTTTATCTTCTAAAGATGAGTTGCAGTTACCCCAAATCACACAACAAAAGTCTAAGTGAGGCAATATGTAAGCATTGTAGAAGAGGTTGCGATTGGGAATAGAGAGATACCTTTTTATACGAGACAATAAATATAAATAAGAGTTACATTTTTTGAGAACATTGTCAGTATGCTTATCCCAGGATAGTGTGTTGTCAATCATAACTCCGAGTAGTCGTTCAGCAGAACTCGGATGTATGACGATGTTGTTCACTTTCACTTCAAGAGCAGACTCACTGATACTATGAGCTTTTGATTTAGAGGACATATACATGATTTTGGTCTTAGAAGTATTGAGAATCATACGATTGTCTAAACACCACTGTTGAACATTTATCAAATCAGTAGATAAAGAAGTAGTAAGAGTGTCAAGAGATTGATCGGAGGCAGATATAGTTGTATCGTCAGCAAATATGTCTGCAACTGTGCTGGTAAGAGTCATAGGTAAGTTATTGATGTAAATTATAAAGAGAATGGGACCTAAGACAGACCCTTGAGGAACACAGAAACAACAGGTCATGCTTAGGGTATATATGCTTAGGGTATATATGCTTAGGGTGTATATGCTTAGGATGTATATGCTTAGGGTATATATGCTTAGGGTGTAGTATATATGCTTAGGGTATATATGCTTAGGGTGTATATACTTAGGGTATATATGCTTATGGTATATATGCTTAGGGTGTATATGCTTAGGGTGTATATACTTAGGGTGTATATGTATATGTATATATGCTTAGGGTGTATATACTTAGGGTATATATGCTTAGGGTATATATGCTTAGGGTGTATATGCTTAGGGTGTATATACTTAGGGTGTATATATATGCTTAGGGTGTATATGCTTAGGGTGTATATGCTTAGGGTGTAGTATATATGCTTAGGGTGTATATGCTTAGGGTGTAGTATATATGCTTAGGGTGTATATGCTTAGGGTGTAGTATATATACTTAGGGTGTATATGCTTAGGGTATATATGCTTAGGGTGTATATGCTTAGGGTGTATATGCTTAGGGTATATATGCTTAGGGTATATATGCTTAGGGTATATATATGCTTAGGGTATATATGCTTAGGGTATATGCTTAGGGTGTATATGCTTAGGGTGTATATGCTTAGGGTGTATATGCTTAGGGTATATATGCTTAGGGTATATATGCTTAGGGTGTATATGCTTAGGGTGTAGTATATATGCTTAGGGTGTATATGCTTAGGGTGTAGTATATATGCTTAGGGTATATATGCTTAGGGTGTATATGCTTAGGGTGTATATGCTTAGGGTGTATATGCTTAGGGTATATATGCTTAGGGTATATATGCTTAGGGTGTATATGCTTAGGGTGTATATGCTTAGGGTATATATGCTTAGGGTATATATGCTTAGGGTATATATGCTTAGGGTGTAGTATATATGCTTAGGGTGTATATACTTAGGGTATATATGCTTAGGGTGTAGGGTATATATGCTTAGGGTGTATATACTTAGGGTATATATGCTTATGGTATATATGCTTAGGGTGTATATGCTTAGGGTGTATATACTTAGGGTGTATATGTATATGTATATATGCTTAGGGTGTATATGCTTAGGGTGTATATGCTTAGGGTGTAGTATATATGCTTAGGGTGTATATGCTTAGGGTGTAGTATATATGCTTAGGGTGTATATGCTTAGGGTGTAGTATATACTTAGGGTGGTAGTATATATACTTAGGGTGTATATGCTTAGGGTATATATGCTTAGGGTGTATATGCTTAGGGGTATATGCTTAGGGTGTATATGCTTAGGGTATATATGCTTAGGGTATATATGCTTAGGGTATATATGCTTAGGGTATATATGCTTAGGGTATATATGCTTAGGGTGTATATGCTTAGGGTGTATATGCTTAGGGTGTATATGCTTAGGGTATATATGCTTAGGGTGTATATGCTTAGGGTATATATGCTTAGGGTGTATATGCTTAGGGTGTAGTATATATGCTTAGGGTGTATATGCTTAGGGTGTAGTATATATGCTTAGGGTATATATGCTTAGGGTGTATATGCTTAGGGTGTATATGCTTAGGGGTATATGCTTAGGGTGTATATGCTTAGGGTATATATGCTTAGGGTATATATGCTTAGGGTGTATATGCTTAGGGTGTATATGCTTAGGGTGTATATGCTTAGGGTGTATATGCTTAGGGTGTATATGCTTAGGGTATATATGCTTAGGGTGTATATGCTTAGGGTGTAGTATATATGCTTAGGGTATATGCTTAGGGTGTAGTATATATGCTTAGGTATATATGCTTAGGGTGTAGTATATATGCTTAAGGTGTATATGCTTAGGGTATATATGCTTAGGGTGTATATGCTTAGGGTATATATGCTTAGGGTGTATATGCTTAGGGTATATATGCTTAGGGTATATATGCTTAGGGTATATATGCTTAGGGTATATATGCTTAGGGTGTATATGCTTAGGGTGTATATGCTTAGGGTGTATATGCTTAGGGTGTATATGCTTAGGGTGTAGTATATATGCTTATGGTGTATATGCTTAGGGTGTATATGCTTAGGGTGTATATACTTAGGGTGTAGTATATATACTTATGGTGTATATGCTTAGGGTGTATATGCTTAGGGTGTATATACTTATGGTGTATATGCTTAGGGTGTAGTATATATGATTAGGGTGTAGTATATATGCTTAGGGTGTAGTATATATGCTTAGGGTATATATGCTTAGGGTGTAGTATATATGCTTAGGGTGTAGTATATATGCTTAGGGTATATATGCTTAGGGTATATATGCTTAGGGTATATATGCTTAGGGTGTATATGCTTAGGGTGTAGTATATATGCTTAGGGTATATATGCTTAGGGTATATATGCTTAGGGTGTATATGCTTAGGGTATATATGTATATATGCTTAGGGTGTATATGCTTAGGGTATATATGCTTAGGGTGTATATGCTTAGGGTATATATGCTTAGGGTGTATATGCTTAGGGTGTATATGCTTAGGGTGTATATGCTTAGGGTATATATGCTTAGGGTGTATATGCTTAGGGTATATATGCTTAGGGTATATATGTATATATGCTTAGGGTGTATATGCTTAGGGTGTATATGCTTAGGGTGTAGTATATATGCTTAGGGTATATACGCTTAGGGTATATATGCTTAGGGTATATATGCTTAGGGTATATATGCTTAGGGTATATACGCTTAGGGTATATATGCTTAGGGTATATATGCTTAGGGTATATATGCTTAGGGTATATACGTTTAGGGTATATATGCTTAGGGTATATATGCTTAGGGTATATACGCTTAGGGTATATATGCTTAGGGTATATATGCTTAGGGTATATATGCTTAGGATATATATACTTAGGGTGTATATGCTTATGGTATATATGCTTATGGTATATATGCTTAGGGTATATATGCTTAGGGTATATATGCTTATGGTATATATGCTTAGGGTATATATGCTTAGGGTGTATATGCTTAGGGTATATATGCTTATGGTATATATGCTTAGGGTATATATGCTTAGGGTGTATATGCTTATGGTATATATGCTTAGGGTGTATATGCTTAGGGTATATATGTATATATGCTTAGGGTGTATATGCTTATGGTATGTATGCTTAGGTGTATATATATATACCCTATCAATACTAAGGTGTGGGCCTCCTAAGTAAGAAAACTGTCTTCTATGTATAGTGTATTGTGTGCAATAACAAAATAGAGTTCTGCATTTTCTGTTAAATATCCACAATTTCTTGATTTGATAATATGTTATTGGTGTATATACATGTATGTAACAATTACAAACAAATTACAAATACATAATTAGCAAATGGGTTGGACCACAAGTTCTAACAACATTAGTGATTGGCCCTCCCCATAGAAGTGATTGGAACACTACATAATGTAAATGGCTTAATTAAAGCTGAAACGTGCATATAACGCAGTTTACAAGATATGCATGTTGCTTAATGTCTGAGATGGCTCTATGCTGTTTGCAAACTGTTTTTTATCTGCCACTAGCGTGCAAAGGGTTAATCAAACTAAACGTGTAATTGTACTGTATATGTGTGTATAATAACGATTGCGAAGTAAGTTCTAGCAACTTATATTAATCACTCTCGTTGTCGCGGATGAAAGCGTAAATGTGGTCATACGTGTGGGAGGAAACCGGAATACCCGGAGAAAACCCACATGTCCGATCTGGCGACCACCGTACCATTTCACATAAATCCTGGTCCGACGATCGAACCCGGGTTGCATTGGTGAAAAGCGAGCGCGTAACCACTGGGCTAATCGGACACTCATAAAGAATAAATAGGTTTAAGCCAACTATAGCTTTAGCTTGTATATACGTAAATAGGCACAATGTAGTCCCAATAACTAATATAGTTCATTTTTAGTTTTGGTAAAAATGCATTTTAATGACAGGTAGTGTATAGTTTTTGTATTTTTGGAGACATTATGTGACTTGAGAAGACTTCAGACTAGTTGGTGTGTTGAAAAGATGTGGTATAAGAATTCAGGCCACTGCAAGGTATACCGTATTATTTGACGGAGGAATACAGTGTGTAAAGACACGTTATTCACAGGCGAGCATTGGTTATTTGAAACTTAAAATTTGAAATATTCTTAGTGTGTTTCATGATGATTTGAATACCTCTTCACAGTGGATGTGGTATCAGAAGAAATGAAAGATTGGAAATATAAATAAACATACAGTCTGTATGTTTTTACTATGTATTTAATAGGCAATTTATTTACTGTTTTACAACCTTTATACTATTTTCAAGAGATTGTCAATCTGCCGTCCAATGTATTATAGTCCTGCCATGGGAAGTTATGACGTAATATAACCGTCTAAGTTACGTGGCAGTTATTGCCCTTACATTATCTTGCGAAGGTAACTTTCTTCCCTGCTCTACACAGCCGAATAGAAAGTTCTCCTGTTTGCCTTTTATAATACGTTTAATATGAATATATATTGCTGGTCCACAAACATTATTCACTTAACTATTTCTCAACTTACGGACGGTCGTTTACTTCAAATTCAAATTGAGTTCTTAATTCAAATTACTGCTCTATGTAACGAATCCTCTATGTACGAATCCTCTATGTAACGAATCCTCTATGTACGAATCCTCTATGTACGAAGCCTCTATATACGAATCCTCTATGTACGAATCCTCTATGTACGAATCCTCTATGTACGAATCCTCTATGTACGAATCCTCTATGTACGAATCCTCTATGTACGAATACTCTATGTACGAATCCTCTATGTACGAATCCTCTATGTACGAATCCTCTATGTACGAATCCTCTATGTACGAATCCTCTATGTACGAATCCTCTATGTAACGAATCCTCTGTGTACGAATCCTCTATGTACGAAGCCTCTATGTAACGAATCCTCTATGTACGAATCCTCTATGTACGAATCCTCTATGTACGAATCCTCTATGTACGAATCTCTATGTACGAATCCTCTATGTACGAATCCTCTATGTACGAATCCTCTATGTACGAATCCTCTATGTACGAATCCTCTATGTACGAATCCTCTATGTACGAATCCTCTATGTACGAATCCTCTATGTACGAATCCTCTATGTACGAATCCTCTATGTACGAATCCTCTATGTAACGAATCCTCTATGTACGAAGCCTACGTCCTGGAGGTGCAGAATTCTTTAATTTGAGGAAGCTATCCTGGTTTTGAAAGTTGGTTATTCTACCCTAACTGAGTTTGAGCCCCGCTGGAGCCGTTGATTGTGCCCTTAGGCAAAGCATTTAAATTCCACGTTGCCTCTTCTCTCTCGCAATCGAGATAAAATAAATTTGTATAAACTACTCGGAGGGACAACCACGGTCTTCCTCCAGCAACAAAGACAGGACATTCACCTTATGATCTACGTGTTGTGCCACTTAAAACCCCTAACCAAACAAAGAAATGAATGAAAACCATTATATCGGGTTGTATTCTGCGTTATTTCACATGTTGTATTCTGCATTATTTCACAGGTTGTATTCTGCAGGTTGTATTCTGCGTTATTTCACAGGTTGTATTCTGCATTATTTCACATGTTGTATTCTGCATTATTTCACATGTATTCTGCGTTATTTCACATGTATTCTGCGTTATTTCACATGTATTCTGCGTTATTTCACATGTTGTATTCTGCGTTATTTCACAGGTTGTATTCTGCGTTATTTCACATGTATTCTGCGTTATTTCACATGTATTCTGCGTTATTTCACATGTATTCTGCGTTATTTCACATGTTGTATTCTGCGTTATTTCACATGTTGTATTCTGCGTTATTTCACAGGTTGTATTCTGCGTTTGTTCACAGGTTGTATTCTGCGTTTGTTCACAGGTTGTATTCTGCGTTAATTTCACAGGATGTATTCTGCGTTATTTCACAGGTTGTATTCTGCGTTATTTCACAGGTTGTATTCTGCGTTATTTCACAGGTTGTATTCTGCGTTAATTTCACATGTTGTATTCTGCGTTTTTTCACAGGTTGTATTCTGCGTTATTTCATAGGTTGTATGCGTTATTTCACAGGTTGTATTCTGCGTTATTTCACATGTTGTATTCTGCGTTTGTTCACATGTTGTATTCTGCGTTATTTCACAGGTTGTATTCTGCGTTATTTCACATGTTGTATTCTGCGTTTGTTCACATGTTGTATTCTGCGTTATTTCACATGTTGTATTCTGCGTTTGTTCACATGTTGTATTCTGCGTTATTTCACATGTTGTATTCTGCGTTTGTTCACATGTTGTATTCTGCGTTATTTCACAGGTTGTATTCTGCGTTTGTTCACAGGTTGTATTCTGCGTTTGTTCACAGGTTGTATTCTGCGTTAATTTCACAGGATGTATTCTGCGTTATTTCACAGGTTGTATTCTGCGTTATTTCACAGGTTGTATTCTGCGTTAATTTCACATGTTGTATTCTGCGTTTTTTCACAGGTTGTATTCTGCGTTATTTCATAGGTTGTATGCGTTATTTCACAGGTTGTATTCTGCGTTATTTCACATGTTGTATTCTGCGTTATTTCACATGTTGTATTCTGCGTTTGTTCACATGTTGTATTCTGCGTTATTTCACATGTTGTATTCTGCGTTTGTTCACAGGTTGTATTCTGCGTTATTTCACATGTTGTATTCTGCGTTATTTCACAGGTTGTATTCTGCGTTATTTCACAGGTTGTATTCTGCGTTATTTCACATGTTGTATTCTGCGTTATTTCACATGTTGTATTCTGCGTTTGTTCACAGGTTGTATTCTGCGTTATTTCACATGTTGTATTCTGCGTTATTTCACAGGTTGTATTCTGCGTTATTTCACAGGTTGTATTCTGCGTTATTTCACAGGATGTATTCTGCGTTATTTCACAGGATGTATTCTGCGTTATTTCACAGGATGTATTCTGCGTTATTTCACAGGATGTATTCTGCGTTATTTCACATGTTGTATTCTGCGTTATTTCACAGGTTGTATTCTGCGTTATTTCACAGGATGTATTCTGCGTTATTTCACAGGATGTATTCTGCGTTATTTCACAGGATGTATTCTGCGTTATTTCACATGTTGTATTCTGCGTTATTTCACAGGTTGTATTCTGCGTTATTTCACAGGTTGTATTCTGCGTTATTTCACATGTTGTATTCTGTGTTATTTCACAGGTTGTATTCTGCGTTATTTCACATGTTGTATTCTGCGTTATTTCACAGGTTGTATTCTGCGTTATTTCACATGTTGTATTCTGCGTTATTTCACATGTATTCTGTGTTATTTCACAGGTTGTATTCTGCGTTATTTCACAGGTTGTATTCTGCGTTATTTCACAGGTTGTATTCTGCGTTATTTCACATGTTGTATTCTGCGTTATTTCACATGTATTCTGCGTTATTTCACAGGTTGTATTCTGCGTTATTTCACAGGTTGTATTCTGCGTTATTTCACAGGTTGTATTCTGCGTTATTTCACAGGTTGTATTCTGCGTTATTTCACATGTTGTATTCTGCGTTATTTCACAGGTTGTATTCTGCGTTATTTCACAGGTTGTATTCTGCGTTATTTCACAGGTTGTATTCTGCGTTATTTCACAGGTTGTATTCTGCGTTATTTCACAGGTTGTATTCTGCGTTATTTCACATGTTGTATTCTGCGTTATTTCACAGGTTGTATTCTGCGTTATTTCACATGTTGTATTCTGCGTTATTTCACAGGTTGTATTCTGCGTTATTTCACATGTTGTATTCTGCGTTATTTCACATGTATTCTGCGTTATTTCACAGGTTGTATTCTGCGTTATTTCACAGGTTGTATTCTGCGTTATTTCACAGGTTGTATTCTGCGTTATTTCACATGTTGTATTCTGCGTTATTTCACAGGTTGTATTCTGCGTTATTTCACAGGTTGTATTCTGCGTTATTTCACAGGTTGTATTCTGCGTTATTTCACAGGTTGTATTCTGCGTTATTTCACAGGTTGTATTCTGCGTTATTTCACAGGTTGTATTCTGCGTTATTTCACATGTATTCTGCGTTATTTCACATGTTGTATTCTGCGTTATTTCACATGTTGTATTCTGCGTTATTTCACAGGTTGTATTCTGCAGGTTGTATTCTGCGTTATTTCACAGGTTGTATTCTGCGTTATTTCACAGGTTGTATTCTGCGTTATTTCACATGTTGTATTCTGCGTTATTTCACATGTTGTATTCTGCGTTATTTCACAGGTTGTATTCTGCGTTATTTCACATGTATTCTGCGTTATTTCACAGGTTGTATTCTGCGTTATTTCACAGGTTGTATTCTGCGTTATTTCACAGGTTGTATTCTGCATTATTTCACAGGTTGTATTCTGCGTTATTTCACAGGTTGTATTCTGCGTTATTTCACAGGTTGTATTCTGCGTTATTTCACATGTTGTATTCTGCGTTATTTCACATGTTGTATTCTGCGTTATTTCACATGTTGTATTCTGCGTTATTTCACATGTATTCTGCGTTATTTCACAGGTTGTATTCTGCGTTATTTCACAGATGTATTCTGCGTTATTTCACATGTTGTATTCTGCGTTATTTCACAGTGTATTCTGCGTTATTTCACAGTTGTATTCTGCGTTATTTCACATGTTGTATTCTGCGTTATTTCACAGGTGTATTCTGCGTTATTTCACAGGTTGTATTCTGCGTTATTTCACAGGTTGTATTCTGCGTTATTTCACATGGTTGTATTCTGCGTTATTTCACAGGTTGTATTCTGCGTTATTTCACAGGTTGTATTCTGCGTTATTTCACAGGATGTATTCTGCGTTATTTCACAGGTTGTATTCTGCGTTATTTCACAGGATGTATTCTGCGTTATTTCACAGGATGTATTCTGCGTTATTTCACATGTTGTATTCTGCGTTATTTCACAGGTTGTATTCTGCGTTATTTCACAGGTTGTATTCTGCGTTATTTCACAGGTTGTATTCTGCGTTATTTCACTGGTTGTATTCTGCGTTATTTCACAGGTTGTATTCTGCGTTATTTCACAGGTGTATTCTGCGTTATTTCACATGTTGTATTCTGCGTTATTTCACATGTTGTATTCTGCGTTATTTCACATGTTGTATTCTGCGTTATTTCACAGGTTGTATTCTGCGTTATTTCACAGGTTGTATTCTGCGTTATTTCACATGTTGTATTCTGCGTTATTTCACATGTTGTATTCTGCGTTATTTCACATGTTGTATTCTGCGTTATTTCACAGGTTGTATTCTGCGTTATTTCACAATGTAATGGCAGCATTGCTACTATAATTGTGTGATCTGAATGTAGTCAATCTCCATGGCAGCGGCATCTCCATGCCACGTACTGTACCACTGAGCCCTGGCATTCCAGAAGTCCGCGGGCTCCGTGGGAGAGTTGTTTTTCCACGGTTTCGGCGTGTCGTAGGTCCAGTTGTCCGGGAAGAAGCCATTGGTACCCGCAATAGCCACATTGAGTATCAGATAGAACTGCAAAATTCATATTGTTTACTTATTATTATTGTGCATGCTTTGCTATCGGTCATATTTCAAACACACGTGCATGTGATTTTAATATATGCCCAACATATTCCTGTATACCATCATTAAAGTCCGTTGAAAAGAAGTATTGTTTTGAAAAAGGGGACTTTGAAAAGGGGGAATGTGGTCTAGTGGTTACGGTCGCTGACTTCAAATCAGCTGCTCCTCACCGTTGTAGGTTCGAATCACACTGGGGCCGTGGCATTCTTTCAAGTTAGGTAGTTATCTAGCTGGCTTGTTGTAGGTCGGTGGTTCTACCCCGGTGCCTGCTCGGTGTCTGTAATAGTGCTCACAAGGACACCGATAGTAACTGGACAGTCGCTATATGACCAAAGCTGTTGGTGCGACTTTAAACTCCAAAAACAAACAGAACAATTGATTTTGGGAACATTTAAATAATAACAACCAGAAGAAATACATAAGAATGTTGTAATTTCCACATATATTTTACTTGTAATTTCCACATATATTTTACTCGTAATGTTCCACATATATTTTACTCGTAATTTCCACATATATTTTACTCGTAATGTTCCACATATAATGTTCCACATATATTTTACTTGTAATGTTCCACATAAATATATTTTACTTGTAATGATCCACATATATTTTACTTGTAATTTCCACATATATTTTACTCGTAATTTCCACATATATTTTACTCGTAATTTCCTCATATATTTTACTTGTAATTTCCACATAATAAATTATATTTTACTCGTAATTACTTGTAATTTCCACATATATTTTACTTTGTTTTCTCTATGCGGCACACTCGTGGGGACAAGGAATTAAGATTAATCTCAAAAATAAACAAAATAAGTTTGGTATTTACTCGAGTATTTTTGGTAAGTTTAATTGTCGTCGTCTCCAAATTAGTCGTATTATGTAGATGGGACAGACGTCAGCACGTTCTCAAAATTACGTACGTAATAAATAGATAACAAAATGTCTCACCTGGGTGTCAAACGGAGCTGCCTTACTTCCACTAGCCCATATGTTGGTACCATGGAAACCGCCTTTATCCCAGAAGCTTTGCGTAATGGGAACAGTCAGCAAGTTGTGGTCATCCACGAACACACTAAGCATAAAAACACAAGTCCGTGAGAAAGGTGCGTCCAATGTGTATTACAGAACCTCAGTGGTTATGGACGCGGAATGACGATACTTTACGCGGCACATTAAGGGGGTTTACCTAGCACTAATACCACCTTTTTTGTTTTTGTTTTCCCCCTAATTTCTTAAAAATATATGTGTGTACAGGTATCTTCGAGTAAATGTATTATCTGCCAATTCTCAAATATATTCTTATTGTGGCAAAGATACGATACTTGTATCCTTTTTGTATGGTGGATTGTCAGTACCGTAGCCAGAGGCAAATCTCAACCGAGGCAATCTAGTTGGGGACATTTTCCCCTTAAAATGGTTGGGGTATATTCCTGCGTTTTCTGATTTAATGAGTTTAGACGTATAATTATGTACTGACCTTTCAGCTCTCTAACAGTCAACATTTTATACAGCACAGGGATATTGTTTGCGTTTCATTTATTTTATTTGCTTTGGAAATGTTTACCGAGGCAGCTGCCTCGGTGTGCCTCAGTGTGGCTACGGGCCTGGTTGTTGGTAATACACGTATTAACACTTACTGAATGTGATCGACTGTCCAGTCCATGCGATATGTATGCATCTCTGTGCTCCAGTTGCCTTGCCTGGTGAAAGATACGAGAAACAAAAAATTCATTCCGAGTTGGACATATCGTCTTCTTCTTCTCTGTTAATGGCTAACAGTCAATAATTGAGCTATTATCGCCATGCGTGGGGGTTAGAAAAGTGAGCTACCAGGCCTCAACTACTATAATTCCATCAAAGAGGACACTGGTAGTGTGATAAAAAAAGTGGAAGTCGTGATAGCACAGTGCGAAAGGTCCGGAGTTCGAGCCTCGCTGGAGCAGTTACGATTGTGCCCTTAGGCAAGGCATTTAAATTCCACGTTGCCTCTTCTCTATCCCTCGTGGCGATGGATTCCATCAGGAATGAGGTCTCGAGAGTTATTAATATAAGTTGTAATAACTTATTTCGCAATCGAGCTAAAATAAATTTGTATACAAAAATAAATAAAAAGGTGCAAAAAAGCTAACACCTTAAACGCCCTTAAGCCTACAATATGTACACAATATTATACTAGAAGTGTGCAAAGAGAGGTTAGTAGTTGGTAAGAACAAGATAAAAACAAGTGTGTTCTGTTATGGCTACATCATCGATGCAGCCAGCGCTGACTTAAATCCTGCGAGAGAGTCAGCACTGACTACATGAGATGGCAGTATGTTCCATTGAACAACTGTTCTCGGAAAGTATGAGCACTTGAAATAGTCAACTGTTGTGAATGGAATGTGATATGCCAAATGGTGGTAATGTTGTTCAAACTGCTTCGCAATCGTTGTAAAATAAATAAAGTATATAAAATAAATAAATATGTATCACATTAACTTTAAGCTGTTTCCGGATGGATAATATATAACTATTCAAACAAACGGAGACACATGGACTGAAAGAATATATGTGAAAGCTATAACATAAAATGAGTAAAGAGTAGTTGTGGAAGTCGTGATAGCGCAGTTGTAGCGCGTTTGCTTCAGGTCCGAAATGCCTGGAGTTCGAACACAGTTGTAGCCGTCACGATTGTGTCCTTAGGCAAGGCATTTAAATTACACGTTGCCTCTTCTATTTACCTCATGACGATGGATTCCATCGGGAACGAAGTCCAATAATTGTTGGACAATCGTCATATATAAGCTGTTAGTGCGACGTTAATCCCCAATTACAGACGGATATGTAGTCCAGTGGTAACATGTTGGATTGGTAATCCAGGGATCGCAGGTTCGATCCCCCGTCTGACCCTAATATAATTAACAGTCTTTCAGATGGGACGCTAAACCGAAGACTCGTGTCGGTGCTGTACACCGTGCACGTAAAAGAACCAGAGGAGGCTATGGAGTAGGTATCTGTCTGTATCATTGAACTATCCTCCAAAACTCTAAAATGATTAATATCTTCAGGTGGCGTCGCTCATATGGGCAACCGGTAGCGACGATAAATAAACGTAAACACACACACATATTAATCCCCAAACATGAAAACCAAACCAACTCACATGGATCCGTGTGTCATGGTATATTTGTTTTGGGCTGCATCTGGTCCCCAGTGCAATGTAGCACCAACCTCCGTCACACCATGATTGCCGTTGGCATGTAAATTACCTACATTGTATAAGTTTGTATATACGTAAATAGGCGAAGTGCATCTGAGGTCGAATGTAGTTCTGATGACTAATATAGTTCTTTTTTTATTTGGTAAAAAAATCCATTTTCATGATAGGCGAGAAATAATGATAGGCGAGAAATGATGTGACTTCTGACTAGTTGATGTGCAGAAAAGATGTAATATTAGAAGTCGGGCAATTGCAAACTGAAGATGGGGTATACTGTAATACTTGTGGAAAAATACAGTGTGTACACACCAGTGACGTCATCCACAGGTAATCGATGTCAATGTTTGCCATTACATTTGTAATATTTCTGCTGCTTTTTTTTCTCAGTTTGATTTGAATACCTGTTCACAGTGGATGTGGTATCGGATGAAATGAAAGATTGGAAATATAAATGAACAGACTATATGTTTTTACTTTTTAAATTCCACATTGACTCCTCTCTCTCTCTCTCTCTCTCTCTCTCTCTCTATAAGTTGTAAGAACTTGTTTCGCATTCGAGCTGAAATAAATGTGCATAAGCTATCTGCTAACAGGATATAACACCGTTTGGACGTGTACGATTCTTGGAAAGAAGGAGAACTTGGGTACATCAGTATATGACGAGTATGAGGGCGGACAGAGGAGGTGCTTGGATTGGTACACATGTAGGTACGTATCAATAAATATTCTACAAAAGTGTAAAGTAGTATACAGAGACTCGCCTCTACTTTCCATGATGTCAATTTCACCGGAAGCAGGCCATCCACCATAGCTGGAGCTTCTCGGCAACATCCAAATAGCTGCAGTAACAATACAGGTAGAATCAATATCTTACTCTAGCTATGCTATGTTCCAATTGGTGCAGCTGACGGTAATGGACCATACCCAGGTAATCGTACCTAGGGTTATACAATGTACAATATAGGCATCAACAGACATCATATATACATAAACTGTACAATATAGGCATCAACAGACATCATATATACATACAATGTACAATATAGGCATCAACAGACATCATATATACATACAATGTACAATATAGGCATCAACAGACATCATATATACATACAATGTACAATATAGGCATCAACAGACATCATATATACATACAATGTACAATATAGGCATCAACAGACATCATATATACATACAATGTACAATATAGGCATCAACAGACATCATATATACATACAATGTACAATATAGGCATCAACAGACATCATATATACATACAATGTACAATATAGGCATCAACAGACATCATATATACATACAATGTACAATATAGGCATCAACAGACATCATATATACATACAATGTACAATATAGGCATCAACAGACATCATATATACATACAATGTACAATATAGGCATCATATATACATACAATGTACAATATAGGCATCATATATACATACAATGTACAATATAGGCATCATATATACATACAATGTACAATATAGGCACCAACAGACATCATATATACATACAATGTACAATATAGGCATCAACAGACATCATATATACATACAATGTACAATATAGGCATCAACAGACATCATATATACATACAATGTACAATATAGGCATCGACAGACATCATATATACATACAATGTACAATATAGGCATCAACAGACATCATATATACATACAATGTACAATATAGGCATCAACAGACATCATATATACATAAAATGTACAATATAGGCATCAACAGACATCATATATACATACAATGTACAATATAGGCATCAACAGACATCATATATACATAAACTGTACAATATAGGCATCAACAGACATCATATATACATACAATGTACAATATAGGCATCAACAGACATCATATATACATACAATGTAGGCATCAACAGACATCATATATACATACAATGTAGGCATCAACAGACATCATATATACATACAATGTACAATATAGGCATCAACAGACATCATATATACATACAATGTACAATATAGGCATCAACAGACATCATATATACATACAATGTACAATATAGGCATCAACAGACATCATATATACATACAATGTAGGCATCAACAGACATCATATATACATACAATGTACAATATAGGCATCGACAGACATCATATATACACATACAATAATATAGACACAAAGACATAATACATACATGCATAGAGAAATAACATTGACATATTACATACATCATACAGACATAATACCGACATACACAGACATAAAATAGATATAATACATATATTATATATGTAATATATACAGGCATATACAAACATAATAAAGATATACCAACGCGATTCAACACATAGCAAAGGACACGTATAGATAGCCCCACTATGTGGCTCTAGTTACCTCCCCTGACGGTTACATTAGGTAGGACAGGTATAGATAGCCCCACTATGTGGCTCTAGTTACCTCCCCTGACAATTACATTAGCAAGGACACGTATAGATAGCCCCACTATGTGGCTCTAGTTACCTCCCCTGACTGTTACATTAACAAGGACACGTATAGATAGCCCCACTATGTTGCTCTAGTTACATCCCCTGACAGTTACATTAGCAAGGACACGTATAGATAGCCCCACTATGTGGCTCTAGTTACCTCCCCTGACAGTTACACTAGCAAGGACACGTATAGATAGCCCCACTATGTGGCTCTAGTTACCTCCCCTGACAGTTACATTACAAGGACACGTATAGATAGCCCCACTATGTGGCTCTAGTTACCTCCCTGACAGTTACATTAGCTAGGACACGTATAGATAGCCCCACTATGTGGCTCTAGTTACCTCCCCTGACAGTTACATTAGCAAGGACACGTATAGATAGCCCCACTATGTGGCTCTAGTTACCTCCCCTGACAGTTACATTAGCAAGGACACGTATAGATAGCCCTACTATGTGGCTCTAGTTACCTCCCCTGACAGTTACATTAGCAAGGACACGTATAGATAGCCCTACTATGTGGCTCTAGTTACCTCCCCTGACAGTTACATTAGCAAGGACACGTATAGATAGCCCCACTATGTGGCTCTAGTTACCTCCCCTGACAGTTACATTAGCAAGGACACGTATAGATAGCCCTACTATGTGGCTCTAGTTACCTCCCCTGACAGTTACATTAGCAAGGACACGTATAGATAGCCCCACTATGTGGCTCTAGTTACCTCCCCTGACAGTTACATTAGCAAGGACACGTATAGATAGCCCCACTATGTGGCTCTAGTTACCTCCCCTGACAGTTACATTAGCAAGGACACGTATAGATAGCCCCACTATGTGGCTCTAGTTACCTCCCCTGACAGTTACATTAGCAAGGACACGTATAGATAGCCCCACTATGTGGCTCTAGTTACCTCCCCTGACAGTTACATTAGCAAGGACACGTATAGATAGCCCCACTATGTGGCTCTAGTTACCTCCCCTGACAGTTACATTAACAAGGACACGTATAGATAGCCCACTACATGGCTCTAGTTACCTCCCCTGACAGTTACATTAGCAAGCACACGTATAGATAGCCCCACTATGTGGCTCTAGTTACCTCCCCTGATAGTTACACTAGCAAGGACACGTATAGATAGCCCCACTATGTGGCTCTAGTTACCTCCCCTGATAGTTACACTAGCAAGGACACGTATAGATAGCCCCACTATGTGGCTCTAGTTACTTCCCCTGACACTTACATTAGCAAGGACACGTATAGATAGCCCCACTATGTGGCTCTAGTTACTTCCCCTGACAGTTACATTAGCAAGGACACGTATAGATAGCCCCACTATGTGGCTCTAGTTACTTCCCCTGACAGTTATATAAGGAATGCTAATGACATGATAATAACGTTCACATGATGGACTATGACACATAATGCCTTATATTTGTCCTGATCAGATGGCGTTAACAATATTATCACTTGGTCAACATCCTGTGTCTGACACTATATCCTCTATAAGCATATTCATATCTGACACTATATCCTCTATAAGCATATTCATATCTGACACTATATCCTCTATAAGCATATTCATATCTGACACTATATCCTCTATAAGCATATTCATATCTGACACTATATCCTCTATAAGTATATTCATAGCTGACACTATATCCTCTATAAGTATATTCATAGCTGACACTATATCCTCTATAAGCATATTCATATCTGACACTATATCCTCTATAAGTATATTCATATCAGACACTATATCCTCTATAAGCATATTCATATCATAGGCCTACTTAGTTTCAACTTTCGATTTCGTTGAGATACTCGACAAAATCCGCTAATCCGATATCTACGTAAAGGGTTGGTTAAACGTGACGTAGATGTCTGCATAGCGGATTGCATCTAATCTGTATGCATAATACATATTTCTTCTTGATGTATTGTATTGGTGTCTTCTACTCATTCGCATATTGCGTAAATGCCTTGTACTAGGTTTATTATGACGCTCTGTACAACCCACTACGCCCGTCTTCAGCGTCCACTGTTTCTGTTGGGTGTATCTGGCCTTTAACTCATGCGTCAAACTCCTATCGTCGTGGAAGCACATGTGGTTTGATTATTCGTGTGTGTTTTACGTTTATTTATCGTCGCTATCGGTTGCCCATATGAGCGACGTCTCCTGGAGAGATTAGTCATTTTAGTTTTTGGAGGATAGTGCAATGATACAGACAGAGATCCATTCCAGAGTTTACACTCAAACTGGTTCTTGTACGTGCATGGTGTAACGTAACCATTCCAGAGTCTCCTCTGGTTCTTTTACGTGCACGGTGTACAGCACCGACACAAGACCTCGGTTTAAAGTCCCATCTTTAAAGACTGTTAATTTTATTAGTGTCAGACGGGGAATCGAACCTGCGATTCCTGGATTATCGGTCCAATGTGTTACCACTGGACTACAGATCCGTCTGTAATGTGTATAAGCTTGAATACACCGGTTATATAATGCACAACGTGTGCCCGTTAGAGTAAGACGATACTGAATATTTGAGTAATATACCTGGCCAGATCCAGTCACCTCTGGGGGTCCTGGCTCTCACCTCGACAGAACCGTACTTGATCGAGGCTTTGGACTTAATTTTACCGGACATAACTGGTGGTAGCGTGCCGTATTTACCCTCTCTGTAACAACCATACCGGGCAGCGTTCGTGCAATAACCATACAAATCTGCAATATAACTAAACACTGATAACTTTATTAAAAAGAGTTTTAACTTTATTTATTCTACAACGATTGCGAAGCAAGTTTTAATGTGGGAGGAAACCGAAGTACCCGGAGAAAACCAACATGTCCGATCTGGACACGTGTTTCGCAATCGAACTCAATTATATTTGTATTAACTAACTGTGATTAGTACCAGAGCACCAGGGAACTATTTACTATGGCGTACGGATGCATCTTACTGATCTCCTTGAGATGTAATAAGGCTAAAAATATACTGGAAAACAGAAACGTTTTGTTTCCAATTTATGGTTGTAGTTACCTTGGTAACGCGATAAATGGATTGTCCACTCGTGGAGATTTTATACCATATTTTGTGTATCTCATTTTGGAATGTTGCTATGAGTGTGTGGTTTACGTTTATTTATCGTCGCTTCCGGTTGCCCATATGAGCGACGCCTCCTGAAGAGATTAGTCATTTTAGATTTTGGAGGATAGTGCAATGATACACAGAGAGAGGTTTTACCACTGGGCTACAGATCCGTCTGTTGCTATGAAACTGGCATACGCTTATATATACGTTAGCTTAGCATACCTGTATAGTGTCCGCCTCCATGGTCGAGTGGTTAAGGTCGCTGACTTGTATACCACTATAACCTATCATCAATGATGGTCTGCCTCCGTGGTCGAGGTCACTGACTTGTATACCACTATAACCTATCATCAATGATGGTCTGCCTCCGTGGTCGAGGTCACTGACTTGTATACCACTATAACCTATCATCAATGATGGTCTGCCTCCGTGGTCGAGGTCACTGACTTGTATACCACTATAACCTATCATCAATGATGGTCTGCCTCCGTGGTCGAGGTCACTGACTTGTATACCACTATAACCTATCATCAATGATGGTCTGCCTCCGTGGTCGAGTGGTTAAGGTCACTGACTTGTATACCACTATAACCTATCATCAATGATGGTCACGGGTTCGCCTCCATGGTCGAGTGGTTAATGTCGCTGACTTGTATACCACTATAACCTATCATCAATGATGGTCACGGGTTCGAGCGCCGTTCATACCGTGTCTGTTTAGTTGGCAGTTTCTTACGGAGGTGTGTGCACCAAGTACTGGTTAACTGATGGGAGTATGCTCGGGAAAGGTGTTGTTAGGTCAACAGCCGGTCGCTCATATGGGTAACTGGTAGCGACGTTATAATAAACTTAAATAATGTTTTTAAAAAAACCTGTATATTGCTCAGACTCTTGGGGTCACTATCAAGGCTATATACTATTAGCTATAACTATATATACTATAGCATTGATAGTGACGGGGTGGCAATTTTAAACTTGCTTGGAATGGCGTAAATTTGGTATTATGTATAGTGCTTGTCTATAGTGAATCATATTGTTCGTAAAAAAACAAAAATGTGTTTTTAATTGTGTGGTTTTGAACTCGCAAACATTTCTCCAGACCCAAAGTGTCTGTGGTATATTTCCCCAATTTACTTCGTAATGTGAGGATTAGTAATGGTCTCGTTAAATAGTATATCACAGTAGTATGGAAGATATTCCACCAGGAACCTTACAGCTTCCTGACGTCAACTCAGGAACCATACAGCTTCCTGACGTCAACTCATGAATCATACAGCTTCCTGACGTCAACTCAGGAACCATACAGCTTCCTGACGTCAACTCATGAATCATACAGCTTCCTGACGTCAACTCAGGAATCATACAGCTTCCTGACGTCAACTCAGGAATCATACAGCTTCCTGACGTCAACTTAGGAACCATACAGCTTCCTGACGTCAACTCATGAATCATACAGCTTCCTGACGTCAACTCAGGAATCATACAGCTTCCTGACGTCAACTCAGGAATCATACAGCTTCCGGACGTCAACTCAGGAACCATACAGCTTCCGGACGTCAACTCAGGAACCATACAGCTTCCTGACGTCAACTCATGAATCATACAGCTTCCTGACGTCAACTCAGGAACCATACAGCTTCCTGACGTCAACTCATGAATCATACAGCTTCCTGACGTCAACTTAGAACCATACAGCTTCCTGACGTCAACTCATGAATCATACAGCTTCCTGACGTCAACTCAGGAACCATACAGCTTCCTGACGTCAACTCAGGAATCATACAGCTTCCTGACGTCAACTCATGAACCATACAGCTTCCTGACGTCAACTCATGAATCATACAGCTTCCTGACGTCAACTCAGGAACCATACAGCTTACTGACGTCAACTCAGGAACCTTACAGCTTCCTGACGTCAACTTAGGAACCATACAGCTTCCTGACGTCAACTCAGGAACCATACAGCTTCCTGACGTCAACTCAGGAACCATACAGCTTCCTGACGTCAACTCATGAATCATACAGCTTCCTGACGTCAACTCAGGAATCATACAGCTTCCTGACGTCAACTCAGGAATCATACAGCTTCCTGACGTCAACTTAGGAACCATACAGCTTCCTGACGTCAACTCAGATCATACAGCTTCCTGACGTCAACTCAGGAATCATACAGCTTCCTGACGTCAACTCAGGAATCATACAGCTTCCGGACGTCAACTCAGGAACCATACAGCTTCCGGACGTCAACTCAGGAACCTACAGCTTCCTGACGTCAACTCATGAATCATACAGCTTCCTGACGTCAACTCAGGAACCATACAGCTTCCTGACGTCAACTCATGAATCATACAGCTTCCTGACGTCAACTTAGGAACCATACAGCTTCCTGACGTCAACTCATGAATCATACAGCTTCCTGACGTCAACTCAGGAACCATACAGCTTCCTGACGTCAACTCAGGAATCATACAGCTTCCTGACGTCAACTCAGGAACCATACAGCTTCCTGACGTCAACTCATGAATCATACAGCTTCCTGACGTCAACTCATGAACCATACAGCTTCCTGACGTCAACTTAGGAACCATACAGCTTCCTGACGTCAACTCATGAACCATACAGCTTCCTGACGTCAACTTAGGAACCATACAGCTTCCTGACGTCAACTCAGGAACCATACAGCTTCCTGACGTCAACTCATGAACCATACAGCTTCCTGACGTCAACTCATGAATCATACAGCTTCCTGACGTCAACTCAGGAACCATACAGCTTACTGACGTCAACTCAGGAACCTTACAGCTTCCTGACGTCAACTTAGGAACCATACAGCTTCCTGACGTCAACTCAGGAACCATACAGCTTCCTGACGTCAACTCAGGAACCATACAGCTTCCTGACGTCAACTCATGAATCATACAGCTTCCTGACGTCAACTCAGGAACCATACAGCTTACTGACGTCAACTCGAGAGAAAGTCGTGCCCTACACTTGTAAACCCCCACCTGTCATGTCCATAATACCACTGGTGAGTGACTTCCCCTTATATCGCGGATGATCGGTTGTCAGTGTCTAGAAATTTTAAAATAAAACAATATTTATTCAACATTAAGCAATTAATAGTAGTCGATTAATTGTAATAGTAGTCCATTAATTGTAATAATAATGGATTCAATGATTACGATAACCCTTTCAACACTACATACCTCTAAATAGGCTTACAAAAAGTGTAGATCCAGATGAGCCAGTTCGTAATAGCACTCCCCGTCAAACAAGGGCGTGGCCATTTCAGATATTTCGCCCGCAATTAAAAATGCGTTACCAACCAAATTATGTTTCATGGATCTTCAATTAGTGGATTCCTGAAGAGCTTAGCTGTGGATATCAAAGTGCATACAAAACTAACATGCACTACTCTATACATATAGCATTAACAGTCTTACATATGGAACGTTGAGCTGATGTAAACAATGAATCGAGGGTTAATAGTTTTCCATCGGGGTATAAACTAATTTGGGCGTGGTTAAGTGGTTAGTGTGTGGTTAAGTGGTTAGTGTGTGGAGGCCGAAGGCATCCACGCTAACATTAAACACGCCCAATGTATTATATATTATTCTTTTCAATAACACAGATAGCACTTAAGATGTTTTTAGTCCAGATGTCCAACTTACCGTGTGTCGAAACAGATAAATAGATCATCCTTTGAACAGGGTAAATTGTAAGACACGTCTTTTCTCGCGACGATAGCTGCCAAACACTATTGATGCGTATGCTCGTAACTAGAGTGCGCATGTCAGCTGCATATAATTAGCTTGGAACCCTCATACGAAAAATGTGCACAGACGGATCTGTAGTACAGTGGTAACACGCTGGACTGGTAATCCAGGGATAGCAGGTTCGACCGTCTGGCCATAATAAAATTAACAGTCTTTCAGATGGGACTTTAAACCGAGGTCTCGTGTCAGTGCTTTATACCTTGCACGTAAAAGAACCAGAGGAGACTGGAATTGGTCTCTGTCTGTATCATTGCACTATACTCCAACAATCTAAAATGACTAATCTCTTCAGGAGGCGTCGCTCATATGGACAACCGGTAGCGACGATAAATGTAAAACATACATACGAAAAATGTATACAATCGGGGCACATATGTTCATCGAAATAAATGCAATAGCGATGCAAATATGTGTATTATAGTATAGGAAAGGTAAAGATGGAAACAATATTTAGCAATACCATAACCAACCCAACTAAAAGGAGAGATTAAATATGGCAGCCTAATGCACCGTCTGTATGACTAAGAACATAAACACACTCTTGTATAATAATATACAATTGATTATTATATGTACTATATAGTGTATAGCACTGATCTACGAGACCGGTTTTACATGCCTGGTGTATAGCACTGATCTACGAGACCGGTTTTACATGCATGGTGTATAGCACTGATCTACGAGACCGGTTTTACATGCCTGGTGTATAGCACCGATCTACGAGACCGGTTTTACATGCCTGGTGTATAGCACTGATCTACGAGACCGGTTTTACATGCCTGGTGTATAGCACTGATCTACGAGACCGGTTTTACATGCCTGGTGTATAGCACTGATCTACGAGACCGGTTTTACATGCATGGTGTATAGCACTGATCTACGAGACCGGTTTTACATGCCTGGTGTATAGCACCGATCTACGAGACCGGTTTATAGTCCCATCTGAAAAACTTAATATTGGGATCAGGCGAGGGGGATGGGATCGAACCTGCGACCACTGGATTCGCAGTCCAATGTGTTAACCGCTGGACAACTGACCTGTATAGTAGATCCTCATATAGCGGTACAAATTAATAAATATGTGCTTGCATCAACATCATATAAAGGTTTAGGATTTTTCAAAATCTTAAATATACACATTTACTCACAGGTTTAATAAAAAGACGTCCATTTTTAGTAAATATATTTCTTTGGTCGGGTACATATGCCTGCACCTCCCAATTCTGAAAATGGAGATATGCATCTTGCTTATATATACATCTTAGTGTATATATATATCTTAGTATCTGTTTAAAGTATATATATATATATCTTAGTATCTGTTTAAAGTATATATATATATATCTTAGTATCTGTTTAAAGTATATATATATATATCTTAGTATCTGTTTAATGTATATATATATATATATATATCTTAGTATCTGTTTAAAGTATATATATATATCTTAGTATCTGTTTAAAGTATATATATTATCTTAGTATCTGTTTAAAGTATATATATATATATATCTTAGTATCTGTTTAAAGTATATATATATATATATATATCTTAGTATCTGTTTAAAGTATATATAATATATCTTAGTATCTGTTTAATGTATATATATATATATATCTTAGTATCTGTTTAATGTATATATAATATATATATATCTTAGTATCTGTTTAAAGTATATATATATATCTTAGTATCTGTTTAAAGTATATATATATATCTTAGTATCTGTTTAAAGTAATATATATATATATCTTAGTATCTGTTTAAAGTATATATATATATATATATCTTAGTATCTGTTTAAAGTATATATATATAATATATATATATATCTTAGTATCTGTTAATGTTATATATATATATATATATATATATTATTATATATATATATCTTAGTATCTGTTTAAAGTATATATATATATATATCTTAGTATCTGTTTAAAGTATATATATATATATCTTAGTATCTGTTTAAAGTATATATATATAATAATATAAAACACTGAAAACAATAGAGGATAAAGTATAGTGAATATTATGATCACCATTGTGTTCATCGAAACTTGTTTCGCTGATTTGTATGTAGCTGTGTTGCCTCTGGCTATGTATTAGCAAATCTAATAACTATTATAACTGTAACTAAGATTAACCATGGCTGAGAGGGTCAAGTTTGACATTGACGAAACTAGCCCCAAGACATTGGTGAACGAAAAACTATTGAACATTAAAAAGGAGAAAACGGGATTTGCTTAGTTTAAGCAGCTACGATTCTGACTATGCAGATTTTTCACAGGCACATAGACCCCAACAGTTCTATCAAGATATTGATACTGGGTTAAACGGTCTTCCTAAAGAGCAATATGCTACAGAATTGCTCAAGCTGTGCTCACACGATTATGAAAGAGTCAACGACTATCGGATAAGGCTGTCGGAAAGGGCAAGTGGATTCCCCGAATGCCCAGATGCAAGACTTGTAAATAGGAGGAATTCTGCCACAGGTACAAAAATTGAAAAATGTGCTAATGATTGTTACGTTCTAATGTCATTTATCAACGGATCTCGCACTAAGGAAATAAATGATGTATTCTCTACAGCTTACATAATTGATGACACTATTCATGAAGACACCCATCCGAGGATCGACGATGACGAACCGCTGTCCAAGGATCAATTTAGAGCTATAGATCTTTCTGCTATGATCTTTAAAATTCAAGCAGATATTTCGGCAATCAGCACCGGTCAAGCCAAGAACTCTGCGCTAATAAGTGAAATGTACAATGATACAAAGACTATGTCAAACAATCTTCATATCATACATGCAAAAGTTAATAGTGTACTCAGTAGAAGTCCCGATACTACTGCCCGAGGAAAAATAGAAAACCTACAAACGAACATTTCCACGTTGAGCTCTTCCGTCGGCATAATGAACAAAAAGCTCAATGACGCAATTGCAGCAA
>CM026395.1:72144775-72177277 GCA_014843695.1 Archivesica marissinica | reverse complement strand
CCCCCGCGGTGCATCTGTGCTTTAATACAGCCACCTTCAATGTTCCTTGGTAGATTGGACAATCAACGCTAATCTTTGCTATCGGGTAATTACCAGGGATATAATTGACGCCGCGGATTGTTACCCGTTCACCTGTGTATTCTAAATGATCAGCGGTTTGATCAGTAGCCGACAATAAACTGATTGTCGCACCTGTATCTCTCAAATACGTCACTTGTGCGGTGTTAGTATTTATGATTGCTTGACCTGTATATTTGACAACTAATGGATTTACCATCTCGGTATTTTCACATGAGTTCACTGGCTCATTGGTTATAAAGGCTGAACTATGAGTAGTGTTTGACACGTGGTGTCCGTTTGCTAGGTTTCTAGTACCCCTGTACCTAGGTGAATTGGGATCTGCCCAACACTCTATTCGTCCGTGGCCATTACGCCTACAATAACTACAATATTTTTTCTATCCGGGGAGTTCTATGGGTAGCTTGGGAATTATCTATCCTAATATTGGGTCGATACATGGGTGATGGGATATATGGCCTTGGGGCTGGAGGTCGGTGTTCGGTATCTCTGGGTTTCAAATTCGGATTTGAATTAATCCGTGTCCTGGGCGCTAATCTGCGATGGAGGTTATATTCATCGGCCAGGGAAATACATTCCTGGAGAGTAGATGCTTTCTTATCCAGAATGAACAAATTAAGCTCATCACTTAACTGGGAATCGAACCTATATCTCAAGAGCAGCTCGATCCAGTTGACCTCGCTCGGATCACTGTTCTCCGTCCATAGAGTCATTTGCTCCCTTAATTCCTTAATGAATTCGGAATATGTCTGCTGAGGTTTCTTTACCCAAGAGAAGAAATTCTTTCTATATACAGTGGGTGAGAGTCTATATTCATCCAAGATGGCGGCCTTGAGGGTATCGTAATTATTAGCGTCGTGGACAGGAAGAGTGGCATATATATTTCTGGCCTTGTCGGACAACTTGTCTATAATATGGCCCACCCATGTTTGTTTGGCGACCTGGCTAGCTTCGAACAGTCTCTCACATGTTGCGAAGAATTTATCTGGCCTGGTAGTCTGGGTCCAAATAGGAACAGAAATGTTTGTCTTAGAGGGCCTATTATCTGTATGGAGGGGGTTATTTTGCTGAGATTCCTGATCTCTCTGGATTTCTCTCAGGCGAATCTCCATCTGCATTTTCTCCCTTTGCATTCTTTCCTCCCTGTCCTTTTCTTTCTCTTCTCTTTCCCCTCTTTGTTTTACTTCTTCCCTCTCTCTTTCTCTCTCTCTTTCTTCTCTTTCCCTCTCTCTTTCTTCTCTTTGTTTTACTTCTTCCCTCTCTCTTTCTCTCTCCCTTTCTTCTCTTTGTTTTACTTCTTCCCTTTCTTTCTCATAAATCTCACCCTGACGTTCCAGATTTGCCTGATTAAAGAAGGGAAGTCTCATTAATTTGTCCCATATCTCATCACCTGTTGTCTGCAAGTCGGGGTGAACCGGCCCCTCAGTTTCTTTATTAGCACTCCTAGTTGTAGCCATTTTATTTTTTTATTTCCCAAAATTTTTAATCCCCAGAATGTATCTCCAAATGTATTATAGAATTGAGTTCAATAAAAGGAAGTAAATCACTAATATAATTTTAATGATAATATTAAGCCTCTATGAAAAGAAAACTGGTACTTACCGAAGTCTGTCTCGTACGTTAATCCAATATATAATTTATCACATATTCAAAGTTTGCACATTTCCAATAATTTAATCCATTTCATTAATTTAATAATTCGTTGACGTCTTTCACTTATTTCCAAATTCTAACACTGTCTCGCAGGCACTTCTGTTTTCCCACGTTAATTAATAGTCCCTTGTATTCTTCATGTATAAATCCTAGTGTCCTTCACAATATTCCATATATAAATTCTAGTGTCCTTCACAATATGTCACGATATGTCACCTCTTCTTTATTTCCAATCCCGGATGAGCGTCCCAATTGTCGCAAACTCTCATTTTTCTTCTCGTAATAATATGTCTCGGTTGCTACGGCTCTTACCAGGGTCTATCCTATTGTAGACTCGCTGGAGTTGTCTAGGGGGTTTCTTCGTTATTATATGTATTAATGATAACTCAACACAGTATTACATTTCTTCTATATAATATCTTGTTTAAATTGGCATCAGAAATATCCATCTATATATAATCAGTGATCTATATATATATACATCGTATCATTAAAAGCTTATTTAACAATCCATTGGTGTGAGCCGACTATGCGCTTACACAGTATATTTAACATCCAATCTTTCTAATCCGTCATTACTCAATATCACTATAATCTAATCACTGTTTCTGATTAGATTAACTTTTAATCACCTTCTATATGGTTCGCCAAAACTCTATGTTTCTTCTATGGCTGAACAATTTAATTATTCGACAAATCTTTATAAGTTATATTTCTTATAATGTCCATAATATCTAAGTATCATAAATACAGTTTATATGTTCTATATACTAGATTGAGATCACGACCTTTCTCGCTCCTGGAGTTAGGCTCTAGTGTGTCTGATCTATGTTAATAAAATCCATTTCTTATATACATAATTGAATCAGTGTATATATGATATAATAATTCCTAAAACATCTGTTATTCCTAAACATCTGTTATGTTATCTAATATTACACCATCAAACCAGTTCGGTGCCTTTGTATTACATAACTGGACACCTGCAACCACGGCCTGTTATCTAATATTACACCATCAAACCGGTTCGGTGCCTTTGTATTACATAACTGGACACCTGCAACCACGGCCTTGATAAACTGAGATTAGGCCTAACATCTTAAGTCATTTCCCGCGCGAAGCGAGATTGATAATTTTAGGCGCGAAAATAATAGCAGACGATTAAGCATAATACAAATATATATATATTATGGTAAACATTTGGCCATATATAGAAACAGTTTAATGTATTTATATAATACATTACTATTTATATATAACAATAATAAACATTTCGTGCAAATTGGGGTTTTGCACAATAGTCGGCTCACACAAATGGATTGTTAAATAAGCTTTTAATGATACGATGTATATATATATAGATCACTGATTATATATATATGGATATTTCTGATGCCAATTTAAACAAGATATTATATAGAAGAAATGTAATACTGTGTTGAGTTATCATTAATACATATAATAACGAAGAAACCCCCTAGACAACTCCAGCGAGTCTACAATAGGATAGACCCTGGTAAGAGCCGTAGCAACCGAGACATATTATTACGAGAAGAAAAAGGAGAGTTTGCGACACTATCCCAAACTACCGATGCATATTCAATAATCGGTCTTAGATATGAAATATAAATTTGATTCAATGTTTTCCGTTTAAGTTTAAATTTTACCATTCTCATGGTTCCTAGATACCGTTGTCGCAAACCTCTCTTCCTTCCTATGTCTATTGTCCGATATAAATGCTCTAACCAGGGTATATCCTATCGTAGACTCGCTGGAGTTGTCTATGGGGTTTCTCTACGGTCCTTCAATAATGCTCTAACCAGGGTCTATCCTATCGTAGATTCGCTGGAGTTGTCTAGGGGGTTTCTCTACGGTCCTTCAATAATTTATAACTCAACACAGTCTATCATTTTCCTTTGTATAATATAATTTACAACAATCGCCTTTATTTTATATCTATACATGTATCATATATCGTGATATCTCGTATCTTATTATTCGCCTCACTATTTCAATGTGTTCATAATAGTACTATGACTACACTAATTTCCTTCCTTTATCAAACTATATTATATAAACTATTAAACAATAGATATATTAGCCAAAACAATCGTTTTTTACAAGGCCTAATTATCTTCCGTTCAACATTTAATACGACTTTAATATTTAAGAGTTAATACTTCTTTAAATATTAATTGTTCTAACTATCATAGAAACAGTTTATATCTTAAAAGTGAGTTACATCATTTCCTTAATGCCTCCATGGCTGGATAAACATGCACTAATTTCTTCATCATTTTTCATTTCTTAAATAGAAGAATTAACATCTATAACAGACATAACGGCGCCAAACATCTGTGATGTTATACAATATTATCACATGAAGAAGAAGAAGAAGAAGAAGAATGCTTTATTAAGACTTAAACTTTACAGTTTCTCTATCATCAAGAAAGCGGCGATTATCTTACATAACTGACCACCTGCACTCGGTAGTGACAAAATATATTTTGTTCCCGCGCAAACAGAGAACTGATCATTTAGGCGCGAAAATAATAGCAGACGATTATACATATTACATAAAAATCATAATCTTACATGGTTAACAATGTGTCATATATATAAATAAATAAATGTATTTATATAATACATTTCTATTTATATATGACAATAATTTATTCGTGCAAATAGATTGTTTGTTTTTTCTATCTGTTGCACAATCCTCCCTACCCGAGTTGAAGTTTGAAATCGCCCGCCACCGGCCGATTTACAAATCTTCACTCCATCGGATATATAGGAGAAAACAATATAACATCAATACATCATATATTACAAAAATAGCATTTCTCTCGCTAGGTACCAACAGTCTAATCATAGAGGCAGTGTTTGTATACTAAACTACTGAATTCCTATCGGTACACATCACAATTACTGAACTCTACTAAGGAAATCTTCCAGTATATTTTGAGTCCCTTTAATATGTTTAATGGTCAAATTAAATTCTGAGAGACACGGTGCCCATCTTAAGAGGCGTTGATTGGTCGTTTTTGATTTACTTAACCAGACCAGTGGATTATGATCAGAATTGATGAATATTCTGCTTGTGCCTACGTATATACGAACATGTTGGATGCCTGCAACGATCGCAAACAATTCCTTCTCAATAGTAGAATAGTTTTTCTCCCGTGGAATTAGTTTTCGTGAATAAAATGCTACTGGGTGTGAGACTTGGTCAATGCTCTTAGTCAGTACCGCTGAAATTCCCAAATCGGAGGCATCAGTATAGAGTTCGAAATCCTGGTTAAAGGCAGGTGCCTTCAGTATGGGTTTACAGGTTAACGCCTTCTTTAATGATTCGAAAGCAAATTGATGTTTATCGTTCCACTGATTAAGAATATTCCCTGAGCTCTTGCCCTTTAAAAGGTCTGTCAGAGGAGCGGCGATCTCAGCAAACTGGGGAATGAATTTTCTGTAAAATCCCACTGATCCCAAATATCCTCGTAATTGTTTCTTGGTATGTGGGGGAGAGATAGTATCAATACATTCGACCTTACTGGATATTGGTTTGATTTTACCCGAACCTAACTCGTGTCCCAAGTAACTGACTGTTCCTGACCCAATTTTACATTTCTTTGGGTTCAAAGTAACACCACTTTTCTCTAGTTCATGAAATGTCCAATCCAAGTGATTTAGATGCTGTGACCATACATTGGATCGAATTGCAATATCATCCAGATATGCGTCGGCAAATCTATCACGGATGGGTTCTCCCGGGGATTGAGCGATGATCTCATTTATAGCCCTTTGGAATGTAACACCACCATTTTTTAATCCAAATGGGAGAGTTAATGGTTCAAATAAGCCCCAGGGGGTTATGCATGCTGCAATTTCACTGGCTCGAGGGGTAAGCGGTATCTGCCGGTACCACCGGTTCAAATCGCTAATGGATATCAGGCTCGAACCTGCGACTTGATCAATTAGATCGTCTAATCTAGGGATGGGGAAGGCTTCTCCTCGTGTCAGGTCATTAATTTTGCGATAATCAATACACGGTCGCCATTCCGAGTCCGACTTTTGTACCAATATTATGGGGGAGGCCCACTGGCTTCGGCTCGGGCGGATAATTCCTAACTCCAACATTTTATCTAACTCGGTTTTTAAGATTTGTTTCTTTTCTGGAGACATGCGGTTGTATGGCTGGATTACGGGTGCGGCACCTTGCACATCAATATCATGGGTAACACCATGAAAACATCCCAGTTTTCCAGAGAACAGACGGGGGTAACGGTCTAATATTTGAGTAATCTCATCCCTGTGGCCTGGGGGTAAATGACTGATATCCGGCCAAGCTTTCCTAGGCACAGATTCAAGAGGACTGCAAGGGTCGAATTCCTTCTCTATGTCAGTAGGGGCTTGGTAATCTAATAGGGTAGGGTCTGTGGATTCATACGCCGGACTACTTTCAGCGATGGCCGCACAATCCTCCCTACCTGTCCAGCTTAGTCTAAGGTCCCCATCAGGGGTTTGACTTATTGGAAGATAGATAGATAGCTTTTTTATTTCTGTCATATTTCGTTTTTCGACCGTCGGCGGCCTGTTGTGCATTCTCGCTTGCTTCACGTAACGCTCCAGCTAATCTATGACACAATTCTTGTACATAGTTTTCTATAGGGATCCCCTCGGTCCGCTCATTTCTAGCCCACCGGTCATAAGTGGAATCTAGATTATCTCTAGGTTCGCGCCCATACAGAAGATAGAAGGGGGAGTATCCAGTACTAGAGTGTTCTGCACTTCTGTATGCAAATAATAGCCAGGGTAGCATCACATCCCAAGGCTCTACTGTGGTTTCTCCCAGAATCCTCAGCATGGTTTTCAACGTGCCATTATATTTCTCAATAGCTCCGTTGGTTTGAGGCCTATAACTGCTACTAGTTAAGTGGCGTATATCGTTCTCGGCTAGGAAGCGTGTAAATGAGTCAGCTAGAAATGCGCTTCCTCTGTCAGTCAACAGAGTTTCGGGTTTTCCATGTAGAGATATAGTCTCGATTAGTGCCTTCTGAACATTATCAGCGGTCGCGGCGGCGAATGGGAAATATTCAGAATAGTTAGTGGCATGGTCAATAACATTCAAGATATACTGGTTCCCGTTAATAGTTATTTTCATGGGTCCCACGAAATCAGCTGATATGAATCTGAATGGTTGGGATATAATGGGCAGAGGTTTCAATGGGGCTACAGTGGACTTCTGTCCCTTACCAGCTCTCTGGCACGGCCCACAGCTATGGCAGAATCGTTTAACATCCGCTCGGATTCCTGGCCAAAGGAAGCGACGCTTAATTCGCTTAAGGGTTTTACTAGGTCCAAGGTGTCCCGTACTTAAACTATCAGGTGCGAGTCCCGTTATATGAGTCCTGAATCCTCGTGGAACTACCACCTGATCATATATTTTCCAGAGTCGAACCTGGGATGGGTCCTGAGGTTGTTCTCCTCATAAGAAAGCGGGATTCGGGCTGGATGTAATATCCTTGTCTCATGGGTTTTTCTTCACGCGCCATTTCCCATAATGGCAATAATGTCGGGTCATTTTTCTGTGCTTGCAATAATTTATCAGAGCTCAAGTCATCAATAGATGGACTATCTCCTTACTGGCTTTCTCAGAGGGGGAATTGATTTCAATAGTATTCCGGACAGGTAATACATATTCCTCAGTATCGGGCGAGTTTTCTAAGTCTAGTATAGGTGCGACGGTTTCATCAAAGGGGATCGTTTTCTTATTGGAGCGTGTCACAACACCACACGTAATTCAATCAGTGACAGGGTCGGTTTCAAAATCGTTACCTATTATCAGATCAACCCCTGCGGCGCATCTATGTGTCAATATAGCCACGGTCAATGTGCCTCGGTATATTGGACAGTTAACGCTAATCTTTGCTATGGGATAATTACCAGGTATATAATTGACACCTCTAATGGTCACGTGTTCACTTGTGTATTCCAACTGATTAGCCGTTTGCTCGTTAGCAGTCAACAAACTGATAGTAGCACCAGTATCTCTTAAATACGTCACGTATGCAATATTATTGTTTATTCTAACTTGCCCTGTATATTGACGAGTAATGGATTTACCCTTTCCCGATACTCTGATGAGTTGATTGGTTCGTTTGTTATAAAGGTGGAGCTATGATTAGCGTTTGACATGCTGTGCCCGTTAGCGAGATTTCTCGTACCTCGGTACCTAGGTGAATTGGGATTTGCCCAACACTCATGGGCTTGGCCATTTGGCCAACAATAATTACAATATTTTTCTACACGGGAATTTCTGTGTGTAGCTTGGGAAATATCAATCCTCATATTGGGTCGATACATGGATGTGGGCGGTGTATGGCCTTGGGGCTGGAGGTCGGTGTTCCGTATATCTGGGTTTCATACTCGGATTCGAATTAATCCGCGTTCTGTGCGCCAATCTGCGATGGAGATTATATTCATCGGCCAATGCAATACATTCCTGGAGAATTGATGCTCTTGTATACAGAATGAACAAATTAAGTTCATCACTTAGCTGGGAATCGAACCTATATCTCAAGAGCAGCTCGACCCAGTTGACTTCGTTCGGATCATTGTTCTCCGTCCATAGTGTCATTTGCTCCCTTAATTCCTTAATGAATTCGGAATAGGTCTGCTGAGGTTTCTTTACCCAAGAGAAGAAATTGTTTCTGTATACAGTGGGTGAGAGTCGATATTCATCTAAGATGGCGGCCTTAAGAGTATCATAATTATTAGCATCTTGGACAGGAAGCGTGGTATATATATGTCTGGCCTTGTCAGATAACTTGTCTATAATATGCCCCACCCAAATTTGTTTGGAGATCTGGCTAGCTTCAAACAGTCTCTCACATGTTGAGAAGAATTTATCTGGCCTCATAGTAGGGGTCCAATTAGGAACAGATACGTTGGTCTTAGGGGGTCTATTATCTGTAGGGAGGGGGTAATTTTGCTGAGATTCCTGATCCCTCTGGATTTCTCTCAGGCGAATCTCCATATTAATCTTGTCTCTATTCATCCTTTCTTCTCTGTCCATCTCTCTTTGTTTCTCTTCTCTCTCTCTCTCTCTCTCTCTCCCTCTCTCTCTCTCTCTTTTTCATAAATTTCACCCTGGCGTTCCAGGCTTGCTTGATTAAAGTAGGGGAGACTCATTAACTTATCCCATATTTCATCACCTGTAGTCTGGAAGTCGGGGCGAACCGGTCCCTCAATTTCCTTATTAGCACTCCTAGTCGTCGCCATTTTGTTTTTGTATTTCCCAAAAGTTTTACTCCCAATAATGTCTCTCCAAATGTATTATAGAATTGTGTTTCATAAAGGCAGTGGATCACTAATATAATGTGTCTAACTATATATATTAAATAGCCTCTATGAAAAGAAATTGGTACTTACCGAATTCCGTGTCGTCTCCGTTAATCCAATATAACTAATTTATCACAACTAAAATATTTCACATAATAATCCAAATATATCTCATTTCACATAGTTCCAATAATTTGAGAATGTTCACTATTTAATAATCCGATGGCGTCAATTTTAACACTGTGTGTACACTTCTATTTTCACGTTAATTAATAGTTCCTGGTATCTTTGATAAATGTATTCTAGTGTCCTCCACAATATGTCTCGATCTGTCACGATATTTCGTTTTCCCGATTCGTCTTTCTTCCGATCCAACTCCGTAATTTATTTCGATCCAATCCACTCTTTATTTCGATCCAAACTCCGTCTTTATTTTGATCCAATCCCGGTCGAGCCCCCAATTGTCGCAAACCTCTTTTCCTTCCTATGTCTATTGTCCGATATAAATGCTCTAACCAGGGTATATCCTATCGTAGACTCGCTGGCTGGAGTTGTCTAGGGGGTTTCTCTACGGTCCTTCAATAATGCTCTAACCAGGGTCAATCCTATCGTAGACTCGCTGGCGTTGTCTAGGGGGTTTCTCTACGGTCCTTCAATAATTTATAACTCAACACAGTCTATCAGTTTCCTTTGTATAATATAATTTACAACAATCGCCTTTATTTTATATACATGTATCATATATCGTGAGTTTCTCGTATCTTATTATTCGCCTCACTATTTCAATGTGTTCATAATAGTACTATGACTATACTAATTTCCTTCCTTTATCAAACTATTCCAATAGATATATTAGCCAAAACAATCGTTTTTTACAAGGCCTAATTATCTTCCGTTCACGTATTTAATACGACTTTAATATTTAAGAGTTAATACTTCTTTAAATATTAATTTTTCTAACTATCATAGAAACAGTTTATATCTTAAACGTGAGTTACATCATTTCCTTAATGCCTCCATGGCTGGATAAAAATGCACTAATTTCTTCATCATTTTTCATTTCTTAAATAGCAGAATTAACATCTATAACAGACATAACGGCGCCAAACATCTGTGATGTTATACAATATTATTACATGTTTCTCTGTCATCAAGAAAGCGGCGATTATCTTACATAACTGACCACCTGCACTCGGTAGTGACAAAATATATGTTGTTCCCGCGCAAACAGAGAACTGATCATTTAGGCGCGAAAATAATAGCAGACGATTATACATATTACATAAAAATCATAATCTTACATGGTTAACAATGTGTCATATATATAAATAAATAAATGTATTTATATAATACATTTCTATTTATATATGACAATAATGTATTCATGCAAATAGATTGTTTGTTTTTTCTATCTTTTGCACACCGTGCAGCGGAGGAAGTTATATTCGTAATATGTTCGTGCCATGATCCATCAATGTTTATAGTAACGCCTAAATGTTTATGAGAACTAACGAATGCCAAGTGATTATTTTCGACGGAAAGTGCGGGTAAGATACGGTTGGTTTTTGCAAGTGTTAAAAACATAGCTTCAGTTTTGGATGGATTGAATTTTACAAGCCATTGTTTCGCCCAATGAGATAAAATATTCAAATCAGAATTCAACTTTGTCTCGATATGATTTATATCGTGAGATGAGACATCTAATGAGCTATCATCAGCAAATAAACGTGTTACACTAGAGAGGGAATCTGCGATGTCATTTACGTATATTAAAAATAACAATGGACCTAGCACCGAACCCTGTGGTACACCGGCGTTAATGGTTTTCTCTTCTGGAACCTACAAAAACTTTTTGAGTACGATTGGCAAGGTAACTAGCAATCCATTTAATAATGTCACCGGAAAAACCATTTTGCTTCAGCTTGAAAATAAGACCCTTATGCCAGACACGATCAAATGCTTTGCTGATGTCGCAGATATCTCGTGTCGGTGCTTTACACCGTGCACGTAAAAGAACCAGAGGAGGCTCTGTAATGGGTCTCTGTCTGTATCATTGCACTATCCTCCAAAAATCTAAAATGACTAATCACTTCAGGAGGCGTCGCTCATATGGGCAACCGGTAGCGACGATAAATAAACGTAAAACACACAGTTCAAATTTGGCATGCTTATAAATATACATGTTCAAAAATGCTTAAATTCAATTTCTTTACTGGCCCCAATCAAATTTTCCGATGCTCTCCGATGAATTATAAAAAACAAAACAAATCTATTTTCATACAAACAGCTTAGCTTACCAACGCACACGCTCGCAGTATTAGCGATAAATAAACGTAAAACACACACAGAACAGATAATCCGCCAAGTTATATGTAAGAACTATAAAACGCAACATTGGCAATGATTCTTGAGAGTATGTGTTAAGAAATACCATTAGATTCTGACGATAGATATATATAAGTAGTAGCTATTTTCGTTATAATTATAGATTATAAAATCGATATTCTTATAAGAGTTGCTGTAATCGCTTTTTCATTTAATTTATTCACGTCATAATATCGTATACATGTATTGGTGACAGATATGCCCATTAGGCCGGGTGTTGAATGTTAATTGGTGTTGTAAATATGCTTTTGTTTATATGCACATGTCACAATAATAAATCATATACTTACTTATAGTGGCTGTAAATAATGTTGTTATAACTTGTAGCCCAACCCATTTGCTTTTTTCCCCTTGACAAAACAAATGTATCATATACTGCAATCATATAATTACATATTAATCTCTGATTTGTTCTTAGTATTGTATGTATATATGTAATGTATTGTATGAAAAAATGCAATAAAATATTATTAAAAAAAGAAAGAAAAGAAACTGGAATACATACATTTATGATCAGTGTACCTTAGGCAATACGTATACGTTCAAGAAACGTAAAATCACGTAAAACTGGTATTGCCGTTTCCTGGAAATGATGTGATTTAAATTTAAATACCATTTTATGAGTCACTATTGATACGATGTAATAATATGTGTTATATGATATGATGCTTTTGCAGTTCATTACTATTGATATAACATTGATATTAACACCAACTATTGTTTGCGCTTTTTAGATATTTTGGTCATGTTAGAATCGAAATAATATGTGTATTTGCGTTATTTTTTGGCGAATAAAGCATGGTTTGGTGTTCGGACGCCTAGCAATTAACGACACAGGCTATACTTATGCTTACTCTCGTCAAATGCTAACCAGTCAGTCAGGTGTTGGTGTCCATCTATGGCTTAGGCCAACCATTAAATATTGCAGAAGCGGATATATTGGTGCTTGCTGTACAGAATCAGGTCAATGTATGTTCCAGATCCTACCACTGTACTTTACTATTAGACATTAATTCTGGCTCAAACATTCATAAACAAAGCACATTATGTATTTAGTGCTAGAGAACAGAGGCAAAATAAGAAACGGAACGGTTGTGATATTCGGGTACGAATCATATAGGAGTCAAAAAATCAATAAAATAGTGTATACATTATGTAAACATTGTTGTTTATTAATTGATTATATTGATGTTCTACGACGTCAACATATGATATAATGCTACTACTCCATACCAACAACAGTGTACACGAACACATACTGCTCACATACTGCTCACATACGTTTGGAGTCTGAACAGGTGGTCTCGGGTTCAAAACCAATGTTTTTAAAAACATTTTTATCAATTATCAATTATTATCCATAATTACTCTGATAGTGACGGGATGTCATTTTTAAATATGATTGGATATGGCCTAACAGTTTTGTATGTATAGCGTCAAGCCTGTGGTTTATCCCAAAATGTTCTTGTCAACATGTTTTGAACCCGAAACCACTTGTCCAGACCACACTCGTCTGTGATACTGCTTTCCCCAAACAATCTGCTAAACATGTGTACACACATTCGTTAATGTGATTAGATTTACGTGTAGTATTATTCCAAAGTTAAGGTTTCCATTTCGATTGCGTTTTGATTGAAATTCGTGTTCGTTACTTTATTGGCAGTCATGTATCCATTTCTTGGATCCGGTTTTGAATCTCCTCGACGGCATCGAAACAATGAAATGATGTCACCAGAAAGAAAACACATCAGTGTTGCTATGGCTATTCCTTTGCCAGATTGCATGATCATTATTATCCAATCAGAACCTTTCTCGTCTAGGAGAATTCTAAACACAATTGAACAGTAGTAAATTGAGAGGAATGCAAATAGAATTAGCATACGACTAATCGAATGTGTAATACATTTTATGTCGAGGTCATATTCGGATTGTTCCGTGAAGCACCGTAGAAGCTCTCGTCTAATGGGAACGCGACACCGGGCACACCCGAGGAAAATGCTGGTAAATACGAACGGGATGAATTCGTTGCCATACGTAAGGTAAAAGTGCATTGTGTTTGATATATTATCCCAACAATAGCGTGTGTAATATGTGATGTGATATTCTTCCTTTAACAGAAACGACAGCATGAGATACATCAGGCAGCTCACGTTGGTCCACGTCCACGTGACACAGTGCGAGAGAAAACGAGAATGGAACGTGAAACATTTGGCGGGCTTTATTGTCAACATAAGATAGAATGATGCTATGACGAACAACCACATGTTTGTCAGTGTTGAACTCACAGACGAAAGAAATCTCAAAACAATGCATTCATCCGAACTATTAAAATCGGTTTCAAAAAAGTGATATTTCACATGAAAAACCAAGAACGATAGTTGTTCCATTGCTGCAGAAATGTGCAACCACATTCGAATGGTTGAAATGTGTCCGCCATGTTTGGTGTGGGTAAGTATTCGTACAAGAAACAGGCACACAAGTTGCAAAATAGTTGACAATCCAAGAAGTGATACTCCGATAATAATTGTATTTACACCGGCAGCAGACGACATCATATGAAGAGTTAGTTTATGGCAGCTCCACTTCTATATACTGGTTTTGTTTCGTACATGTATATTTTTCTTGCAATATTGCTAGATGATGTTTTATATCAGAAGCTTTGCAATAGGTGTCTTTATCTAGCTGGATGTATCCAATTTGATATGATGTTTCTTATAACATTGCAATATATATCCAGTCGTGTGGTGTTTCTTTAATCTCGTTAAATATATCCAGTCGTGTGGTGTTTCTTTAATCTCGTTAAATATATCCAGTCGTGTGGTGTTTCTTTAATCTCGTTAAATATATCCAGTCGTGTGGTGTTTCTTTAATCTCGTTAAATATATCCAGTCGTGTGGTGTTTCTTTAATCTCGTTAAATATATCCAGTCGTGTGGTGTTTCTTTAATCTCGTTAAATATATCCAGTCGTGTGGTGTTTCTTTAATCTCGTTAAATATATCCAGTCGTGTGGTGTTTCTTTAATCTCGTTAAATATATCCAGTCGTGTGGTGTTTCTTTAATCTCGTTAAATATATCCAGTCGTGTGGTGTTTCTTTAATCTCGTTAAATATATCCAGTCGTGTGGTGTTTCTTTAATCTCGTTAAATATATCCAGTTGTGTGGTGTTTCTTAGTCTCGTTAAATATATCCAGTTGTGTGGTGTTTCCTAACCTCGTTAAATATATCCAGTCGTGTGGTGTTTCTTAGTCTCGTTAAATATATCCAGTCGTGTGGTGTTTCCTAACCTCGTTAAATATATCCAGTTGTGTGGTGTTTCCTAACCTCGTTAAATATATCCAGTTGTGTGGTGTTTCCTAACCTCGTTAAATATATCCAGTCGTGTGGTGTTTCCTAACTCGTTAAATATATCCAGGTCGTGTGGTGTTTCTTCAATGACGTTAAATATATCCAGTCGTGTGGTGTTTCTTACTCTCGTTAAATATATCCAGTTGTGTGGTGTTTCCTAACCTCGTTAAATATATCCAGTCGTGTGGTGTTTCTTACTCTCGTTAAATATATCCAGTTGTGTGGTGTTTCTTCAATGACGTTAAATATATCCAGCCGTGTGGTGTTTCTTCAATGACGTTACGTATACCCAGTTCTGTGATATCTCTTGAATCTCGTTACGTATACCCTGTGTTTGCAAGATTAGTTCCAAGCTTGCACTGACAGGATTCTATTTATTGGCTAAAGATATTTATTAAAATCCAACAAATCCGAACATATCCACAATTAATGGAACATTCTAGCAACGCGTGGTAGTTCATCCAAGTTCATATAAATATAAATAACAATGATATGCTTCCCGCTATTGTTAATGCTTGTTTGTACAATATCCGCTCTCAGGCGTGCTTCGTCTAATTCCCCGCATACAGTTTACAGACAGTTTATTGCATTTCCGATATTTCGAAAGGTGTTTCATTAACCAGCACTATATTTTGTTATAATTACATTCTTGGCAAGGTAAATACTTCAGAACAGATGTCACTCAATTCATTGATTTAATACACTAAATATAACGTCCAATTCATTTCCAACACTGTTAAGCTAGCGACGCTGTTTCCATTTCAGCAGTACTATCGTGTTTCCAAATAATTCAATATTGGAGCTAATACTGCGAGCGTGCTCGTTGGTAAGCTAAGCTGTTTGTATGAAAATAGATTTGTTTTGTTTTTTATAATTCATCGGAGAGCATCGGAAAATTTGATTGGGGCCAGTAAAGAAATTGAATTTAAGCATTTTTGAACATGTATATTTATAAGCATGCCACATTTGAACTGTGTGTTTTACGTTTATTTATCGTCGCTACCGGTTGCCCATATGAGCGACGCCTCCTGAAGTGATTAGTCATTTTAGATTGTTGGAGGATAGTGCAATGATACAGACAGAGACCCATTCCAGAGTTTCCTCTGGTTCTTTTACGTGCACGGTGTAAAGCACCGACACGAAACCTCGGTTTTCAATTTCATGATTTCACGATTTCAACTTCACGAATTCACGATTTCAACTTCACGAATTCACGTTTTCAACTTCACGAATTACGCGAATGAGGTTCAAATCGTGAAATGATTCAATAGCGAATGCCACCAGCATTATTTCATTTCAGTACTGTCAAACCTGTCTTAAGCAACCAGCTAAGAGACTCGCAGTAAGTGGCTGCATAACATAGGTGGCTGCTTAATAGAGGTTAAATGTATAATAAAGTAACATATCGGGAATCTGAAAACTGGCTGCTTAATAGAGGTGACCAACTAACACAGGGTTTACTTACATGTTTCATAATAGCTGTTCAGTGGAATAGGTGTATGGTTGCGAGTTCTAATGCACGCATACTTAGTTTGTACATAGTATTTATCGATAGAGTTCCATAGTCAAATCCGCCATTAACTTAAAAAAACATTAAAGCGACATTACATAGCAAAAAGCCAACAAAATGCATGTTTTCACGTATTAATGCATTGCTACTACAAATTCTTCCGAATACATTCGAACACAAATATTGAAACAATAAACAGTGTTTGTGGTCTACAAACTTTCAAAACTGACTGTAGGATTTCATATACCGGTCATTCATGCTCCTGAATTGACATTTCTTTGTCATTGTAGTCAATACTAAACGCGTGATACTGTCGCTTAGAGATAATACATTTAACTAAGATTAGTCTACAAATAAATATGCATATGCACTAATGTGAGATATAACGGTAAATATGCACGATAAATCGTGTTATTCAGGATACACGCATTGTATTACGCATGCATGTCGACCCTATTTACATTATTTTATTATGTCAACAAACCGCATATATATACGACGCTTGTTTATTAGTTGAGGCAAATATTGGGGGGGGGGGGAGGGAAATTCTACCATATAATAGAAAATTACGTTCTGCAGACATTTGCGTGTTCACCGATGTAGTGTCGCTTTAAAGTATTATCAAACGTGTTTTGGCACTAACGTTACCGTCAGCGTATTATGAGCCATCTTCTGACACGGTTTCCTTGGAAAACAATAGGAATTCATCCGCGGGCTGTTTATATACAGTTTGATTTAATCCGCGGACAGGTTTATTAATCTTATGGGAGTTTATGACTTCCTATTTATTTTGTCCAGGAAACTGCGTCACGCCATGCTTAATCAAATATGGATAAAAACGTCGGTTGCTTCACAAGTATAATACAAGTTGATGATATCTGGGGAGGGCACTCGCTAATGTTGGTAAATCTTGTTGCCCAACCCATTTGCTTCTAGATTGTATTCTTACAGTGTTCAAGTATAAGCATAGCATTGCAGTTGTATCATTTTGCTTATATATGTAGTATGTTTATATTTGTAATTGTATTATATATAAACAAGCAATAAAATATGATTAAACTAAAATACCAATATATTTGCCTATAACAGTAGCCATGGTTATTCCAATGTAATTCATTAGCGTGCGTGCGTGCGTGCGTGCGTGCGTGCGTGCGTGCGTGCGTGCGTGCGTGCGTGCGTGCGTGCGTGCGTGCGTGCGTGCGTGCGTGCGTGCGTCATACATTGTATTTGATAATGACGGGATGTCGTTTTTAAACTTGCCTGGATATGGCCCAAAAGATGTATGCAATCCTATGGTGTATCATAATGTTCTTAAAAAGAACCCAACACCATTTGTCCAGACCACAAGCGCCTGTGAACACCGTAGTCAATAATCAAACAACACCACATAATCGACACATTACTTTGCTAGATACCACTATACTATTTATATTTAGATGTATACAAATTTATTTCAGCTCGATTGCGAAACAAGAGTTCATACAAATTATATTAATCACTCTCGAGACCTCATTCCTGATTGAATCCATCTCCACCAGGGAGAGAGAAGAGGCAACGTGGAATTTAAATGCCTTGCCAAAAGGCACAATCGTAGCCGCCCCAGCCGTGCGCCAACTCCGGGCATTTCGCACCTGAATCGCACGCTCTACCACTGCGCTATCACGACTTCCACTTCATGTTTTAAAAAGATTTCAAGCACAAACTATATATTCGCTGATTTCATACTTATTTTCAAGATACCCCTATATGTCATATATGCACATTGTTATATAGATTTATTGTCATTAATTGCCTCATCTCCCTTTTCTACTCTACTAGACACTTCCATATATCATCATATTCCATAACATATCATATGTAGTATCTCTACTTTTCAGCTTTAACATTACTATATAATTCCAATGTGAAGTTTTCACTTAGAGTCCTATCTTTTGATTGCATTTGATTTGTATATATGCTGAACGGCTCGTGGTAGATTAACATTTGAAATGAGTTCTCTCGTAAAAATAAAGTATTTATTATTATTATATGTCGAATGTGCCAAAAGCAAGCTGTCATTCTGCAACCAATCACAATCACCTCAGGTTGTATTACACGTGTGCACATACAAGAACATATGCGTAGGCTTTATTAAACTTAATACAAGCAAATCTAGCTGGATCTGTAGTCCAGTGGTAACACGCTGGACTGGTAATCCAGGGATCGCAGGTTCGATCCCCCGTCTGACCGAGGAAACCGGAGCACCCGGAGTAAACCCAGCTGTCCGATTAGCGCAGTGGTTAGCGCGCTAGCTTCTCTCCAATGCAACCCGGGTTCGATCCTCAGACCGGGAAGTATGTGAGATGGTACGATGGTCGCCAGATCGGACAGGTGGGTTTACTCCGTGTGCTCCGGTTTCCTCCCACACGAATGACCACATTTACGCTTTCATCGGCGCCAACGAGAGTGATTAATATAAGTTATTCAAAACTTGCTCCGCAATCGTTGTAAAATAAATAAAGTTTTAAAAAAATCAGCTAATTTAAGAAACCAAGAACGTAAGGTTCAGTAAGTTCCCTCAGAGGAAACAAAACTATCTGTTTCGCAGCATCATTTCATACCGTTCTTTTAACTAACGAACAAAAACCATTTACCCTAGATGTTTTTCTATCCAGTCAGAAGAAAGCCCGCTAATTTTCCCCGTACTGTTTCCGCTCGATATTTCAGCAGGCTTCTGACGAAAAAAACAAAACAGTTTGCGTAAATGTGGGCGATAGTCGTGATAGCGTAGTGGATGCGTGTTCGCTTCAGATGCGAAATGCCCGGAGTTCGAGCCCCGCTGTAGCCGTTACAATCATGCCCATAGGCAAAGGCATTTAAATTCCACGTTGCCTCTTCTCACCCCCTCATGGCGATGGATTCCACCAGGAATGAGGTCTCGAGAGTGATTAATATAAGTTGTAACAAGTTCCTACAACTTATATTAATCACTCTTGAGACATCATTTATGATGGAATCCATCGCCATGAGGGAGAGAGAAGAGGCAATGTGGAATTATTAAAATGCTCTATGTTTATATTGCAACGAATGCGAAGCAAGTTTTACTGTTATGTTATTGTATTTATTTGAATCACTGTCGTTTGCCTTGAAACAGCTATAGTCCCTGATTACTGGAAACCCCAGTGACTCATTAGTGTATTAAAAGGGCCATAAATGTAAACCAAACAACGATATACCAATCTCCCTCTAAATTGATGAAACACCTCCTGCTATGGCCTTCTTCCATGAACACAATAGCCAACTTCATTATGGTTTCAGTTCAAAACACAGTTGCGAATCCAAGCGTGTAAGTTTCACCTAAGAAGTCCATGACAACCTAGAACAAGGTCAACAAATGTATACCGACACCAACAAGAAACGGTGCAATTACCTTAGAGGTAAAATTTATATCCTTTTAGACAAAAATAGGTAAATTTTGTATCAAAATGTGCGAATAATTGGGTAAAGGATTCTTTTCTTCACTCATGGTAGTAAAATCCATAATTCTAAAATGTGTAACGAAAAGGTAACGCTCAATATAAAAGTGCACGTTTTTATGCTGTCAGTATATATTACATGCATGGACTTCAGTAAGGCATTCGATACGGTGAGCCACCATGCACTTAGGAATAATATGTGTCTTACCGTTGTGTATCGGCGAATAAAACACGGTTTGGAGTTCTGGTGCGTAGGAATTAACCACGCCGCCCGGGCCTAAGTCATTATTGCAAAATAAAAAACGCAGTTTGGAACTTGTGTGATTTACGTTGATTTATCGTCGCTACCGGTTGCCCATATGAGCGACGCCTCCTAAAGAGATTAGTCATTTTAGAATGTTGGAGGATAGTGCAATGTTACAGACAGAGACCCATTCCAGAGTTTCCTCTGGTTCTTTTACGTACACGGTGTACAGACTTCGGTTTAAAGTCCCAACTAAAAGACTGTTAATTGTATTAGGGTCAGATGCGGTTTCGAACCTGCGATCCATGGATTACCAGTCCAGCGTGTTACCACTGGACTACAGATCCGTCTATATATAGGGACTTTGACACGGAGTATCGCTAAGAACTACTATGTTCATTATAACAAAATAAAAACGCATATAGGGACTTTAACAAGTAGGATCGCTAAGAACTATTATGTTCATTATAGCAAAATAAAAACGCAGGGTCGTTAAGAACTATTGTCAGAACTAAGTATTAGTGTAAACCTTCAGCTTGCAGTAATATACACGTGTTCCGGAGTGAATGAAGACAATTTATTCCAGAAAATAATGGAAAAACGGAGAAAATGTGCGTTAATCCGGCAAATCCCGATTTATGTTCACTGACTTCCATGTTCACTAGCATTTAGCAGTCATAACTCGTGCATAAATAATACACTTAACTTGATAAGGCGAGATATTATTGGTGTTTGATGTCAAGATTGTGTGTGTTTTACGTTTATTTATCGTCGCTACCGGTTGCCCATATGAGCGACGCCTCCTGAAGAGATTAGTCATTTTAGATTTTTGGATGGTAGTGCAATGATACAGACAAAGACCCATTCCAGAGTCTCCTCTGGTTCTTTTACGTGACGGATCTCGCTAAAAACATCGTTTTAAATAAAAATATAGGATAAGTAGAATGTTAGGTTTTTGTCTGATAAAAATAAATGGATTAGGCTTGTCTAAAAAAAAGCCCATACTTATTTTCTCAAACTCGTCTAATCAATTTATATTTATGTAATGGTGTGTATATTAACCCAATATGCGAGGTAATATGTAGGCAACCCGGTTAGCCCAGTCGGTAGAGAAATCGCCCTGTTAGCGAGAGGCCCCGGGTTCTACTCCCGGACTGGCTACATGTTTGTTCTCACCTGGGTTACATTTATATGGCAGTAACCGAATATTTCGAATATTAAACCTTACGCCTCCTGAGGAGATTAGTCATTTTAGATGTTTGGAGGATAGTGCAATGATACAGACAGAGACCCATTCCAGAGTCTCCTCTGGGTCTTGTACGTACATGGTGTACAGCACCGACACAAGACCTCGGTTTAATGTCCCATCTGAAAGACTGTTAATTTTATTAGGGTCAGACGGGGGATCGAACCTGCGATACCTGGATTACCAGTCCAGCGCGTTACCACTGGACTACAGATCTGTCTGCCGGGTTTACGGTTAGGCGGTCTTACATACAAGTCGACGGATTTGCAGCACAGTAATGTTGAATAAATGTTGTTAATAACGTCCATACTCGGCTATAAGTCGAGTTTTTTACCACCCGATTACGGCCTCGAAGTGGCTTCCTGTCTTATATGTGAATACATATTTATGTGAATATATGAATGTAAAATCTATTGTATTACGTGACCAATATGTAATTGTATATTTGTATGTTTACGACGATGTACCATGTACAAGTCTTAAAATAAACATCTGTTCTGTTCTGTTCTTGTAAGTGAGTGCTTTTTTTAAATGTGTGCTATCCATAATTACGTTTTAGAAAAGAAAGCAGTCCGACACTGACAATTTCTTCACAACTGGCCAAGCATGTAATTTATTCTTGTTCTGTGTCCATTTCATCAACCCGTCTTATATGCGAGTGCATGCCAAAACCCTCAGAATTCTTGACCAGAGTAGGGGTTGTCTTATAGGCGAGTATGGACGGTAATTTAAATTCCATAGAAATTGAGTACCTTTTATTAATGACATGTCACAAATACTCAAATATACGTATATAATTTTTTACCAAATATAGCATGGCAGTACTTAAGAAAGTATAATACACTCATGTCGTCTAATAAGAAACGAATTATTGTTAAATTATGTAAATTTTTAAAGGAGACATAAACGCTAAGATATTTATTTCATTCATACTATGTACATGTATGTATTATATGCATTTATTTACTGTTAATTAGCCAAAGTCATGTTCTATGTTATTTGTTAAATAAACGTTGTTGTTAAAAATATGGCTGCTTATAAAATTTATTTCTGGTTAACTAAATATATACTCACGCGAAAAAGAAAGTGTGTACTTGGTTAGAGGGAACATTATATACTTATATTCACACATGTAACAGTGTTCTGATAATTATCAAATTTCAATTAATAGTAAAACATTGTGTAGCCAATACATTTTGCACATTCTGATACTAAATCTGCCTATGTATTGCTTCCATATATATGTATAAAATATTCCCTCTAACCAAGTGCACACTTTCGTGTGAGTATAGATCAGGGTTCCGACTTCTATCCAAACCAAACCGGACTTCTATTAATGTATCCAAACCAAACCGGACTTCTATTAATGTATCCAAACCAAACCGGACTTCTATTAATGTATCCAAACCAAACCGGACTTCTATTAATGTATCCAAACCAAACCGGACTTCTATTAATGTATCCAAACCAAACCGGACTTCTATTAATGTATCCAAACCAAACCGGACTTCTATTAATGTATCCAAACCAAACCGGACTTCTATTAATGTATCCAAACCAAACCGGACTTCTATTAATGTATCCAAACCAAACCGGACTATGATAGAACACTAAGACATAAAGCAATCACAAACCAATAATAAACTGTTTTAACTTTTATTTACAGTCAATAGTTTCAAACATGCAACCAAATTCATCTTATAACAATACAAACAGTTAGCAGTATACAACACGTACATGTATGTGACTTGCTTGTTCAGGGGCGGGTGTACATGGCATATGCCCCCATAACACTTCATGATCAAACAGTTAGCAGTATACAACACGTACATGTATGTGACTAGCTTGTTCAGGGGCGGGTGTACATGGCATGTGCCCCCTAACACTTCATGATCATACAGTATAATTTGACGATCCAATAATTACCCCTTCTAAATCCAGTTATATTCCTTGTTTTCATTTTCAGGAGAGAAAAAAGAGTCACTTTTCATTTACCTAGGCATATTGCGAGGTGCGACATGGACATGAAAACATTACCAAAACATCTAACTTGAAAACCTGGATATGCCCCTGTATGTGGCTGCGCTTCTGTAGTGTATATTTATAGGTTTACCCACCCATCCAACCCCGTAATTTCCTCAACAAAACAAGAAAGACTTTAACTATAATTTTTATATGATATGATCGAATATGACTCTGCTTCGAGTGTTCAACATTTTATTCAACATTTACATAAATGGCTACAATACAAGGTAACAACATGACATAAAATGTAGCAAAATATTATATATGTTATGTTATATTTCGGGTTTTACGCATGCATCAGCACCATTTAGGCTATATTGCCGGTGGGCAGTTTACTTAACAACACCTTTCCTGGGCAGGCTCCACCGGTTAACCAGTACATGGGTGCACCAACCTCCGTAAGAAAATGTCAACGTTTTCATATAAATGAGACACGGCGGGGCTCGAACCCGTGACCATCAGTGATGATAGGTTACAGTGGTATACAAGTCAGCGACCTTAACCACTCAACCATGGAGGCGGACCTGCAAAATATTATACAAGGGTGTGTACACATGGGGACAGTGATGTTTCATAAAACGTAATTGCATTTGTAATGATGCGCCTATCGCACGGAGCCAAATGAATAAACATGTGCGTTGTAATATAGTGACGTATACATGGGAGAGCATTGGCTCCAAAAATATGCCAACATAACCGGATGGTTCATTCGTCCCAATCTATCAATTCACAATGTACAGTTTCATTTGTCCCAATCTATCAATTCACGATGTACAGTTTCATTTGTCCCAATTCACGATGTACATTTTGTAGCTTATATGAATCAATATTTTTAAGATTGTTTATTCTAGGACAGATGCTCCCGACAGTTCGATGTACTTCCTGACAACAATGATCCAAATCTTGTTAATCCTCATCAGCTCATCACTATTTCCTTGTTGACACGAGACATTGATTGACGACTTCAAGAAGGTGGGAGTTCTCCAGAGCTGCTGCGACCCTTTCTTTATCCGCCAGTTGTTTGTTCACTGCAATGTATCATTTGTTACATCAGAATACACTAACGTGCAAGGCTCTTAAAACTGCTGGTATGCATGTCGTTGGACAATAAAGATATGTGCCGCTGATAAGCCACTACGAAACATAAAGCTTACAATACAACACAATGAAACCCCGATTTCTTTGGGGCGGACTGATTTCCTATGGTCTTAAAACCTGTGGCCCAAACGTTTTGTATTAATTTTATTATCATTCTATATTTGTGTATCAAGCCAATGACTATTTAGTCACATAGCATTAAATGTAAGGAAATGCAAACTATTTAACAGCAAAAGTGGTGAGTTTAGATTCAATGAAATGTTTTCGCACCAGGATGTTTCATAATATCAAATAAAACATAAAATATATAATTCTATTTATAGTAACAAATCGGCCATCTTGGATGTGACAAAAATATTCTACATACTTACTTAGATGACTACCCAAAATAAATACATAAAAGATTGATAAGTATCAAGAATATGTGTTAAGCAGTTTGCACAAAAATAAAAATTCAAGTCTAATGCCATGGTTAAGTGTTTGGCTATAGCTCCCTTAGGATTCCTCTAAAATAGTCTTTAAAAGGATACAATCCACGTCCCCAAATTAAATGTCTGGCCTGTAATCCATACATAAATATACTACATGCATGTTTTTCTCTGACTATTTACTACACATTAATTTCCCCTAAAGGCACAATAATTTACATGCAACCTAGCTGTTTCCTATTTCTTTGAAAAACATATCAGGTTTAAAGCGACATTACATCGCAAAAAGCCAAAAAAATGCTTTTTTTCACGAATAGATGCATTGCTGCTACAAATTCTTCCGAATACATCCGAACACTAACATTGAATCAATAAACAGTGTTTTTGTGGTCTACAAGTAGGATTTCAAATAACGGCCATCCACACTCCTGAATTGACGTTTGTTTGTCATTGAAGTCAATACTAAATGCGTGATACTGTCGTTTAGAGATAATTTAACTAAGATTAGTCTACAAATAAATATGCATAGGCACACATGTGAAATATAACTGTTAATATGTACCATAAATTGTTTTACTCAGGATACTCGCCTTGTATTTATTACGCATGGATGTCGACCCTATTTACATTATTTTGCTATGTCAACAAACCGTGTATACGATGTTTGTTTATTAGTTGAAATACTTTTGAGGCAAGTATTTGGATAGAAATTATACCATATAATAGGAAATTACAGTTTGCAGAAATTTGTGTTTTCACTGATGTAGTGTCACTTTAAGTACTGTACATTGTGTCTGTCTAATAATGCTGAACCGATAAACGCAGAGGTTAGTGTATTATTTGCACATTGTGAAAGTCGCTATGCCGCCATTGTCGTATTTTGATAAAATTGAGACCGAGTTTGTGGTCAGAATTAGTACCGTGGTGAGGGAACATAACATGCCTGATGATCTTATCTCTAATTGGGACCAAACAGCTTTAAAATACCTGCTTCTTCTGATGCATGGGACCCTGGACTGATTCTGACATCAACCTGAAACAAGTATACATATACATTTATTTTACACTAATTTACAGCAAAAATAAAACTAACAAGCAAACGTAATTAATTGTTAATAGTCCGACAGATGAGTTTTCGGAAAACGGAGACGAATAATGTCTTAGAAATGTGACCATCCCGAATGGTTGGAATCTGGTTTAGGAGCTAGTGCAGAAAGGAAACATAATTAAACTCAATAATATACAGTCAACCCTCCCATAGTAAGTACAGTCAACCCTCTAGTAAGTACAGTCAACCCTCTAGTAAGTACAGTCAACCCTCTAGTAAGTACAGTCAACCCTCCCATAGTAAGTACAGTCAACCCTGTGTTAGCAGTCACCTCCCATAGTAAGTACAGTCAACCCTCCCAAAGTAAGTACAGTCAACCCTCCCATAGTAAGTACAGTCAACCCTGTATTAGCAGTCACCTCCCATAGTAAGTACAGTCAACCCTGTATTAGCAGTCACCTCCCATAGTAAGTACAGTCAACCCTACCATAGTAAGTACAGTCAACCCTCCCATAGTAAGTACAGTCAACCCTGTATTAGCAGTCACCTCCCATAGTAAGTACAGTCAACCCTCCCATAGTAAGTACAGTCATCCCTCCCATAGTAAGTACAGTCAACCCTCCCATAGTAAGTACAGTCAACACTGTATTAGCAGTAACCTCCCATAGTAAGTACAGTCAACCCTCCCATAGTAAGTACAGTCAACCCTCCAATAGTAAGTACAGTCAACCCTGTGTTAGCAGTCACCTCCCATAGTAAGTACAGTCAACCCTGTTTTAGCAGTCACCTCCCATAGTAAGTACAGTCAACCTTGTGTTAGCAGTCAACCCTCCCATTGTAAGTACAGTCAACCCTGTATTAGCAGTCACCTCCCATAGTAAGTACAGTCAACCCTGTGTTAGCAGTCACCTCCCATAGTAAATACAGTCAAACCTGTGTTAGCAGTCCCCTCCCATAGTAAGTACAGTCAACCCTGTGTTAGCAGTCACCTCCCATAGTAAGTACAGTCAACCCTGTGTTAGCAGTCACATCCCATAGTAAGTACAGTCAACCCTGTGTTAGTGGTCACCTCCCATAGTAAGTACAGTCAACCCTGTATTAGCAGCCACCTTGCATAGTAAGTACAGTCAACCCTGTGTTAGCAGTCACCTCCCATAGTAAGTACAGTCAATCCTGTGTTAGCAGTCACCTTGCATAGTAAGTACAGTCAACCCTGTGTTAGCAGTCACCTCCCATAGTAAGTACAGTCAACCCTGTGTTAGCAGTCACCTTGCATAGTAAGTACAGTCAACCCTGTGTTAGCAGTCACCTCGTATAGTAAGTACAGTCAACCCTGTGTTAGCAGTCACCTTGCATAGTAAGTACAGTCAACCCTGTGTTAGCAGTCACCTTGCATAGTAAGTACAGTCAACCCTGTGTTAGCAGTCACCTCGTATAGTAAGTACAGTCAAACCTGTGTTAGTGGTCACCTCCGATAGTTAAGTACAGTCAACCCTGTGTTAGTGGTCATCTCCCATAGTAAGTACAGTCAACCCTGTATTAGCAGTCACCTCGTATAGTAAGTACAGTCAACCCTGTGTTAGTGGTCATCTCCCATAGTAAGTACAATCAACCCTGTGTTAGCAGTCACCTCGTATAGTGAGTACAGTCAACCCTGTGTTAGTGGTCATCTTCCATAGTAAGTACAGTCAACCCTGTGTTAGTGGTCATCTCCCATAGTAAGTACAGTCAACCCTGTGTTAGCAGTCACCTCGTATAGTAAGTACAGTCAACCCTGTGTTAGTGGTCATCTCCCATAGTAAGTACAGTCAACCCTGTGTTAGCAGTCACCTCGGATAGTAAGTACAGTCAACCCTCCCATAGTAAGTATAGTCAACCCTGTGTCAGCAGTCACCTCCCATAGTAAATACAGTCAAACATGTGTTAGCAGTCACCTCCCATAGTAAGTACAGTCAACCATGTGTTAGCAGTCACCTCCCATAGTAAATACAGTCAAACCTGTGTTAGCAGTCACCTCCCATAGTAAGTACAGTCAACCATGTGTTAGCAGTCACCTCCCATAGTAAGTACAGTCAACCCTGTGTTAGCAGTCACCTCCCATAGTAAGTACAGTCAACCCTGTGTTAGCAGTCACATCCCATAGTAAGTACAGTCAACCCTGTGTTAGTGGTCACCTCCCATAGTAAGTACAGTCAACCCTGTATTAGCAGTCACCTTGCATAGTAAGTACAGTCAACCCTGTGTTAGCAGTCACCTTGCATAGTAAGTACAGTCAACCCTGTGTTAGCAGTCACCGTGCATAATAAGTACAGTCAACCCTGTGTTAGCAGTCACCTCGTATAGTAAGTACAGTCAACCCTGTGTTAGTGGTCACCTCCCATAGTAAGTACAGTCAACCCTGTGTTAGCAGTCACCTCATATAATAAGTACAGTCAACCCTGTGTTAGTGGTCATCTCCCATAGTAAGTACAGTCAACCCTGTGTTAGCAGTCACCTCGGATAGTAAGTACAGTCAACCCTGTGTTAGCAGTCACCTCCCATAGTAAGTACAGTCAACCCTGTGTTAGCAGTCACCTCCCATAGTAAGTACAGTCAACCCTGTATTAGCAGTCACCTCCCATAGTAAGTAGTCAACCCTGTGTTAGCAGTCACATCCCATAGTAAGTACAGTCAACCCTGTGTTAGCAGTCACCTCCCATAGTAAGTACAGTCAACCCTGTGTTAGCAGTCACCTCGTATAGTAAGTACAGTCAAACCTGTGTTAGTGGTCACCTCCCATAGTTAGGTACAGTCAACCCTGTGTTAGTGGTCATCTCCCATAGTAAGTACAGTCAACCCTGTATTAGCAGTCACCTTGTATAGTAAGTACAGTCAACCCTGTGTTAGTGGTCATCTCCCATAGTAAGTACAATCAACCCTGTGTTAGCAGTCACCTTCCATAGTAAGTACAGTCAACCCTGTATTAGCAGTCACCTCGTATAGTAAGTACAGTCAACCTTGTGTTAGTGGTCATCTTCCATAGTAAGTACAGTCAACCATGTGTTAGCAGTCACCTCCCATAGTAAATACAGTCAAACCTGTGTTAGCAGTCACCTCCCATAGTAAATACAGTCAAACCTGTGTTAGCAGTCACCTCCCATAGTAAGTACAGTCAACCATGTGTTAGCAGTCACCTCCCATAGTAAGTACAGTCAACCCTGTATTAGCAGTCACCTTGCATAGTAAGTACAGTCAACCCTGTGTTAGCAGTCACCTCGTATAGTAAGTACAGTCAACCCTGTGTTAGCAGTCAACTTGCATAGTAAGTACAGTCAACCCTGTGTTAGCAGTCACCTTGCATAGTAAGTACAGTCAACCCTGTGTTAGCAGTCACCTCGTATAGTAAGTACAGTCAAACCTGTGTTAGTGGTCACCTCCCATAGTTAAGTACAGTCAACCCTGTGTTAGTGGTCATCTCCCATAGTAAGTACAGTCAACCCTGTATTAGCAGTCACCTCGTATAGTAAGTACAGTCAACCCTGTGTTAGTGGTCATCTCCCATAGTAAGTACAGTCAACCCTGTATTAGCAGTCACCTCGTATAGTAAGTACAGTCAACCCTGTGTTAGCAGTCACCTCGTATAGTAAGTACAGTCAACCCTGTGTTAGTGGTCATCTCCCATAGTAAGTACAGTCAACCCTGTATTAGCAGTCACCTCGTATAGTAAGTACAGTCAACCCTGTGTTAGTGGTCATCTTCCATAGTAAGTACAGTCAACCATGTGTTAGCAGTCACCTCGTATAGTAAGTACAGTCAACCCTGTGTTAGTGGTCATCTCCCATAGTAAGTACAGTCAACCCTGTGTTAGCAGTCACCTTGTATAGTAAGTACAGTCAACCCTGTGTTAGTGGTCATCTCCCATAGTAAGTACAGTCAACCCTGTGTTAGCAGTCACCTCCCTTAGTAAGTACAGTCAACCCTGTGTTAGCAGTCACCTCGGATAGTAAGTACAGTCATCCCTCCCATAGTAAGTACAGTCAACCCTGTGTTAGCAGTCACCTCGGATAGTAAGTACAGTCAACCCTCCCATAGTAAGTACAGTCAACCCTGTATTAGCAGTTACATCCCATAGTAAGTACAGTCAAACCTGTGTTAGCAGTCACCTCCCATAGTAAGTACAGTCAACCCTGTGTTAGCAGTCACCTTGCATAGTAAGTACAGTCAACCCTCCCATAGAAAGTACAGTCAACCCTCCCATAGTAAGTACAGTCAACCCTCCCATAGTAAGTACAGTCAACCCTCCCATAGTAAGTACAGTCAACCCTCCCATAGTAAGTACAGTCAACCCTCCCATAGTAAGTACAGTCAACCCTCCCATAGTAAGTAGTCATCCCTGTATTAGCAGTCACATCCCATAGTAAGTACAGTCACCTCCCATAGTAAGTACAGTCAACCCTGTGTTAGCAGTCACCTCCCATAGTAAGTACAGTCAACCCTGTGTTAGCAGTCACCTCCCATAGTAAGTAGTCAACCCTGTGTTAGCAGTCACCTCGGATAGTAAGTACAGTCAACCCTGTGTTAGCAGTCACCTCCCATAGTAAGTACAGTCAACCCTGTGTTAGCAGTCACCTCCCATAGTAAGTACAGTCAACCCTGTGTTAGCAGTCACCTCCCATAGTAAGTAGTCAACCCTGTGTTAGCAGTCACCTCGGATAGTAAGTACAGTCAACCCTGTGTTAGCAGTCACCTCCCATAGTAAGTACAGTCAACCCTGTGTTAGCAGTCACCTCCCATAGTAAGTACAGTCAACCCTGTATTAGCAGTCACCTCGGATAGTAAGTACAGTCAACCCTCCCATAGTAAGTACAGTAAACCCTCCCATAGTAAGTACAGTCAACCCTCCCATAGTAAGAACAGTCAACCCTCCCATAGTAAGTACAGTCATCCCTCCCATAGTAAGTACAGTCAACCCTCCCATAGTAAGTACAGTCAACCCTCCCATAGTAAGTACAGTCAACCCTCCCATAGTAAGTACAGTCATCCCTGAGTTAGCAGTCACCTCCCATAGTAAGTACAGTCAACCCTCCCATAGTAAGTACAGTCAACCCTCCCATAGTAAGTACAGTCAACCCTGTATTAGCAGTCACTCCCATAGTAAGTACAGTCAACCTCCCATAGTAAGTACTGTGTTAGCAGTCACCTCGGATAGTAAGTACAGTCAACCTCCCATAGTAGTACAGTCAACCCTCCCATAGTAAGTACAGTCAACCCTGTGTTAGCAGTCACCTCCCATAGTAAGTACAGTCAACCTCCCATAGTAAGTACAGTCAACACTCCCATAGTAAGTAGTCATCCCTGTGTTAGCAGTCACCTCCCATAGTAAGTACAGTCAACCCTCCCATAGTAAGTACAGTCAACCCTCCCATAGTAAGTACAGTCAACCCTGTGTTAGCAGTCACCTCCCATAGTAAGTACAGTCAACCCTCCCATAGTAAGTACAGTCAACCCTCCCATAGTAAGTACAGTCATCCCTGTGTTAGCAGTCACCTCCCATAGTAAGTACAGTCAACCCTCGCATAGTAAGTACAGTCAACCCTCCCATAGTAAGTACAGTCATCCCTGTGTTAGCAGTCACCTCCCATAGTAAGTACAGTCATCCCTGTGTTAGCAGTCACCTCCCATAGTAAGTACAGTCAACCATGTGTTAGCAGTCACCTCCCATAGTAAGTACAGTCAACCCTGTATTAGCAGTCACCTCCCATAGTAAGTACAGTCAACCCTGTGTTAGCAGTCACCTCCCATAGTAAGTACAGTCAACCCTGTGTTAGCAGTCACCTCCCATAGTAAGTACAGTCAACCCTGTGTTAGCAGTCAACCCTCCCATAGTAAGTACAGTCAACCATCCCATAGTAAGTACAGTCAACCCTCCCATAGTAAGTACAGTCAACCCTGTATTAGCAGTCACCTCCCATAGTAAGTACAGTCAACCCTGTGTTAGCAGTCACATCCCATAGTAAGTACAGTCAACCCTGTGTTAGCAGTCACCTCGGATAGTAAGTACAGTCAACCCTCCCATAGTAAGTACAGTCAACCCTCCCATAGTAAGTACAGTCAACCCTGTGTTAGCAGTCACATCCCATAGTAAGTACAGTCAACCCTGTGTTAGCAGTCACCTCGGATAGTAAGTACAGTCAACCCTCCCATAGTAAGTACAGTCAACCCTCCCATAGTAAGTACAGTCAACCCTGTGTTAGCAGTCACATCCCATAGTAAGTACAGTCAACCCTGTGTTAGCAGTCACCTCGGATAGTAAGTACAGTCAACCCTCCCATAGTAAGTACAGTCAACCCTCCCATAGTAAGTACAGTCAACCCTGTATTAGCAGTCACATCCCATAGTAAGTACAGTCAACCCTGTGTTAGCAGTCACCTCGGATAGTAAGTACAGTCAACCCTCCCATAGTAAGTACAGTCACCCTCGCATAGTAAATACAGTCAACCCTCCCATTGTAAGTACAGTCAACCCTCCCATAGTAAGTACAGTCAACCCTGTGTTAGCAGTCACATCCCATAGTAAGTACAGTCAACCCTGTGTTAGCAGTCACCTCCCATAGTAAGTACAGTCAACCCTCCCATAGTAAGTACAGTCAACCCTCCCATAGTAAGT
>CM026395.1:72057090-72142756 GCA_014843695.1 Archivesica marissinica | reverse complement strand
TTGACCTGTATATTTGACAAGTAATGGATTTACCATCTCGGTATTTTCATATGAGTTCACTGGCTCATTGGTTATAAATACTGAACTATGAGTAGTGTTTGACACTTGGTGTCCGTTTGCTAGGTTTCTAGTACCCCTGTACCTAGGTGAATTGGGATCTGCCCAACACTCTGTTCGTCCGTGGCCATTACGCCTACAATAACTACAATATTTGTCTATCCGGGGAGTTCTATGGGTAGCTTGGGAATTATCTATCCTAATATTGGGTCGATACATGGGTGATGGGATATATGGCCTTGGGGCTGGAGGTCGGTGTTCTGTATCTCTGGGTTTCACATTCGGATTTGAATTAATCCGTGTCCTGGGCGCTAATCTGCGATGGAGGTTATATTCATCATCCAGGGAAATACATTCCTGGAGAGTAGATGCTTTCTTATCCAGAATGAACAAATTAAGCTCATCACTTAGCTGGGAATCGAATCTATATCTCAAGAGCAGCTCGATCCAGTTGACCTCGCTCGGATCATTGTTCTCCGTCCATAGAGTCATTTGCTCCCTTAATTCCTTAATGAATTCGGAATATTTCTGCTGAGGTTTCTTTACCCAAGAGAAGAAATTCTTTCTATATACAGTGGGTGAGAGTCTATATTCATCCAAGATGGCGGCCTCGAGGGTATCGTAATTATTAGCGTCTTGGACAGGAAGAGTGGCATATATATTTCTGGCCTTGTCGGACAACTTGTCTATAATATGGCCCACCCATGTTTGTTTGGCGACCTTGCTAGCTTCGAACAGTCTCTCACATGTTGCGAAGAATTTATCTGGCCTCATAGTCTGGGTCCAAATAGGAACAGAAATGTTTGTCTTAGAGGGCCTATTATCTGTAGGGAGGGGGTTATTTTGCTGAGATTCCTGATCTCTCTGGATTTCTCTCAGGCGACTCTCCATCTGCATTTTCTCCCTTTGCATTCTTTCCTCCCTGTCCCTTTCTTTCTCTTCTCTTTCCCTCTCTCTTTCTTCTCTTTGTTTTACTTCTTCCCTCTCTCTTTCTTCTCTTTGTTTTACTTCTTCCCTCTCTCTTTCTCTCTCTCTTTCTTCTCTTTGTTTTACTTTTTCCCTTTCTTTCTCATAAATCTCACCCTGACGTTCCAGATTTGCCTGATTAAAGAAGGGAAGTCTCATTAATTTGTCCCATATCTCATCACCTGTTGTCTGCAAGTCGGGGTGAACCGGCCCCTCAGTTTCCTTATTAGCACTCCTAGTTGTAGCCATTTTATTTTTTTATTTCTCAAAATTTTTAATCCCCAGAATGTATCTCCAAATGTATTATAGAGTTGAGTTCAATAAAAGGAAGTAAATCACTAATATAATTTTAATGATAATATTAAGCCTCTATGAAAAGAAAACTGGTACTTACCGAAGTCTGTCTCGTCCGTTAATCCAATATATAATTTATCACAAATTCAAAGTTTGCACATTTCCAATAATTTAATCCATTTCATTAATTTAATAATTCGTTGACGTCTTTCACTTATTTCCAAATTCTAACACTGTCTCGCATGCACTTCTGTTTTCCCACGTTAATTAATAGTCCCTTGTATTCTTCATGTATACATCCTAGTGTCCTTCACAATATTCCATATATAAATCCTAGTGTCCTTCACAATATGTCACGATATGTCACCTCTTCTTTATTTCCAATCCCGGACGAGCGTCCCAATTGTCGCAAACTCTCCTTTTTCTTCTCGTAATAATATGTCTCGGTTGCTACGGCTCTTACCAGGGTCTATCCTATTGTAGACTCGCTGGAGTTGTCTAGGGGTTTCTTCGTTATATATGTATTAATGATAACTCAACACAGTATTACATTTCTTCTATATAATATCTTGTTTAAATTGGCATCAGAAATATCCATATATATATAATCAGTGATCTATATATATATACATCGTATCATTAAAAGCTTATTTTAACAATCCATTTGTGTGAGCCGACTATGCGCTTACACAGTATATTTAACATCCAATCTTTCTAATCCGTCATTACTCAATATCACTATAATCTAATCACTGTTTCTGATTAGATTAACTTTTAATCACCTTCTATATGGTTCGCCGAAACTCTATGTTTCTTCTATGGCTGAACAATTTAATTATTCGACAAATCTTTATAAGTTATATTTCTTATAATGTCAATAATATCTAAGTATCATAAATACAGTTTATATGTTCTATATACTAGATTGAGATCACGACCTTTCTCGCTCCTGGAGTTATGCTCTAGTGTGTCTGATCTATGTTAATAAAATCCATTTCTTATATACATGATTGAATCAGTGTATATATGATATAACAATTCCTAAAACATCTGTTATTCCTAAACATCTGTTATGTTATCTAATATTACACCATCAAACCAGTTCGGTGCCTTTGTATTACATAACTGGACACCTGCAACCACGGCCTGTTATCTAATATTACACCATCACACCAGTTCGGTGCCTTTGTATTACATAACTGGACACCTGCAACCACGGCCTTGATAAACTGAGATTAGGCCTAACATCTTAAGTCATTTCCCGCGCGAAGCGAGATTGATAATTTTAGGCGCGAAAACAATAGCAGACGATTATGCATAATACAAATATATATATATTACATGGTAAACATTTGGCCATATATAGAAACAGTTTAATGTATTTATATAATACATTACTATTTATATATAACAATAATAAACATTTCGTGCAAATTGGGGCATGGTAAACATTTGGCCATATATAGAAACAGTTTAATGTATTTATATAATACATTACTATTTATATATAACAATAATAAACATTTCGTGCAAATTGGGGTTTTGCACAATAGTAGCACCCATTACGAAAAAGAGTTATTAGACAAAATACAGTATGATGCAGCAAGAATTGTAACCGGTTTAACCAGATCTGTATCAATAAAAAGATTACTTCATGAAATTGGTTGGGTTTCCTTATCGGAAAGAAGACATATGCAAAAACTAACCTTAGTTTACAAATATAGCCACGGAGAATTACCAAGTTATCTATCTGATCAATTTCCTAATACTGTGTTAAAAAATTTAAGCGCAGATTTATTCAATAATCACTTACGTGATAACGCAAAGTGTGAATGTGGACACAATATTGAGAATGCAGAACATTATTTTTTCAGGTGCCCTATATTTTCGTTACTACGCCGACAACTGTTTATTGACACACGTCAGCATCATCCTCTAAATACGGATAAACTACTTTACGGATTCAGAAACCTACCAGATAACGAGAACGAAACTATCTTTACACATGTACACAATTATATCAACCAAACTAAACGTTTTGCTGTTAACTAAAGGATGTGTAGTTATTTACCTAATTACTGTCTATTCCAAGAGCAATGGAACGTACTAGTATATTATCTTAGTTAGATTAAGGGCGTGGACATGCGAGCAACACAATCATATCTTTGTTTTTTATGAAAATATTTTCTTTCTTTTTTTTTGGATTTTCCGTTTTTCTTCTTTACATTTTTTACATTGTTATTAATAAATCAATTGATCTAGAATATCCAAATTGATGCACGCTACTTCTTAAGAATCGAAGAAAAAGTCTGCCCATTCTGTTACATATGTTTGATCTAAGGGGAGGGTCGTCACTAATGTTGCTAAAACTTGTGACCCAACCCATTTGCTTCTTATAAATTATAACAGTTTCACTAATATAATATTCGTTACATTTCATTTGTTGTATATTGTGCATTTTGTGTATGTTATTCGAAAGCAATACAATATGTTTAAACTAAAAAAAGACCTCGGTTTAACGTCCCATCTGAAAGATTGTTAATTTTATTAGAGTCAGACGGTCCCTGTATTACCAGTCCAGTGTGTTACCACTGGACTACAGATCCGTCTGTTATCTGTTCTGTTTTAGACAACCGGTATTTATTGATTTTTTAAACGAAGAGAATTTACCCACTGGTTCCCTGTATATGTTTCATAGTCGCGTATATTGGTCAAGGTAGAACACCAGTCTATAAATTAATGCGAAATTTGACCCATGTTGATTTATTTTAGGGTGCAGAGGACACTTATTTACGAATGACTGCCGGTCGGCCAAACATTCGTGTAACACACTGGAACAATATTTCTGAAAAGCAAGTGATATTTTTTAATAATTTCATATGTCGGTATATCTTGGGACATCTGAGCTTTAAAAGTTGGTCGAATTCCTGCACTGAAGTTGTCGATTTACCAGGCTCTATACTGAATTCAATGTTTGGTCAATAATTACCTACACACAGTATGAAAGAAATACAGCGATATTCAAAGCTCGACATTTTTACTCGTTTGGGCAATTTTGAAAACGTATACAGTACGATATTTCTCGATTTTCCATTCCCGGCAGTCATTTTTATATTAAACATTATACACGACAACATTCAAATGCTAGTCATTACTATTAGTGTTATAGACCCTTTGGTACGAACACGTTCGTTTTTGCTCTTTGTATTTGTGTCTTTGTAACGGAAGTGTGGAACGTGTCAGAACATGCGCATCCTTGATGTTGTGGATAACATGTTGTCATAGTCATGTCCATTTTAATAGTTGGATATATATGGTTATAAGTATCTTTATTATTGCGTAAAATATTTATTATTATTATTAAGATGAAAATCTCAATGTTAAAATTTCCCTTGTGAGGTACGTTTTGTGCATGATTCGCCTCGTACTGGTGCTAAATGAACATATGCTCATTAAGCTATTGCGTGCATATAGTGTATCAATTTAATATGCTGTTGCTTGCCATATTTCTTCTACATGCACTATTACCAAATCGTGGGTCTTACTTGTACAACTATGCGGCACCCATTGATGCTCTGCACACATTTTTATAGTTTATATCTTAGCGGACTGAACGAACTACGCAGTACATAGTTATTGCAGTGTGTTTTACGTTTATTTATCGTCGCTACCGGTTGCCCATATGAGCGACGCCTTCTGGAGAGATTACTCATTTTAGATTTTGGAGGATAGTGCAATGATACAGACAGAGACCCATTCCAGAGTCTCCTCTGGTTCTTTTACGTGCACGGCGTAAAGCACCGACACGATACCTCGGTTTAACGTCCATCTGAAAGACTGTTAATTTTATTAGGGTCAGACGGGGGATCGAACCAGCGATCCCTGTATTACCAGTCCAGCGTGTTACCACTGGACTACAGATCCGTCTGTTAGTATCCAGAGCAATTCCCATTAGAAGTATACTAAAGTAACCACGCCCCTCGGTGTTTTGAAATCTGTACAACATTTACATGATAATTTCGCGTGCCTAATTGATCAAAGCCGTACAATCTCGCGACTCATTTCCAGTCTGTATTGAAAAAGTTGGCAACGTTCCAAATATGTTCTAATGTAACGAATACGTTAATGTCACAGCCGTTCGTATCGTAGACTAAGAAAGAACGTAACCACGACATATAACTAGTGTAACCTACGAACCCAGTGTTAGTATCACAGTTGTACACATTTCCAACACTGAATTCAAAACATACCACTGATATCGCCGCCATTTTGTTTATTAGATTCAGCGATATATTTAGCAATTTTGATTGGCTCACTGGTTTGAAAGGTTAATGCATTATTCATGGTGATCGTTAGGAGAAATTGAATTGCAGGCTCTTAGTTATGAGCATAGATTTGTATTAATTATGGTATTTCGATAAGGCCATCGTAATATCGCTATCGGGTCGGTACTACGACAGCATGATATGACGATAACGATATCACGATACTACGATAGCAATGCCACGATAACCATACTACGATAATATATAGCGTTATCGTAATAATCGTACTATCGTCACCGTACTGTCTTGATATCGTGACCTCGTACTATCGTCGTCATAAGTATCATAGGCCTACTAGCGTTATTGTACTATCGTTATGGCGCTATCGTACTATCGTTTTCACGCTATCGTACTAGCGTAATCGTTAACTTACTGTTGTACTATCGACAAAATAAGCGATATACTATCGCCTTCCGTTTGAGCATGCGCATTAGCTTAAATATGGTGTCCAATACAGATGACATGAATCATACAATCCGACGTTATTTTTCAGATGATTATACAAATCGAGAAATGCAGTGGTGAACATTCTGAGCAATGGGGGCATCGCTAACTATCAATAACAAAGTTTTATATCTTTGATAAAGGATGTTTTATTTCGTAGCCATCAATCGATGCATACAGAACACCGTCGAAGTCATAAGGGAATACATATCCCTTTCTCGAATTAGCTCGCCCAGATATTCGCATGTGATTGTATTTCTTGGAAACCGGATATTACTGAGTCGGAAGTTTCTATATATGGCCAGGTGCTGTTATTGAAACAGTTGCCACTGATTGGTTGAAAACCTTTAGGGAACAAACCCTTAAAATTGATTAAGACATACGCTGATTGGCTGAGCAGGTATTGTGCACATTCAGATTTATTTCCGATGTTCGAACTCAAAACTGTCGCTCATCCGCCAATCCCCAACTTTACCGGCCACAACCAAATAGTGAACTTTTTAGACAATCTTTCTGATATTCAAGGTCACACTTGTGGAATTCCCTCCCTTATCACATCAAAACAGCACGTTCTGTTCCACACTTCAAAGCTTTATATATCAGGTGGTGCAAAGAACAGACCGTTAACCTAATAAACTGATAACTTATAATTATACATGCATATACGTATTAGTTCTTGCAGCTTCTATCTTATTTCCCATGAAAGTTTTACTGGTCATTGTTTACATGTTTCATTATGCTATTTCATGTTTTAATTTGTTGAGGGCCTCATGGTAGATTGACTTAATTGTTCAAATGAGTTCTCTCGTTATGTAAAGTCTTTATTATTATTATTATTATTATAGTGAAAGAGGCAACACAAAATTAAAATGCAATGTATCAGCTGCATTTTGGAATATTTTATATTTTTGCACTATGAAAATAATCAGCCTATTATAAATGTAGGTTTCAATGGAACAGAATAGCGGACACGTATCAGGGTTCCAACCTATCGGTCGATTTTCTGACGAAATTTGACTTGAAAAGAAGTAATTCAATGAATCATCACCGCCACGAAGAAGAGGCAATGTGTAATTTAAATGCCTTGCCTAAGGGCACACTCCAACGGGGCTCGAACTACGGGAAGTTCGCACCTGAAGCGAACGCGCTACCATAGATAGTAAGGATTACCGTACATGTACCCATCCAATCAGCGTTCAACTGTTATATCAGAGCGTGATATAACCGTAATCTATATTTCCAGAGGCACAAAGGAACCCTAATAAAATTAAGTAATTAATATCGTCGCTACCGGTTGCCCATATGAGCGACGCCTCGTGAAGAGATTAGTCATTTTAGATGTTGGAGGATAGTGCAATGATACAGACATATTCATTCAATAATCTTTGGTTCTTTTACGTGCACGGTGTACAGCACCGACACGAGACCTCGGTTTAAAGTCCCAATTGAAAGACTGTTAATTTTATTAGGGTCAGACGGTGGATCGAGGCTTGCGATCCCTGGATTACCAGTCCAGCGTGTTAACCGCTGGACTACAGATCCATCTGTAATGATGAAATAAGCGATTTATGCGACTGTAAGACCCCAAAACAAACATACATACCCGGATGTCAAAGATGAATCACACATGTTTGTTATTTTCGGGCGCATGATACACTGAATAGAAAATCTGACTACAGTCAAACCTGTGTTAGTGGTCACCTTTATTAAGCAGCCAATCTGCATTAAGCAGCCAGTTTCCAGATTCCCAATATGTTGTTTTGCTATACATTTGAACTCTATTAAGCAGCCACCTGTGCTAAGCAGCCACTTTCTGTGATTCCCTTGGTTGGCTGCTTAAGGCAGGTTTGACTGTATATTGTGATATTTCATGTAGAGAAAATAACATAAAGTTGTGACATGCATTTGTGACTTCCAAATGAGACGACATTGTCTCGACATATTTATATCCAGGGATGGTGGGGCTTTTGTTATAGACAGACAGTATTGTTAATAAATTGTCCAAATGACAAAACTGAACAACATTAGATGTATGACTCAATAGTCTGGCTTGTCATCTCGTACGGTGCAGTATCCGGGTGGTAAATTAATGCTGTTGAAAGTTAGCCCAATGCCCAAAATGCACTCTTTACATATGGTTCCGTAGATTTTAAATTATACTCGCCACCACAGAGCATCTGGGCGAGTACACATTTCTAAGTAGATTATCGTCTACGTCGGTTGTGGTGGAATCTTGAGGAAGATTCTTGAGATGCAGGCAGGTTATTTCTGAAACTGGTCCTTCAAAGGACCATCCTCCTTAAGGAATGAATCGCGAGTTAATAGTTTCCATTGGGGTATGAACTACATTGATTGTGTTTAAAGTGCGTGTTGAAGGTGTCGTATACGACACTTGTTTATTAGTTGAAATACTCATATACTGTGATAACTATTTAGAACAGCATTACACCATATAATAGGAAATTACATTTTGTAGTAAATTGCTTATTTTCATGGATGTAGTGTCGCTTTAGCGTCTCATAACTTGTAACCCTTGTAACCCTTCTGGATCGCTTATAACTCTGGATCGAACTTAGTACCCCTGGCTTACGAGCCCAGTGTGTTGACCACATGATCATGGCACCGGTACGCTATGGAAACAATTTACACCTCATTTACTACCCTATATAAAACTTAGTATCCCTGGCCTACGAGCCCAGTGTGTTGACCACTTGATCATGGCACCAGTCCGCTATGGAAACAATTTACACCTCATTTACTACCCTATATAATCTTTATTATCTATAAGATTATTTGAAACACGTTGAAGACATACTCGCAATCGTGGTGTAGTGGACATTGTGTCTGACCCCGTAACCGATAGGTTTCCAATTCGAGCCCCACCAGAACCATGCATGGTGGTGGTATACTTATGCAATACACTTATCTGTGGATGTCGTGATAGCGCAGTGGTAGGGCGTTCGTTTCAGGTGCGAAAGACCCGGACTTCGCATACTGCTGGAGCCGTTATACGATTGTGCCCTTAGGCAAAGCATTTGAATTCCACGTTGCCTCTTCTCTCTTCCTCGTGGCGTTGGATTCTATCAGGAATGAGGTATCGAGAGAGTGTAATAAAAGTTGTAAGAACTTGTTTCGCAATCGAGTTAAAATAAATTAGTATAAACTAAGACATTTATAACCACAGTGTCCCTTAACTCTCCCTCCGGAATGAGGTCTCAGAAACGATTACTCTAACTTTGTCCGCAAGCCAGCTACACTAGAGGACATAGAAAACGCACACCTACATTATATGATTATTATTACATGAGAATGAAATACGAAAGATTCCATCAAAGATATATCACATCTTTATTATAAAACACAAAGTGAACAACTAAAATTATTCCAAAATATTTAAAACTATGTATTTATATAGTTATTGTTTTTCATGTAAAACACACTTATCCGAAGTGTGCGTTTTCTATGTCCTCTAGTATAGAATAAAATGTGTAAGCCCTATATACTAAGCATGACAGAATGACGCCGAAAGACGACTTGTACTATTGGGTTTTATTTGGTGTGTACTGTATATTGCAATTATCGCAGTTAATGGTCGTAGTCTGTGATCGGTAGAAGTTAATGAAAGCAATCAGAATGTCTTTGTTCATTTGTTATCTCGTTTACACCAACCACACTAAATCACTTCCATCTCGCCGTGTACCCAGGTACGTAGCTACTGTAAGGCCATGAAGGCACAGGCCTACATATTGTTCCAGAAAATTTAAAAGACCAAAATGCAATAAAAACTGTAGGGGAGGGGGTATGACGAAGAGTTTGGTTGGCAACTTGAAGGTCACACATTCTGTAGCAAAATCGCATCCTTTCGCGTTCAATTTATTAGTTTAAGTATAAACTTTTATTTAGTTAACAACTTATATTAATCGTTGGCGCGGATGAAAGCGTATATGTGGTCATTCGCGTGGGGGGGGGGGGGAACCGGCGTACCCGGAGAAAGCGCACCTGTTCGATCTGGCGATCACCGTACTATCTCACATTCTTCCCGGTACGAGGATCGACCCCGGGTTGCCTTGGTGAGTAGCGAGCGCGCTAACCACTGCCATAAAACTTAATAAAAAATGTAGGGAAGGGGGTATGACGAAAAGTTTGGTTTTCAACTTGGAGGTCACCTACATTCTGTAGCAAAATCGCATCCTTTCGCGCTCAATCTAAAGCAGCATTACATCGTATGAAATAAAAGATATTTGATTTTTTTTTACGTATGGGTAGCAATGCTGCGACACATTCTAACATTATACTTTGTATGCTTATGTTCATTTGGCAAACAGTGTCTTTTTGCGATAAAACAAACTCGAAACCGAAAGTAGGACTTTCCGAGTCGATCGGTCACGCACTTGTTTACAACCGGAACGCATCGTCCGCACTTGGTTACATTCGGAATGCATCGTCCCCATTTGTCCAACGTTGTCTTTTTTAATTTAATTACTTGATAGGTTGATTCATACCTCTGTTAGCTAAGTCTTTTAGGGACATTTCTACATCCCCGCGAGGGGTTCGAATTTAGAGGAAAATAGATAGATAGTCTTTCATGTTCAAAATATATACGTTGTTTTCTACCAACTATGTTGTTTCACGCATGCGCACTGTGCATGTTTACATTTCGTGTGTTGATAAACAAATTCGCGTATACGACGGTTTAAATTTATTGGAATTTTATCGTTTCTGAGCGACTATTTCGATTTTTGTAAGCACACACATATTAGTATTTATATTTTACCCAAAACATCCTTTATTACGATGTAATGCTGCTTTATAGTCGGGACTACAAATGACCACATCCACGATACCCCATTTTTGAAGCCCATATTGAAGTGAATGTCCTTAAATTTCATTATAGCATCATACACGCGTGATGTCCCAATTTTTTATGTTTTGCGATGTGTCTCACTTTAAGTCAAACTATAAGATAGCACTCGGAGAAATGAAAATCCCTCTCGCTAGTCTGACTGCCAAAATCACATGCCTAAACCGACGTATCCCAAAGTCGAATCATTGTCTACGGGCCTGCCATTTCAGCGGCATTGCGCCCGAGATTACCGGCATTGACAGTGACTTGCCTTTACCGGCATTGGTGTCGAAATCTCCGGCATCCCCCAAAAATGCAGGCAATTTTTTTTATCATTTTTATTTTTTCACAGGTTTACAGTACAGTCTCTGTCATACAACATAGTTTTATAAACCAATACTTATTAATGGCCTTTATGCAAGAATGTTTGAATCTACATACTATATATGATTTTCCGAAAGCGATTGCAGCGGCATAAACATTTGTATTTTCAAAAATATCGGGCATTGGCAGAACTGTTCCTTGTGTTTTGTGTTTATAGTTATCGTCGCTACTGGTTGCCCATATGAGCGACGCCTCCTGAAGAGATTAGTCATTTTAGATTTTGGAGGATAGAGCAATGATACAGACAAAAACCCATTCCAGACACACAAACACTCAGAAATAGAATATACCATATACCAATACAATAACCCACGTTCCTGGCAGTGTGGCTAAATATGCAATAAATTGCTTCTTTTTCAAAACGTACTTTTTTACGTTTATTTATCCTAGCTATGTCGGTTGCCCAGATGAGCGACGGGCAGTTTACCTAACAACACCTCTCCTGGGAAGGCTCCAGCGGTTAACCCGTACTTGGTGCACCAACATCGTTAAGAAACTGCCAACTTTTTCATATAAAGAGACACGGTCTGAGCGGGGCTTGAACCCGTGACTATCAGTGATAATAGATTACAGTCGTATACAAGTCAGCCACCTTAACCACTCGACCACGGAGGCGGACCTTTTTCCAAACACCACCAAGACGGCGTTTAAATTACCAGTACATTGTCTATTAATAGCTTCAGTAAAACGCTGTAAAACTGCCGTATAACGACATTTTCGTTATCAGGGAGTGAAGGTTAAGTCATGCTTTTATGGTATCGGTAGAAAGGTCATCGTGTTAGCTTTAATTTGCAAATAGTAACATAAAAACGTGTCCGTTGCCATGGAAACGTAACGTAGCTAATCATTCTTAGCTTAATCATAATGCCACGATCGACTCATGTGATTGTCAATTTTCATTTATTGGCTGTTATTATTTATAATAGGTGCACAGAAGATATGTCTGTTTATCAGTGAAATAAACGGTGTTATTACGCTGGTTGAAAGCATTGGAATAACACATTTAGTTGCTCACTGCTGTGCACGTGTGGTACCTAGCCACTGCATGTTGAAAGGTTGTCAACACGAACGTTGGGGGTCATCGAATTCCCTCATGTGAGGAAGCTATGTAGCTAGCAAGCGAGAGGTCGGTGGCTCTACCGACACCCGCCCGTGCCTGATATACTATTAGGAGATACTAGTATATATCCAGGATCTTGTTGTTATACATCAATAGATTTCCTGACGGGTCAGTAGTCCAGTAGTTAACACGCTGGACTGTGAATTCATGGAGCGCAGGTTCGATCCCTCATCTGACCATAATAATATTAACAGTCTTTCAGATGTAACTTTAAACCGAGGTCGCGTGTCGGTGCTTTACATCGTGCACGTAAAAGAACCAGCGAAGACTCTGGAATGGGCTTCTGTCTGTATCATTGCACTATCCTCCAAAATCTAAAATAATTAATCTCTTCTAGAGGGGTCGCTCATATGGGCAACCGGTAGCGACGATAAATATACTAGAGGACATAGAAAACGCACACATCGGATAAATGTGTTTTTACAGGAAAAACAATAACGATATAAATACATAGTTTTAAACATTTTGGAACATTTTTAGTTGTTCAGTTTGTGTTTTGTAATAAAGATGTGGTATATCTTTGATGGAATCCTTCGCATTTTGTGTTCATGTAATAATAATCATATAATGTAGGTGTGCGTTTTCTATGTCCTCTAGTATATAATGTAGGTGTGCGTTTTCTATGTCCTCTAGTATATAATGTATGTGTGCGTTTTCTATGTCCTCTAGTATATAATGTAGGTGTGCGTTTTCTATGTCCTCTAGTATATAATGTAGGTGTGCGTTTTCTATGTCCTCTAGTATATATTGTAGGTGTGCGTTTTCTATGTCCTCTAGTATATAATGTAGGTGTGTGTTTTCTATGTCCTCTAGTATATAATGTAGGTGTGCGTTTTTTATGTCCTCTGTTATATAATGTAGGTGTACGTTTTCTATGTCCTCTAGTATATAATGTAGGTGTGTGTTTTCTATGTCCTCTAGTATATAATGTAGATGTGCGTTTGCTATGTCCTCTAGTATATAATGTAGATGTGCGTTTGCTATGTCCTCTAGTATATAACGTAGGTGTGCGTTTTCTATGTCCTCTAGTATAGGCGTAAAACACACACAACTTGTTATTTCTTTGCTTTTCCATTGACCACGATACACAGTCCATCTGGTCCGCCAATATGTATAGTATCATTATAGGTCATCAGTAAAGCTTTTACGGTTGTTAATGTTCATTGATTTACGGAATGAATTATATCTATTTCAATGCTTGCCAACGTTAATTATCTCTAATTGGTCGCTGTTAGGCATAGGCATAGACAATGCCTATGCCTGTGTTTCATACTATCACAAACGACCGCTGATAATCGATATGGAAATATAAGAGTCATCACACCGGTTAGATGGTCAATCCGGTGTTCTCGTATTAACAACACAGGTTAGATGGTCAATCCGGTGTTCTCGTATTAACAACACAGGTTAGATGGTCAATCCGGTGTTCTCGTATTAACAACACAGGTTAGATGGTCAATCCGGTGTTCTCGTATTAACAACACAGGTTAGATGGTCAATCCGGTGTTCTCGTATTAACAACACAGGTTAGATGGTCAATCCGGTGTTCTCGTATTAACAACACCGGTTAGTTGGTCAATCCGGTGTTCTCGTATTAACAACACCGGTTAGTTGGTCAATCCGGTGTTCTCGTATTAACAACACCGGTTAGTTGGTCAATCCGGTGTTCTCGTATTAACAACACAGGTTAGATGGTCAATCCGGTGTTCTCGTATTAACAACACCGGTTAGATGGTCAATCCGGTGTTCTCGTATTAACAACACATGTTAGATGGTCAATCCGGTGTTCTCGTATTAACAACACAGGTTAGATGGTCAATCCGGTGTTCTCGTATTAACAACACCGGTTAGATGGTCAATCCGGTGTTCTCGTATTAACAACACCGGTTAGATGGTCAATCCGGTGTTCTCGTATTAACAATTGTAAATGAAATTTGCTCTCGATACGATTATTATGTTTACTGTTTACATAAACAATATATTATATTTAGTCAGGTGTAAAATATGTTTGTAATTGGTAGATCAGATACTGTGCTTTCAAGCTCAAGTAATAAATCCGTCAGATGAATAGTACATTACTGTATAGGTTAAGGTCGTTGTACGCGGCGATTTTCGATTTGTTATATATACATATACTTTCAAGTTATGTGCGTTACGTTAGTATAGCTCAGAACGTATGTCTTAACAATACTTTACACACTATTGTGCGTGCGAATTATTGATGCATATAAAGATGATCACATGACTGTGAGTGCGTGCTTGGTCATGTGATATGGTTCGATTGATCGTCAGTTCTACGCTTGTCTTAGATCGATTCGAAGCAATTTCGCTATTCAAATTGTTGCGGGAATAAGAGCTATGAACGGGTTTCCATATTGATTTAAATGTTAAAATCGAGTTGAATTCAGTTTCGTGATCGTTATGAGTACCATGCAGTATATCGTAAAACCAAGTACGAATATGTTATCATTTGGATCGTAAAGATATGTTGTTTGTAAAATATATGAAATTTCCCTGAGGTACATTGGATACAGTTTTCCATTGTTAGTAAAATATATGAAATTTCCCTGAGGTACATTGAATACAGTTTTTTTACAACCGTCAAAGAGATTTGAAAACATTTGTTTTGTACTTGTAATTAACCTCGTCATTACATTGAATAAACGATCGCAAGTGTTGCCCATTGCAAACCGAGTTTGAGTTTTGTATGTGGTTTAGTTAAGACATGTACATAATACAATCGACTTTTGTAAAATCATTTTTTAAACAAGGCGTTTATTGTAAAGTTTGTTGATAATCGAAAATCGATATTTACATATATATTGATTATTGAGTATGTAGTAGTATGTAGTCAGCAATGTGGAGATAACATTACCAAGACCGTAAAGGGTTATTTACCCTCGCCGCCGGCGAACCATCTCTACATGTACATGATACCCCCCAACTCTCAATACTGAGTATGACTGTGAGTCGCTTGTCAGGGACAGTTGTTAAAAATCCCATTAACTGCGACATAGAGTGTCATTAGTGTTACATGAGTGGTATTGGGCACGCAGGGAACCATACGGGCGAGCATGTGATCATTCCGCAGTGTATGTCTGCTTAGTATCTAATTGCAATAAATCAAATGCATAGAACATGGTCCGGCCATTACGGCTTACTACGAGAACATTCAGCAACCATTAGACACACGTATTGTGTATGGTAGGCGTCTGTGGTATGGACGGTCTAATTTAATTCAGCCACCTCTTAAACTATTAGTTTAGTTTATACAAATTTATTTTAGCTCGATTGCGAAACAAGTTCTTTCAACTTATATTAATCACTCTAGAGACCTCATTCCTGGTGGAATCCAGCGCCACGAGGGAGAGAAGAGGCAATGTGGAATTTAAATGCCTTGCATAAGGGCACAATCGGCTCCAGTGAGGCTCGAACTCCGGACCTTTCGCACCTGAAGCGAACACGCATCCACAGCGCTATCACGACTTCCTATAACGACTTAAACTATTTTGGCACTTATAATTCCCGTCGTTGAGTGGTTAATGTCGTTGACATCATATCTCTATATATAGGTGTCGAATTAGTTCATGTAAGGATGCTATTCAGCTGACTTGCGGAAGATCGGTGGTTTACCCGAGTGCCCGTGCGTTCCGGAAATTCTTTTCGAAGGGGCACACGAGTTCTTCCTCCACCAATACTAGTTTAATGTGTACACATTTATTTTTAGCTCGGTTTGCGAGATAAGTTCTTACAACTTATATTAATCACTCTTGAGACCTCATTCTTGGTGGAATCCATCGCCACAGGGGGAGAGAGAAGAGGCAACGTGGAATTTAAATGCGCCACGAGGGAGTGAGAAGTGGCAACGTGGAATTTAAATGCGCCACGGGGGAGTGAACAGAGGCAACGTGGAATTTAAATGCGCCACGAGGGAGTGAGCAGGGGCAATGTGGAATTTAAATGCGCCACGGGGGAGTGAACAGAGGCAACGTGGAATTTAAATGCGCCACGAGGGAGTGAGCAGAGGCAACGTGGAATTTAAATGCGCCACGGGGGAGTGAACAGAGGCAACGTGGAATTTAAATGCGCCACGAGGGAGTGAGCAGAGGCAATGTGGAATTTAAATGCGCCACGGGGGAGTGAACAGAGGCAACGTGGAATTTAAATGCGCCACGGGGGAGTGAACAGAGGCAACGTGGAATTTAAATGCGCCACGGGGGAGTGAACAGAGGCAACGTGGAATTTAAATGCTTTGTGTAAGGGCACAATCATGGCGGCTCCAGTGGGGGGCAGTTCGCATCTAAAGCGAACACGCTACCACTGCGCTATCACGACTTCCAATACTAGTTGGAGAGACACCATATGTACTTGGGAGTGTAAACCGCCAACATTAAACTTCTATCATGTGTTTACTGAGAATAATTATAGATCACTTACTGTGTGGATAATATGATCTGAAGACACTTTACAATTACATTAATACGAGCACTAATGTCCATGTAGAGCGCGGAATAATGTATCTGCTTGTATGACAGTACTGATCCCGTGGGTCACATATCGAGACATTGGTGATATGTGTTATCATTCTGTGAAGGTGTTAAGGACCTTGCGTGCGCTTACTTGAATGCTGCACATTGACATATTCTAAGAAGCGAGTGATTAGAATTGTTGTTTGTTTTTTACGTTTATTTATCGTCGCTACCGGTTACCCATATGAGCGACGCCTCTTGAAGAGATTAGTCATTTTAGATTTTTGGAGGATAGTGTAATGATACAGACAGAGACCCATTCCAGAATCTCCTCTGGTTCTTTTACGTGCACGATGTAAAGCACCGACACGAGATCTCGGTTTAACGTCCCATCTGAAAGACTGTTAATTGTATTAGGGTCAGACGGGGGATCGAACCTGCGATCCCTGGATTACCAGTCCAGCGAGTGATTAGAAATTGTGGTTATTGCATTTTATTACTCTTCAATGCAGTTTACAGTATTTTGATTGGGTAACGGTGCAGTAACTATATTGTGATAACACCGGGCTTTAGAATACATACCATGTGCGTGCCTCACGATTCTTAAAATAAAACCGGAAGTTGCGCGTACGGTTCTATGATGTGCAAGTAATCTGTAGCAGACGCCGAAATAAATATTTAGGTAATTTGTCAACATTTCACACCATTTAAAGATGTTGAATTTTTTTAACACACGGTAAGAAATACAATATGAGAATCTATTGAACATTATGGGATCCAAAATCTAGACGTACCGGTGTTAGGATAAAACTTACCCGTTTGTGAAATTACACACTTGCGGCGGTCAATCTGGTAACAATAGTAACATAACAACTCGATGAAAATCCCTCAAAATCCCATTGTTTTTAAGCTGACAACCATATTTTTCACCGCTATTAGCTTCTAAAGCATTCATCTTCTACTTCTATGTCTTCATGTTCTATAACCTAATGTTTGTTAATTCGGAAATACACGTATCATTTGCCTGCACAGTGAAAACATGCGTTCACCATTTTTAATGCATAACTCGTATATATGTCTATTGTCGCTTTCTCGGAAGAAAACATTTCCTCCGACAAAGCACACCGACGTCATTCATTTTCTCTGTGATTAACTTAATTACCAGTAAGTATTCCCTTGCCGTATTGTTCATATAAATGACTGCTCACAAGATGGCAAGTCAGTTCTCGGCAGAACTTTATCAATCTTATTAGAGTTCCGACCTACATCCTTCGCACGTATAATGATGTTTCATTGAAGCAGCTAATCTGTTTTGCTTTTGGTGGGGACTGTTCAGCTCACCTGAGCACAACGTGCTCAATGTGGTCGCCTATTGTTCGTCGTTATGCGTCGTCAACAATATGCTTCATACGCCACTTGCTTGAACCACTGGTCAAATTAGGTCAGTTTGTCTTAAAACTAGGTCACTAGGTCATATTAAAAAATGTTTCTCATCAGAATTACTGGTACAAACGTGATGACATTTTGTGGGGTCTCTCTCTCTCTCTAATTCTCTGGATGTGTGGGTTCAGGTCATATTAAGCCACGAGCTGTAAATACGTTTCCAATATATTTACTCCAACGAATGCCGAATGCATTGCTGTAAAATCAATGGCGGACTACAATAACAATCTCACAACACAACTCATTAGCTCACATAATCCCACTTAATTCTAAAACAGCTACTAGTAATGTATCTTATAAATCTTTATACAAACAATAACACAAAGTAATGTAACATTGAATATACCTGTACATACATTTCAAATATATTTACTTCAACGAATGACAAATGCATTAATGTAAAATCAATGGCGGATACCAATAACAACGGGGCTGATGGGAAGGATAGACTGTGTGCATTAGTAAGTTCCGGTAAGATGTTAATATGGAATTGCAGGAATGTATAGGTCTATGTAGTTATAGGATGACTGGTAGGCTTTATGGTAGCAACGTATTATATTCCAACGAATGCCAAATGCATTGATGTAAACAATAACAATGGTGCTCATGGGAAGGATAGACTGTGTGCATTAGTAAGTTCCGGTAAGATGTTAATATGGAACTAATGGAATGTATAGGTCTATGTAGTTATAGGGTGACAGCTAGGCTTTATGGTAGCAACGTATTATATGTTTATTTTCGATCTATGACAGACGTACAGCTACCAGCTTAGCCATGACTTGTGCATACATCTAGGATCGATGTGTTGACACTGTTATAGATTTGTAGCAGTTTTGAAATTACATACGGATATGTAGTCCAGTGGTAACACGCTGGACTGGTAATCCATGGATCGCAGGCTCGATCCCCCGTCTGACCCTAATAAAATTAACAGTCATTCAGAAGGGACTTTAAACCGAGATATCGTGTCGGTGCTGTAGGCTACACCGTGCACGTATAAGAACCAGAGGAGACTCTGGAATGGCTTTCTGTCTGTATCATTGCACTATCCTCCAAAAATCTAAAATGACTAATCTCTTCAGGAGGCGTCGCTCATATGTGCAACCGGTAGCGACGATAAATAAGCGTAAAGCAAACACACAGTAGTTTTGAAACTAATAAGCAAACAACCAGACCACTCGTAGATCTATGTGTGCTGGTTGGTTTTGTGGTTTAAATTCGCACAAGCAACCTTAGTCATATAGAGAGTGTCTAGCTATTACTGTTGGGGTGGGGGAAGTCGTGATAGCGCAGTGGATGCGCGTTCGCTTCAGGTGCGAAAGGTCCGGAGTTCGAGCCCCATTGGAGCCGTTACGATTGTGCCCTTAGGCAAGGCATTTAAATTCCACGTTGCCTTTTCTCTCTCCCTCGTGGCGATGGATCCCATCAGGAATGAGGTCTCGAGAGTGATTTATATAAGTTGAAATAACTTGTTTCGCAATCGAGCTAAAATAAATTTGTATAAACTATTGGTGGGGGACCACTGGTACCCCTTCAAACAGTATTTCAGGCACGAACGGGCACTCGGGATGAACTAGTATGTTTTTCAAACTTTATTTCTTTTACAACGATTGCGAAGCAAGTTTTACAACTTATATTAATCACTTTCGTTGGCTCAGATGAAAGCGTAAATGTGGTCATTATTGTGGAAGAACACCGGAGTACCCGGAGAAAACCCACCTGTCCGATCTGACGACCACCGTACCATCTCACATACTCCCCGGTCCGAGGATCGAACCCAGGTTGCATTGATGAGAAGCGAGCGCGCTAACCACTGCGCTAATCGGACAGCTATGGTTGTATACATTACATTACAGCTATCAACACGGGTGAGCGATTCCGGGCCAACATGGCCCTCTTGGTTACTAAAGATTTTACAACCTATCCCTGAACGACAATCTCATTTAATGTCAGATCATAGACATCGCTTTATTACGTTTCGTTAATAAGCTTCGTAGACCGAATTGACACACAGCAACATATCTTCTTTTAATGAGATTACGGAGATCTCGCTTTTAAACGTTGGACTGGTAATCCAGGGATCGCAGGTTCTAAACCGAGGTCTCGTGTCGGTGCTGTAGACTGTGCATGTAAAAGTACCAGAGGAGACAATGTATAATTAGTGCAATGATACAGACAGAGACCCATTCCTGAGTCTCCTCTGGTTCTTGTACGTGCACGGTGTACAACACCGTCACGAGGCCTCGGATTAAAGTCCCATCTGATAGACTGTTAATTTTATTGGGGTCAGACGGGGGATCGAACCAGCGAATGTGGCTATATGTCTGTGTCATTGTACTATCCTTCAAAATGTATAATCACTCCAGAAGGCGGCGTCGTTCATGCGGGCAACCGGCAGCGACGATAAATAAATGCGCAGCTTGCTTGTGAAGAGTAACTAACATGCACAGCTTGCTTAGATCTACGAGTGTTCTACGATTGTTATTGCGAATAACTATTTCCGTAGCTTCCATCAAACCGTGAATTATTATTTTACGAGTCAAGTACTGAACGAACGAATTATATACCGCCGTATTATCGCAGGAGCATAACATTGTATTCACAGGAAACACACGCATTATATACTAGAGGATATAGAAAACGCACACTTCGGATAAATGTGTTTTTACATGAAAAACAATATATATAAATACATAGTTTTAAACATTTTGGAATATTTTTAGTTGTTCAGTTTGTGTTTTGTAATAAAGATGTGATATACCTTTGATGGAATCCTTCGTATTTCGTTTTCATGTACATGTAATAATAATCATATAATGTAGGTGTGCGTTTTCTATGTCCTCTAGTATATAATGTAGGTGTGCGTTTTCTATGTCCTCTAGTATATAATGTAGGTGTGCGTTTATGTCCTCTAATATATAATGTAGGTGTGCGTTTTCTATGTCCTCTAGTATATACTGTAGGTGTGCGTTTTCTATGTCCTCTAGTATATAATGTAGGTGTGCGTTTTCTATGTCCTCTAGTATATACTGTAGGTGTGCATTTTCTATGTCCTCTAGTATATAATGTAGGTGTGCGTTTTCTATGTCCTCTAGTATATAATGTAGGTGTGCATTTTCTATGTCCTCTAGTATATAATGTAGGTGTGCGTTTTCTATGTCCTCTAGTATATAATGTAGGTGTGCGTTTTCTATGTCCTCTAGTATATAATGTAGGTGTGCGTTTTCTATGTCCTCTAGTATATAATGTAGGTGTGCGTTTATGTCCTCTAATATATAATGTAGGTGTGCGTTTTCTATGTCCTCTAGTATATACTGTAGGTGTGCGTTTTCTATGTCCTCTAGTATATAATGTAGGTGTGCGTTTTCTATGTCCTCTAGTATATACTGTAGGTGTGCATTTTCTATGTCCTCTAGTATATAATGTAGGTGTGCGTTTTCTATGTCCTCTAGTATATAATGTAGGTGTGCGTTTTCTATGTCCTCTAGTATATAATGTAGGTGTGCGTTTTCTATGTCCTCTAGTATATAATGTAGGTGTGCATTTTCTATGTCCTCTAGTATATAATGTAGGTGTGCGTTTTCTATGTCCTCTAGTATATACTGTAGGTGTGCATTTTCTATGTCCTCTAGTATATAATGTAGGTGTGCGTTTTCTATGTCCTCTAGTATATACTGTAGGTGTGCATTTTCTATGTCCTCTAGTATATAATGTAGGTGTGCGTTTTCTATGTCCTCTAGTATATACTGTAGGTGTGCATTTTCTATGTCCTCTAGTATATAAGTTTGCCGATTTGCTGAATAAAAACAGGACTGCAAGAAACACTAAAGAGTCACCCAGAACAGTTTTCACGAACAGTCCATCTGTATGGGTGACATAATGATAGAGCGGTAGTGTTCTAGAGTTTCATTAATGAGAAACATTAGTCTGTTACTTCCCCTGAATACTCCTGAAATTAGATTGGTTGTCTTAATTGGTTTCCCCTGTTTTTACTACACTTTGTATATAGTTGTTTACTAAAGCTAATAATAATAATAATAATAAAGACTTTTTTTAACGAGAGTACTCATTTAACAAAAGTTAATCTACCATGAGGCCCTCAACATATATACAATCAAATGCAATCAAAAGATAGCACTATAAGTGAGAACTGCACATTGGAATAATATAGTAATGTAAAAGCTGACAAATAGAGAAACTATATTTAATATGTAATGGAATATGATGATATATGGAATTGGCTAGCAGAGTAGAAAATGGGAATGAGACAATTAATAATACTAGATCTATCTAACAATATGCAGATTTGACTTGTAGTGGTATCTTCAAAATATGTATGAAATCAACTTAAAGACAGCAATATTTACGATTCTAATAAATATAGCAATCGCAATACACGTTTATAATAACAGTAGAAGTGCGCGATTAGTTTGAATTGTTATAGTTCCACCTTAAGTAGAGAAATTTGAACTGTTGGATAGTTGGAGCATTTTGAACTGAGTGAGGCAATGAATTCCAAATAGATGATCCTGAAAATTCAAATGTATTACGAAATAATTCACAATTTGGTCTTGGTGTGTATAATTGATATTCTGAGGTTGATCTAAGAATTCTAGAATGTATATCAGCAGTAAAAGTGAAGGATGATTTTAAATAGTCTGGAGCAGCTCCATGTAATGTTTTATACATTTGTATAGCCTTCTGATATATGACTCGTTCTGGAATGGTCATCCATTTTAGTTGGGAGAATAATAATTGCGATGGAGTGTCAAAGTCCTGATCTAGAATTAGTCTAGCTGCTCTCTTTTGTAACCGAACTATTTTATCTTCTAAAGATGAGTTGCAGTTACCCCAAATCACACAACAAAATCTAAGCGAGGCAATATGTAAGCATTGTAGAAGAGGTTGCGATTGGGAATAGATAGATACCTTTTTATACGAGACAATAAATATAAATAAGAGTTACATTTTTTGAGAACATTGTCAGTATGCTTATCCTAGGATAGTGTGTTGTCAATCAGAACTCGGATGTATGACGGTGTTGTTCACTTTCACTTCAAGAGCAGACTCACTGATACTATGAGCTTTTGATTTAGAGGAAATATACATGATTTTGGTCTTAGAAGTATTGAGAATCATACGATTGTCTAAACACCACTGTTGAACATTTATCAAATCAGTAGATAAAGAAGTAGTAAGAGTGTCAAGAGATTGATCGGAGGCAGATATAGTTGTATCGTCAGCAAATATGTCTGCAACTGTGCTGGTAAGAGTCATAGGTAAGTCATTGATGTAAATTATAAAGAGAATGGGACCTAAGACAGACCCCTGATGAACACCAGAAACAACAGGTCCAGCATCAGAACGAGCACCAGAAACATTCGTTTGTTGGAACCTGTCAGCTAAGTACGAGGAAAACCAATTGTGTGATGATTCAGCAAGACCATAATAAGCTAATTTACGTATTAAGATAGAATGATCAACCAGATCAAAGGCTTTGGAAAGATCCAGAAAGACTGTGCCCACTACTTCATTATTATCAATTGCTGATATCCAGTCATCCAGTAAGCGTGTAAGGGCAGTTTGACATGAATGATTTTTACGGAATCCTGACTGTCGATTATATAATAAATTACACTCAGATAAATGTATATATAAGTTCTAGTTATAGTTTTCCCCACGAGAGACATATATTAGTTACTTCCCCCTAAATACTCTTTAAGGAGGATCAGTATTTTTAATTGGTTTCCTCTGTTTTCATCGTGGTGGTCATGATTTTACCAGATTTGTGGAAAGTAGGGTAATGACTGTATCTACAGGCGCGTCGGATTTTGAGGGCCACGTTGTCTGCTAGTGTGTCCTGGGATGTAGATACTGTAAACACGATGTTAATGGATTCTGGACATAAAAAGTAAACTTATTTTTTATAATACGTGTTGCTGTTTTATAATATTAGTTTACAAACATAATAATGTACGTTCTATAAACGGGTACCCGGTACATGTTACCCATTCTGCGTACAGTGCGTAGGAACCCAGATCTACATAGCCGTCACTTGCAGTGTGGCGTATTCATTTCACAAGTATAAAATAAATATATACACGGCTTGCCAAAATATTGGTGCCGCGGATATAACTTCCACAAGTATAAAATAAAAAATCCGCATGCCTGGCCACACTATTGGGGCCGTGTCGGCTCCTGCTAGGACGCCTGTGCATTTTTAGATATATAAATAGTTTGCTTATAAGAACAGAAAATCAAAACCATTTGCAGCATATTCATCCATTCAGCTGTCAGATAGTTCGTATATATATATCTCCATGTTTCCTATACAAAATGTACTCTGTGTGAGACTGTCACTTCGTATTTAGGAGAGTCTGAACACCTTTTGCCAATTACTGCATAGTATTTTGTAAAATCAATAAAACCAATTTACATTTCCAGCAAAATATTTTAAAAGGTCAGCCTGTATATATATATGTAGATTATGAGCAGCTGTACATCATTCCATTGTCGCGAAGAATCATCGTCGTGAATATATAATCGGGTAATCCATCATTATAGGCAACTACATTGGAATTTCCATGAAACAACAATATAAAGCACATTGTCAGTATGCGTAGAATGTACGTCGGTAATCCCCGGCTTAATTCAAGTGTGTGTGAGTGAAGGGGGAACTGACATCGCCGACCGGCAATCGGAAATAAATTCCACAACATGACATAAAACACTATTTACACAGCAATCGATACTATTTGGCTGTTTGATAAGCGCAGTTGTTAGCGCGCTCGCTTCTCACCAATGCAACATGGGTTTGATCCTCGGACCGGGAAATATGTGAGATGGTACGATGGCGCCAGATCGGACATGTGGGTTTTCTCCGGGTACTCCGGTTTCCTCCCACACGAATGACCACATTTACGCTTTCATCTGAGCCAACGAGATTAATATAAGCTGTTAAAACTTTCTTCGCAATCGTTGTAAAATTAATAAAGTCCGGAAATCCAATTTTCAAAAATATACGTTGCATAGCTTACACAGAATACCGGGAAGGCCTGCCCAGTCGTGTACTGCCTATCATCACTGGCGACTTCAACTACAATGTTCTCCACTCACCTACCAATCGAATAATTACATCTATATAGTTCAGCAGCACACTATTCGTCGTGTTAGACAGCTAAGCCATTTCACATATATACACCGAAACCGAATCGAAACAAATAGAGTAATCTCTCAGACAGCAGAGCGGCACTAGAAACAAGACTAGACGAGAACAGTCAGAGAGGTACGAACATGGGGCATTATGAAATTCATGAACTGATTAGTTTATACACATTTATTTTAGCTCGATTGCAAAACAAGGCAGCTCTCTCAGGATTTCTCAGTAATAGTGCCAGGGGGAATGTCGGTAGCTCTGTCAGGATTTCTCAGCAATAGGGTCAGGGGGAATGTCGGCAGCTCTGTCCGGATTTCTCAGCAATAGTGACAGGGGGAATGTCGGCAGCTCTGTCAGGATTTCTCAGCAATAGTGTCAGGAGGAATGTCGGCAGCTCTGTCAGGATTTCTCAGCAATAGTGTCAGGGGGAATGTCGGCAGCTCTGTCAGGATTTCTCAGCAATAGTGTCAGGAGGAATGTCGGCAGCTCTGTCAGGATTTCTCAGCAATAGTGTCAGGGGGAATGTCGACAGCTCTGTCAGGATTTCTCAGCAATAGTGTCAGGAGGAATGTCGGCAGCTCTGTCAGGATTTCTCAGCAATAGTGTCAGGGGGAATGTCGGCAGCTCTGTCAGGATTTCTCAGTAATAGTGCCAGGGGGAATGTCGGTAGCTCTGTCAGGATTTCTCAGCAATAGTGTCAGGGGGAAGTCGGCAGCTCTGTCAGGATTTCTCAGTAATAGTGCCAGGGGGAATGTCGGTAGCTCTGTCAGGATTTCTCAGCAATAGTGTCAGGGGGAATGTCGGCAGCTCTGTCAGGATTTCTCAGCAATAGTGACAGGGGGAATGTTGGCAGCTCTGTCAGGAATTCTCAGCAATAGTGTCAGGGGGAATGTCGGCAGCTGTCAGGATTTCTCAGTAATAGTGTCAGGGCGAATGTCGGCAGCTCTGTCAGGATTTCTCAGTAATAGTGTCAGGGGGAATGTCGGCAGCTCTGTCAGGATTTCTCAGCAATAGTGTCAGGGGGAATGTCGGCAGCTCTGTCAGCATTTCTCAGCAATAGTGCCAGGGGGAATGTCGGTAGCTCTGTCAGGATTTCTCAGCAATAGTGTCAGGGGGAATGTCGGCAGCTCTGTCGGGATTTCTCAGCAATAGTGCATGTCTTATATTAGGCATGTCCAAACAATTTAGTAACACAATTCTACCGCTACATATCCAGACAACGGTATCCAACCTATCCGAGTCTGAACATGCAAACCTTCTTAGTTTAAACATAGTTTATTTCAAACCAGACAGCATATACAAATATACAGTTTACACAAAATTTAGATACATGAATGAAAAGGGATTAGAACCGAAAGCTATTATAGCTTATATAGGTTTTTCTCCTATAGGTACTTAATGCAATTTCGATATTTTCTAAACTATTAAGTTAAATTTGAAATAATGGTAGGTAAACTTTTAATCATGAACTGTAAATTAAAATATTAATAAACTAAAGAGATTATTAAGGTGAAACAAGTACATATAGTAACTCATTTAGAAGATTGAAATTGAGATTGACTGAGAAGAAAGAAGAAATGATAGAACAAGGAATATGGTAGATTCATTCGGATAGTTCAATGGTAGAGGCAATCATGCAGCATTTAGTGAACAGATGCTCAGAAACCTTCTTAGCAACGGCTACCAGGAACACACAAACAGTGATGATGACAACAGATAAGAACCAGATCTAGATTTATTCTTTATTTCAGTCTCATCGTTGTACAATACATACAATATACACAACAAATTATCGTGGCATAGTACAACACCATTCATTATAAAAGAATTATAAGAGACTAATGTAATCACAGATAATCAAACTATCACAGTCTAACGACATATTATTATATTTACATATTAAAACCGAGGAACAGTCGCTAATTGAAAATTAAATACTTACTAAAACCAGAAATTTTGAAATACTGAAATGGAAAAAATCTATGTCGACCACGAGCCATGATGCGACGACTGAATGAAATTATTCTCCAAACAATAGATGCAACCGAACCCGCTACATGAATAGAGCATGTTAATTGAACTGATGACCTTTTTAGTTTAATAATATTTTATTGCAACTTTTTCCGTAATGACGAATACAATTTACAAATCACAATAACATTACTGTCACATTAATAACATACATAAAACCTGATATATACATATACATGACATTTTCAAAATGCAAACAGATTGCGCTACATGTTTTTAAAACATTAGCAACAGCCCTTTCCAAAATGTCAAATTTGCTATAAATTTGTTCCGATGTATGTAGTACTAATATAAGTAAGTCTTTCAAGAAAAGTATTGTTTGGATTGAATAAGAAAATGACGGGATACGCTTAAGAGAATACAAAAAATGAACAAGCTGCTTGACTGCCTCTCCCCGAAACCCCAAACCTCAGAACAATATCGGCCAAGTTAAAGACAGAGATATCTCAATAAATGCAACAGTATGAGCAGTATCGATTTCAGTCATTAATGTTATAACATTGTCCACTAATAGGGTTTCACGTAAATGGTTACGAAAGAGATCAGCGTTCAAATGACTACATTTTTTTCTGATTCTAGCATGGTACACTGAGTAACTTCTTCCACCCATAAACAATAGTTTGGAACAAGTGGTGGTTTGAAATCTCTTTTAAGGTTTGATTTGAAACTTGATATGACGGTGAGTGTGCTCACTTTTAATAATGTATTATAGCTCGATTGTGAAGCAAGGGTTTGTAAAGTTAGATTAATCGATATTGAGGCCTCATTGATGAACTCCATTCACATGCTGGGAGAGAAGAGGCAATGTGGATTTAAGTGTATTGCCAATGGACGCACTCACCATCGTTCTGTGTCCGTTGACATAATTGTCTGTGAATTGTTGACTTAAGTTATTAAAATGTATCTGACATTCACATAGTTTAGTGGTGTGTTTGGTTTACGTTTATTTATCGTCGCTACCGGTTACCAATATGAGCGACGCCTCATGAAGAGATTAGTCATTTTATATTTTTGGAGGATAGTGCACTGATACAGACAGCGACCAATCCCAGAGTCTACTCTGGTTCTTTTACGTGCACGGTGTAAAGCACCGACACGAGACCTCGGTTTAAAGTCCCATTTGAAAGACTGTTAATTTTATTAGGTTCCGGCGGGGGATATAATCTGTGGCATTACCAGTCCAACGTGTTGACCACTAGACTACACATCATTCTGTTATTATTAGTTTTTTTTTTAAATTTTATGTTTATTTAACGTCGCTACAGGTTTCCCATTTGAACGACGAGCAGTTTAACTAACAACACCTTTCCTGGGCAGGCTCCAGCGGTTAACCAGTACTTCGTGCACCAACCTCCGTAAGAAACTGCCAACTGTTTCATATAAATTAGACACGGTCTGAGCGGGGCTCGAACCCGTGACCATCAGAGATGATATGTTACAGTGGTATACAAGTCAGCAACCTTAACCACTCGACCACGGAGTCTAATCATGAAACATTTGCATACAAAAGTAGGAATACATTTGAGTTGGTTATTTACCATGTACCATATACATAATTGCGTGCAAGCATAAACTATTTGGCAGATACTTTGAGAATTGTATCGATACGATTATCCGCGGAGTGAAATAACCTGTCAGTAAAACTGGACCTTAGATTCGGCAGAAATTGCCCGGGTGGGTGGGGAGTGAGCACATCAACACGAGGGGTTACGCATTGTGCACTTACCACGACGAAACATGTTATTATATACATGAAATATAATTACGTCAACTGAGTTTCGCTTTATTTGTTTAATGTCACTGGGGAGGAGGGAGGGCCAATTACTAATGTTGATAGAACTTGTGGCCCAACTCATTTGCTTTCATTTGTGCATGTGTCAATCTTTATAGTGTTGTATATGTGTATATAATGCAATAAAATATGATTAAATTAAACTAGATATAACTATGCACGACAGCCAATACGTATAATTACGCTTGGTTAGAGCCCCTTTATCCGTGTACATGTACTTCGAATGCAATCGCTCACCTACGTAGTTCGCCGGTAGGGATGGTAAATAAGCGTCATCATCATCAATGCACTGCACACCGTGATGTTCTACGAATTGGCTAATTGTCGTCCAATTGACAGCTAAGCACATGGATCCTGTAATTTATCCTTTTTGATAATGTCGGATATTCTTAGAATACTATTTCCTGTCGACTTTCCCCTGTCGATTATTTTAAGTCAATATTCATGCAAGTAAAGCGAAAATCGGTACTTTTATTTACAATTTGCATATCGGTTGATCTGAATGCACACATGCTCTCAGCCGTTGTTCCCGGATGTAGGAAGCGGAAATGTACTTGTAAAGAACAGACATATTGTTTGACGCACAGTATAATGGGTAACATGAGAATTGAATTGAAAACAGAGCAGACACGTTTTTTTTCTTAGAAAAATGGCAGCTGCGCATTTGAATGTAATGAGTGCACTATGAATTGATGAATTCATATCAGTAAAATCGCGTGAAACGCTCTGAAATTATTAACGTCTCTACCAATTTAACCCCATTTTATTTGTTTATAATATCATAATTATATAGTCAGTTTTCATCTTTATTATGTAGTCTCATCGATGTACAATTCATAAAATATACAAACATGTTCATGATACATAGGACTATTGAATGACTTCATTCATTATAACTTTATAAGTATAGGATATAAGCCGAAAACGATCCAATATGTAAAATAACACATGGATCCGTTTGAGGCTTATATCTTACTTAAAACACACACTTATACAATATGATCCTATTAGTTTATACACATTTATTTTAGCTTGATTGCGAAACAACTTATATTAATCACTCTCGAGACCTCATTCCTGATGGAATCCATCGCCACGAGGGAGAGAGAAGAGGCAACGTGGACATTAAATGCCTTGCCTAAGGGCACAATCGTAACGGCTCCAGCGGGGCTCGAACTCCGGACCTTTCGCACCTGGAGCGAACGCTATCACGACTTCCACTTCCACATGATCCTACTAATTAAATTGTTATTGTCGTACTCGTATGCGTAGAATTTAATATAATACTCTAGCCTTTTCATACCAGTCCAATAATAATAATAATGGACTGCAAATATAAAGGTATGACGTCACGACAGTGTTTTAATAGGAATTACAAGAGATTAAAACTATCACAACCTACTGACACATTATTACGATTTTATAGCAATATAACTCTTCCTTTATGAAGTGGATGAGCGTTCGCCTCAGATGCGAACTGTCCGGAGTTCGAGCACCGCTGGAGCCGTTCCGATTGTGCTCTTAGGCAAGGCACTTAAATTCCACATTGTATATTCTTTCTCCCTAGTGGCGACGGATTCCATCTGAAATGGGGTCTCGAGAGCGATTAATCTAACGTTGTACAAACTTGTTTTGCAATCGATCTCAAATAAATTTGTATAATTATTGCCCTCGGCTGCATAGTTCATCTGGTCGTCCACAGCATCTCGTGGCAATAGTTTTAACTGTTGCCCGAATGACAATGAACTAGTTGTATAAGGCAATATGGCGCAACGTCACAATTGGTGCACTAATCTCCAAAAACATAAAATGACTAATCTCTTGAGAAGGCGTCGCGGATGTGGCTAACCGGAAGCATGCGCTCTGACTTCTGATGCATTACCTGTGCACGCTCTGGTGACGTAGTGGGGTTCTAATCTGCAGTTCACATCAGTTTTGTTAGAGCAGCAGAACAAATGTTTGACAATACATAATTTTATTGATGATGTATAAAATGATTCATTGCACGGATCAGATAACTGAGTGGCAGAGAATGTCGATGTTGTAATTCATGGAGAATAATAGGATTGTAAGCTGAGATACAGCGAATTAACCGCATGTGTGCTGTAAAACCATTCTCAGCGGTACGCGGATCAATGCGTGCCGTCATGTTGCAGCATTTGATGATGCTATTTACAATTAGAGTAATCATGTCAACGGAGCTCCGGCTCTTTTTGCATTCTATTTTTGAAATCTCCCTGTAAAGAGGCGTTATTATGTGCGGAGTTGGCACATTGTCGTAAAAAAGCATAGGAATACGTGCCTACAAGATTGTAAAACAACAAATAAATTGCCTATTAAATACATAGTAAAATAAAAACATACGGTCTGTTCATTTATAGTTCCAATCATTCATTTCTTCTGCAACCACATCCACTGTGAAGAGGTATTCAAATTAAACTGAAAAACAGCAAGAATCTCCCAACAGTAATGTGTTGCATAGCCAGTTATCATCTGCGAATAACGTCACTGTGTTTACACACTGTATTCATCTACCAAATAATACAGTATACAAACCTTCAGTTTGCAATGACATGCATTCTGATAACACATTTTATCTACACATCAACTAGTCTGAAGTCTTCTCAGGTCACATAATCTCTCACAAAATCACAAACACTATATGGGGTTTGCTAGAGGTGTTCCATTGAAACAATATGCCTATCTTGCTTCGATTTTGAGTTACAGACTGGCAGAGTTTACCATTTATATAAACGTCACTTGTAGCTGAATACCACGATCACAGTCATTCCTCCCAAAATCGAATCCCTTCCACCTAGACAAACCTATCTATATTATATACACAAAGTTTCAACTTTAAATGAATGATCCAGTCCGCAAGCACACATACTAAACCCCGTTCATAATTTACGGGGGTTAAATATTTGGACAAAACAGGATCCTGATGTTTCTCTTGATGTTAATTCAAGCATACTGTACAGTAGGCCTACATATACATTGTATCGAATTAATGTATCGGTTTAGCAGACGGATCTGTAGTCCAGTGGTAACACGTTGGACTGGTAATCCAGGGATCGCAGGTTCGACCCCCGTCTGACCCTAATAAAATTAGCAGTCTTTCAGATGGGACGTTAAACCAAGGTCTCGTGTCGGTGCTTTACACTGTGCACGTAAAAGAACCAGAGGAGACTCTGGAATGGGTCTCTGTCTGTATCATGCACTATCCTCCAAACTCTAAAATGACTAATATCTTCAGGAGGCGTCGCTCATATGGGCAACCGGTAGCGACGATAAATAAACGTAAAACACACTTTATCGGTTTAATCGAAAGCTGAAAGCTTATTGAGATTATATCCATTTACATGTTTCTCTTAAGGAAATGGAACACCTGAGAGTGTCTCTTTTTGCCTAGTTTTGCTTCAAATGGAAATCTAAATCTATAATTGATATTCAAATTTAACCTAATAAATTAAACAGAAGGTCGCAAGTTCACAAATACCAGTTCGCTTCTCGACAAATCTTCAATATGTTGCATAAAACCTATTATTGAAGTCTGGAAATACAACATATTAATTCATAAATTCTCAATCATGTATCCTTAGAATATCTCGATCGGCTAATTTGTGAGTTTTGCATTTATTTAGCGCCGCTGTTGGTTGCTCCGCCTCCGTGGTCGAGTGATTAAGGTCGCTGATTTGTATACCACTGTAAGCATATCATCACTGATGGTCACGGGTTCGAGTCCCATTCAGGCCGTCTCTCATTTGTATGAAATTATTCTCCAAACAATAGAAGCAACCGAAACTTTACAAAAGTCCCGCTCAGACCGTGTCTCTTTATATGAAAATGTTGGCAGTTTCTTACGGAGATTGGTGCACCACGTACTGGTTATCCTGCTCATGTAATGTGTTGTTAGGTAAACTGCCCGCCGACGATATAACCCAAAATGGTGCCAATGCATGCGTAACACCCAAACAAACAAAATGTTGGTTGCCCATATGAGAGATGCCTCTTGAAGAGATTTGTGTATTTGAAGCTTAGGAAATAGTGCAACGATACAGACAGAGTCCCATTGCATAGGCTCGGCTGGTTCTTGTACTCACACAGTATTAACACTTTCAGCGCCGAATAGATTCAAAGCCATGTGCAAACAGCATATATCGAGACAAGTCAAAGCCATGTGCAAACAGCATATATCGAGACAAGTCGCGGCGTAGCACCGCGTCTAATCGTGATCTTTTGTTTGCTATTCGGGCGTCAGCTCCACTGCCTGAAGAGCAATCAGCATATAGCCTGAAGAGCAATCAGCATATAGCCTGAAGAGCAATCAGCATATAGCCTGAAGAGCAATCAGCATATAGCCTGAAGAGCAATCAGCATATAGCCTGAAGAGCAATCAGCATATAGCCTGAAGAGCAATCAGCACATAGCCCGTTCTGTCATATCGGGTTCTCGGATTTTTATTTGCAAAGGCGCTTTTATGCGACATTGGCAGTGAAAGAGGTAAGCAACGACATGAGAACTCGATTTATTTATTATCTCTTATTCGTCACTTTAGTATAGCATAGCGATGGATCGAACCTGCGACCCTGTATTAAGAGACTTGACACAGCTAACCACTACCATTCAAACTAAGCGAGAAATGGGTATTTAACTAGTCGTCTAACTCCAATTATTCATAGAAAACTGATCAAGTTAGTCTTTTTCTACTCAATCAAATTACTTTAATACCCAAAGCCAATTTTCACATGACAATATCCACCGCGCTAAGAAGATATCTCCTCAAACGGTTAATGCTCCACAATACATTGTATCTTCGTGACCTTAACGGTCGATGATTGCAAATCGCCTGCCCATCTACCGCTGTAGGTTCTAATTTCCGTGGGTTTTTCATGAAAAAGCTATCCCGCTGGCTTGCCGCAGGCTAAAGACCAGTGGTTCTACCTAGATACCCGCACTTACCTGGAGTCTCGGGTGGGTGCTCGGCGTGTTCCCCACCAATGACGGCTGAAGAGATATTTGAAATCAATGGAAGCCAAAAAATCGAACTGGCTGCATTAACCAAAATGCCAAGATAGACCCGAAAGTGTTGAATGTTGAAATATGCACCTTGTTCGCCGTACAGGGATTCGGCACTAGTACCCCCAAACGTGCCGAATCCCTGTGGTTCGCCGTAGTGCCTCGCAGTGGTCCAATAAACTCGGTACAATGTAACGTTGCATCATTATCTAAATAAAGCTGCAATGTGTAGTTGACATGTTGCAGTCACAAATTAAAGTCAACCATGTAAGCAGTTTCCTCAATGTGAACATTACTTTACGAATGTATCTTCTTGTCTCTTGGGTGAAGTTGCAAATGAGAAACTTAATTTACAAAACTAAATCGAGTGAGGAAATAACTTCGATCAATAATTGGACAACATCGACTGTGTTCCCTATCACTTATCACTATCTCACCAATGCAACCCGGGTTCGATCCTCGGACCGGGAAGAATGCGAGATGGTACGGTTGTCGCCAGATCGGACAGGTGGGTTTTCTCCGGGTACTCCGGTTTTCTCCCACACCAATACACTTTCATCCGCGCCAACGTGATTGATTAATATAAGTTATTAAAACTTGCTTCGCAATCGTATATATATAACATATTACAGACTGGCATATATATAATAATTTATATATATATAACATATTACCGACTGGCAACCTTTGGTGTAAGGGAGATAACTATTACTTCGCTCACCTCCACACAGCGGCATCTATGTCCGCGAACCAAACTCCCCTGAAAACTTATTATTACAATATTCATTTCCTATTGCAGCGTCTATGGACCATCTTTATATCGAAAGTGAAACTAGAAAGTCGGATAAGGCGGATTCAATAGATATTCTTACAACATGTTACGAATGTTATTTTTACTTATATTGAATAAATAACACCATTGAAGTATACAACATTAAGTGGACGTCGTGATAGCACAGTGGATGCGCGTTCGCTTCAGGTCCGGAGTTCGAGCCCCACTGGAGCCATTACTAGTGTGCCCTTAGGCAAAGCATTTAAATTCCACGTTGCCTCTTCTCTCTCCCTCGTGGCGATGGATTCCATTAGGAATGAGGTCTCGAGAGTGATTTATATAAGTTGAAATAACTTGTTTCGCAATCGAGCTAAAATAAATTTGTATAAACTAAAACAGTAATGGTCTCATACAGACAATTTAATATTTAAAAGATCTACTGAAATATTTCTTAGCAAGTGCTAGTTGTAGGCTACATATTACAGCCTGTGAAACAGTGTTCAACCGTATATTATATAATTGACTACCCAACTCGGCATAATTAATAACCAACACAATCAGTCTAAATCGATAGTATGTATACATATATCTTATCGCAGAAACATATCGTGTAATATTACTCAAGCGATGATATCAGTGTTAATATAAAGTATATCTATTTGCAAATGCAACATTATTATTTTACAAAGTGTATGCATGTGGTATCCCATGAGAGTATAATAAAGGTTTCAGCCATCATAAACGAGGATGCCATGCACTATCCTCCAACATCTACAATAACTAATTCATTTCACTATCCTCCAAAACTCTAAAATAACTAATCTCTTCACGAGGCGTCGCTCATATGGGCAACCGGTAGCAACGATATATAAATGTAAAACACACACTATAGGAAACCTCATGTTACACCGTGCACGTAAAAGATACAGAGAACGGGTCTCTGTCTGTATCATTGCACTATCCTCCCAAAATCTAAAATGACTAATCTCTCCAGGAGGCTCGCTCATATGGGCAACCGGTAGCGATGATAAATAAACGTAAAAACACACACACATAAACAACGAATTTCATTTCATTCGCGTGAAATCCTCTTGCAACCAGTGGCGTAGCTACTATTAGGCATTGATCTACATTGGAGGGGGGGGGGTAAAATAGGCTGATAGGGGCAAACCTAATGAGCGACATCGGTGGCTGTTCTGTTACCTCCCTTGGCAGAGTCCGATTTATTCCGAAATGCATAGCAGTCCTTTTAGTTGGAATACTTTGTTTTTACTGTTCATTCCTGACAGGTGTTGCGGTATAATAAATGTGATTTATTTCACATTAATTAATTGATAACAAGTCTTTATATATAAGCACTCATAGAATAGTCTCCAGGGTACCTGTCGAGATATAGTAATTTAATAATTATAAGACGGGAAAGTGGATGAAAATTGATAGCATGTTGTGCAAAGGAAACAACGATAAAGTCAGAGGAAACCACTTTTAAAAGAGAGCCTATATAATTTTAGGGGAGTATTCAGGGGCAGTAAGTAACTGACATATCAACGTCGTTTTGCCAGAAGTAAAAATTCGACAGACTGGAATCCAGACTCATCAACTGGAAAGTAAATTGGGGTAAAGGTTTAACCATTATTATACACGATACACATATGCCGACTTTACAATGTCATTGTCGATAGTTTTCTCAGATACTAATAGTCATGCTATCATAATGATAAATATGACACTAATTGGTGGATGTTTAAGTAACAACTGGTAGACTTACCGAATCACGCAGGTATCGCAGGTTCGATCCCCAGTCTGACCATAATAAAATTAACAGTCTTTCAGATGAGACTTTAAACCACAGTCTAGTGTCGGAGCTTTAAACCGTGCACGTAAAAGAACCAGAGGAGACTCTAGAATGGGTCTCTGTTTGTATCATTGCCCTTTCCTCCAAATATCTAAAATGACTAATCTCTTCAGGAGGCGTCGCTCATATGGGCAACCGGTAGCGACGGTAAATAAACGTAAACCACACTATCGACTCACGGTGGCGAATCCACCATTATTGGTGCGATATTTTGATGCCCATGTTATATTCACATTTAACGATTCATAGTCACCATTCCTGGTGTCCGCTCTGCTGTATGTATGTTTCATTAATGTCAAACCCTTTGTGGGGACCTAGACATGTTTTCCTGGTCAGGCTTAGCCGACCTAAGTGGTTAACCAGTACTAACCAATGTACGCGAGGTGCCTTACTCAAGGACACTATATACATGCCGTGACCAAGTATCGAACTTGGGACGTTCGGTTCCAAATCCGACGCTCTACCACTGGACCACACATGTGTATATTTTCAGTGTTTAGCTTACTATCGGCACTGTAGGTACGTGCCAACACATTTTCTTCCAAAGATAAATATGTGAAATATACAACAAAGATGAAAGGACTTTTATGTATCGGGGGGGGGGGGGGTGATAACCAGGGAACACATCCAAAATGACAATAAATCAGTAGGAATTTCATAACTTTTTAATTGATATTAGATACAAGAAGATTTTCAGAATTGTACAAATAATGTCCTTATTTCTCGTCAGAACATGTTACTTTGTTAGAAGATATTATATGTTCAGCCTCACTACTAACATCACTGGATATGACTTTGTTATAAGATATTATATGTTCAGCCTTACTACTAACATCACTGGATATGACTTTGTTATAAGATATTATATGTTCAGCCTTACTACTAACATCACTGGATATGACTTTGTTATAAGATATTATATGTTCAGCCTCACTACTAACATCACTGGATATGACTTTGTTATAAGATATTATATGTTCAGCCTCACTACTAACATCACTGGATATGACTTTGTTATAAGATATTATATGTTCAGCCTTACTATGAATGAATGACTGGTGTTTTACGGCGCATCGACATCTAAGGTCATGTAGCGCGCATTAAAGTTATGTTTATTGTCGAGTGTATGAAATAAAATTCTATATAAGTATATGCATTACGTAAAAATTAATACTAAGAAGTTATAAAGACGTAAGATTAATTACAGGTAATATATGAATGAATGTAAAAATTAATACTAAGAAGTTATAAAGACGTAAGATTAATTACAGGTAATATATGAATGAATGATTACTACAAAGGCATGATTAACAATTGATATCACAGCTTATTATAAATTCCTATTGCCTTGATAAATGATATGATGGACTCTACTCTGATAGAGTCGAAGAGTTTTTTAATGTTGTCCACATTGTAGTACTGCAACCGGATTGGTTGAAGGTCAACACAGTGTATTAATATATGCTCCACCGTGTATAGAGTATTGCATGGGATACATTCTGGTGCATCATCTCGTGACAACAGCCATGAATGTGATATTCGAGAATGACCAATCCTGAGACGGGCAAGAATGACTTCTTCTCGACGAATAGGCCTGTAAATTGGGCACCATTCGCCAAGTGTTGGTTTGACCGAATGAAGTTTGTTAAAAAATTCACCATCCCATTGGGCCTGCCAAGAGGATTGAATTAAGGTAAGAATTGTAGATTTAAAATCTTTCACACACTTTAATCCTAGAAATTGATAATGACAAAGCCAGCTTTGCATTCTGGTCAGCCATTTCATTACCTTTTATTCCCATATGACTCGGAAGCCAGCAGAACACAAATGTATTTGTTTCTGAAAGGGAAGAAATCCTTTCAAGCAAAGTACAAACAATAGGATTTTCAAACTTTTCATCATACAAAGCCTGTAAAACAGACAAGGAATCAGAGAAAATGATATATTGAACATGGTGTGATTCCACTGCAAGATCTAGAGCGAGATCTATGGCCTTCAGTTCGGCAGAGAAAATTGAGGACTTGTTTGGAAGTCTACATTTCCGATTTTTATTCCCAAAGATTGCTGCTGACGCAACAGTGTCATCAGCTTTTGAACCATCTGTGTATATGGCTTTGAAGTCAGAATAAAATTCCCTGATTTCATATTTTGTTTGAAACTGGCTCCTGTCTGTAATAGACTTTTTATCAGAAGTGAGATCAAAGCGAAACTCGGCAGTTTTAAGGGTCCAAGGAGGAGAATCTGGGATTTTATACTGTGCAATATATTTCATGTCAATATGTAGGTCATCTAGACATTGTTCCATGCGTATACCTAGTGGGGCAATAGCTCTCGGTTTTCTTTGAAACTGCACTTTAAATTGGGGTTGAAAGACCACTGTGAGCTGGGTTTAGAGGATTTGACTTGAGTTTCAGTAGGTATTGAAGAGCTAGCTTCTGTCGTCTAGCATACAGAGGGTTCATTTGCTTCAGCATAAAGACTTTTAACAGGGGAAGTTCTGAAAGCTCCAAGGACTAATCGTATACCGTGATTATGTATAGGATCAAGTATTTTCGTGCAGATCCGTAAATTATCGAACCATAATCCAGCTTAGAGCGAACCAATGACCGATAGAGCCGTAGAAGTACCTTTCTATCAGCTCCCCAATCGGAATGTGCCACCTTTAAAATATTTAGAGCTTTTTGACATTTCTTTTTTAAATTATTGATATGAGGAATGAATGAGAGTTTTTTATCAAAGATAACACCTAAAAATTTGCATTCTGAGACTACTTCTACACGTGAGCCATCCAGGTAAATTTATGGGTCTGGATGAAGTCCACGTAGATTACAAAAATGCATACATTTAGTTTTTGATTTAGAAAATTTAAAACCATTTTCATCCGACCAAGTCTGAAGTTTATTCAGACATTGCTGGAGTTGGCGTTCTATTATGTTCATATTACTAGACCTGAAGCAAATAACAAAATCATCTACATAAAGGGAGCACTCAACCCCCGGATTTATTGATTTAACAATATTGTTTATCTTAATACTAAACAATGTAACGGACAAAATACAACCCTGTGGTACACCCATCTGCTGTTCCCGAGCATCTGATAGGGTATTACAAACACGAACACGAAAGTCTTTCATTTAAAAATGCAGAAATAAATAATGGAAGGCGTCCTCTGAGGTCAAAGTCGTGAAGATCTTTTAAAATGCCATATTTCCAGGTTGTGTCATAAGCACTCTCAAGGTCGAAAAATACTGAAGCACCATGTTGTTTATTGACAAAGCCCTCTCTTATAAATGTTTCGAAACGAACTAGATGATCCAGTGTGCTTCGCTGCTGACGAAAGCCACTCTGGACATTAACACTTAAATGATTTGATTCGAGAAACCATACAAGCCGGTTGTTTACCATTCTTTCCATAGTTTTACATATACAACTTGTTAACGCTATGGGTCTATAGTTGTTTGGATCCTTTTTATCCTTATCTGGTTTTGGTATTGGGATGACTAAAGCCTCCCTCCAAGATGTAGGACATTCACCAGTTTGCCATATAGAATTAAACATGTCCAATAATATAAAGAGGGAGGAGCTAGGTAGATGTTTTAAGAATTGATAGTGGATTTTATCTGGACCTGGGATGTATCATGTGCTTTTGACAAAGCAGACTTTAGTTCTTTAAGATTAAATAGTTTGTTGTAATGTTCTTTGTTCTTTGAATTGAAGTTTAGTTTTTTCTTTTCTTTAGTGTCTTTGAATTTCTGAAATTTTTGTGAATAATTATTTGCCGATGATTTTTGTGCAAATGTTTCTGCTAAGGTGTTTGAAATTTCCAGAGGTGTGGTGATTTGTTTGTTGTTTGCAGTGAGGTGGCTAATAGGTGAAGTACCTTTGCCATTAATGTTTCTTATCATGTCCCACGTTTTCTTAGTTGTTGTTCTGTTATTTAGTCTTGAGATGTATTGTTTCCAACATTTGCGTTTGCTGCTTTGTATTGTACGTCGTGCTTTTGCTCTATATATGCGAATGTTGTTTAAATTTTCTGTGGTGGGTCTAAAATTGAATTTTCTTATGGCCGATTTCCTATTTTGGATGGCTTTCTTACAATCATCATCATACCAGGGTTTGTATGGTCTCTTTGGATTAGGTGAAGTCTGAGGTATGGATTGTTCTGCTGCTTTTATTAGTAATGTAGTGAATAGCTGTGTTTGATCACGACAATCCTTAAATGTTTCATATGAAATTGTTTGTTCACAAAGTTGTTGGAATTTAGTCCAATTTGCTTTAGAAAATTTCCATCTTCTGGGTTGACTATAAGCTGTTGGCTGATTTTCAGATATGAGGATGGGGAAGTGGTCGCTTCCGTGGAGATCATCATCGACTTTCCATGAGAAATCTGGAAGTATGACTGGGCTACATAGTGTAAGATCTATTGCAGAATAGGATCCTGTTCCTGGGTGTAAATATGTTTTGGAAGATGGATCATTCATGTAAGAAAGAGAATTATCAGAGATGAAATTCTCTATCTGGAGACCTCTTTGAGTTGTATTATTACAACCCCAGATGATGTTATGTGCATTGAAATCACCTATTAGAATATATGGAGTGGGTAATTGTATTATAAGATCATTCAGCCTATGTTCTTCAATTGGTTTACTTGGGGGAAGATATAGTGAACACAGTGTGATAGTGCTATGTAATGACAGTCTTACAGCAACAGCTTGTATTTAACAGTAATTCCTTATGTGGAACACTATTATTGACGATGATAGATACCCCACCCTGGGCTTTATCACCTTCACTGTATATTTTATTGAAAATGGTGTGATGTTTTATAGAAATTGTATCATTTCGTTTCAAAAATGTTTCTTGAAGGCATAACGCAGCAGGTTTATGTTCTTGCACTAAAAGAGAAGGCTCTGCAAAATTAGATTTTAAACCTCGACAATTCCACTGGATAATTCCATTGGCCATTATGGAGAGATTAATTATTAAAAATACTATACCGATATTTACATAATTATTATTCATAGATAAAATATAAAGTTAAAAATATATTAAGTGGCATCCTGCAACGACTGGAGGTTCTTGTTCCAGCCACCCTCGCCATGTCATAGACTCGGACTTGTCCGAGTCTGATGCCTCGCCCTCCAGATTGTCATCGTCCGTGTCCAAATCCGAGTATCTATTGCTTGTAGACACTGGACTGGACACTGTGTGTTTATCTGATTGCATATGTTTATTTTTCTGCTGTCTGGAAGTGACAGCAGATTGCTTTTTTGTTGAAGTTGATGCTTGTTGAGTTGTAGGTTCTTTAGTAGGTTTTGGTTTTGATGAAGTTGATGTTGTGTTTGGTTGAATGTGTTTTTCTTGTGTATTGCTGTTTCGTGTGTTTTTTGTTGTTGGATTCTTGTGTATGTTTGTTTTTGCTTGTCTGCTGTAGGTTTAGGTGTTTGTGGTGTATTTTGATTTGTAAGCTGGTCAAGATGAGATGTAGGTTTAGGTGTTTGTGGTATATTTTGATTTGTAAGCTGGTCAAGATGAGAAGAACTATCAGAACCAGGGAATAACTGCATTATTTCTGGTTTTTTTGTCTGGAAAGATTTTGCAAAGTTTGGTTAACAAGTTTTTGCAAGTTTTGCATTCAACAGAAGCTGTTTTAGCAACACTTGCATAGCTTGGCTGATTTTCGGATTTGTATCGAGATTCATAAATCTTTCTTGCATCCTGGAATGAAATGTTTTCCGAATATTTGATCTTAACAATTTCTTTTTCTTTTTTCCATGAGATACAGTCTTTAGAATTGGATATATGATCAGCGCCACAATTGGCGCATTTATTTGTGTTGGGGCAGTTGTTCTCTTGATGTTGTGGAGCAGTCTCAGCACACTTGGAGCATACAGACTCGTTCCGACACCTATCCTCATGATGACCATACTTCTGTCATTTAAAGCATCTAAGAGGGTTAGGTACATATATGTCGACGGTGACAATCTGGTAGCCGACTTTGATACGTGACGGGATGACTGGTGTGTCACATGTAATTATATATGTGTTTGTTGTTTTTATTTCGTTGTTACGTTTTATGGATATTCTCTTCACGTCAATGATCCCTTGACTTGACAAACCTTCTTTGATCTCATCCAAAGAGCAGGAAGATAATTCCCTGCACCTGATGACACCTTTGGATGAGTTCAAAGATTTGTGGGCACTGACCGCCACAGAATGTCCAAAGAAGGTGTTCGTTGATAATAAATTCTGAGATTGAGCTTTTGAAGTAATTTCAACCAAAAGATAGGTGATAGGTTTTGAACTGTCTACAGCCTCAATGAGAATGAAGCGAGGGAAGTTCACTCTCTGTTGTTCAACATAATCATCATCAGATTCACTTAGTGCACGCTTGGCTTTTTTTTGAGTGGAACTCATAATAGTAATATATAGTTCATCGTCAATGCTCCCCACCCGTCTCAGAGCCCAACACGGGGACATGATCTGGGGAAATCCATCACAGATCATGACAGGGATACATCAATGATATACTCAGAATGAAAGGACTAGACCGGACAAGTGTATTCCCACAGAAGGTCCTACCAAGTTTAGACTATCCTTGGGAGGTTACAAAAGTCAATCAAACATCAAACATTCACCCGATTAGCCCATGAGCCACCGCCTTCTAGGGCATCAAAAAGAAGACAATGAAAGAGTATAAATATTTAGAGAATCAATATTTGTTTTCAAGACAAATTTTGAAAATATGTGTTTAAGATTAACGTTGCCCTAGGGCTCGGCATGACCAGCCGATTGATCAAGGACGGGCTTTCCTGACCTCCCGTTTAACCCAACTTAAGGCCGAAGTGGTGTGTTGTGGAAACAGGGTATTATTTGCCAACACTGATTCTACTCAACCACCAGGATCCTCTCATCAGGCGACACAGGTCTCCGCCCACATCAAACAGGCAGGCACATTTGGGTGGTTGTACCCCTCTGTAGTGCGACAGCTGGGATATTCTAACCCCTGCCCAGCTGGGGGTTTCAGCCTTACTACTAACATCACTGGATATGACTTTGTTATAAGATATTATATGTTCAGCCTCACTACTAACATCACTGGATATGACTTTGTTATAAGATATTATATGTTCAGCCTCACTACTAATATCACTGGATCCATATGACTTTGTTAGAAGATATTATATGTTCAGCCTCACTACTAACATCACTGGATATGACTTTGTTATAAGATATTATATGTTCAGCCTTACTACTAACATCACTGGATATGACTTTGTTATAAGATATTATATGTTCAGCCTCACTACTAACATCACTGGATCCATATGACTTTGTTAGAAGATATTATATGTTCAGCCTCACTACTAACATCACTGGATATGACTTTGTTATAAGATATTATATGTTCAGCCTCACTACTAACATCACTGGATATGACTTTGTTAGAAGATATTATATGTTCAGAGCTTATTTCTGCAACAGAACATGATTTAGCGCATGATGTCATATATGTGACATCATTTTACTAGCATTTTTATAGTTTTGTTCCGTCATTTGCACGCTCTAAAAAATAACAACAACTATGTTATTGTGCTTTATAGATATTTTCGTCATGTTAGCATCAAAACAATATTAGTGGAATAAAACATGGTTTGTCGTTCTGATTGCCGTATTCAACCACTGGTTAATTCTTACACGTCAGAACTCCAAACCACGTTCTATTCGCCACTAAATAAGCGAAAGACAAATATTAATTCTTAAACACACAATTGCAAATAAACTGTAAACTGTCTTAAAATCCTAAAAATGTCCCACTGATATTCACAACAATCTTTTCAAATATTGACCGGAATCGAAAGCCAGATTCTGTGTGCAGCTAACCCCTTATCATAGAACATTTTTGCAACAATATGGAAAGACAAGCATACAGTCTATATGCCTGTCATAATGCAAGCAAGACTATATTGATATCAACATTAGAGTGGTGGAACCTATGCTCGGCGTATTCCTATGCTCGGCATATTTTTCCCATTTACATCCGTATTTAAAATATTTAAATAGTTTTAACCTATTTTCGCTGACAGAGGTGAAGCATGGTTGTACCGTTAGCCTAATGCAACTGTCACCTGATTGGTTAAGTAGCCGAATATAAACAGACAACTTGTTGGGAAATTTTTTCCACCGAAATGTGCGGTTTATGAGTATTTCTGGTGGTTATCCGGATTGGGGGAAAAAAGTACAAATAACCAGAAAACAGTTTCTTATGAGTTGTAATATTGTTAGTTATTGATGTTACTACCGGTAAGTCAAAATAATATATTCAACATTTACACTTGCATAAATAAAAAAATTCATGTACGCCGTGCATAGGTGCCCTAAAGTACCTAGTTCCCCATGGAAACAGGTGCCGTTGCGATAGCTGTATTTAGGCGCATGGTTACGTAATGAAGCTAACATTTTCAACAACAATTTTATGAAAGTTGTGTTCACGACTTAAGAAAATAATAATATACGGCAAGTGCATTTAACTTTTTTTATAGGCCATGATATGTAGGATTTAAGCGGAGCATAGGTTACACCACTCTATGTAGGATTTACGCCGAGCATAGGTTCCACCACTCTACATTAACATCATAAATTTCACACCCAGTAATTTTATATTTTTGAGGTAAAACTGCCCACAAGTGAATCGGTCTATGACAAAATGTAGGGCCGCTTCAAACGAAACAAACATCATTATATAGCATCTTGTTTTAAACATGTTTGTTCATTATTATTGTGCATGTATATACATAATGCATATTGCACTATTGTAAGATGAAATTATGAGTAAAATGACATCATACTAACATGGAATGTACTTAGTCTTAATCTTTTAATCTACGGATCGCAGGTTCGATCCCCCATCTGACCATAATAATAAGGGACCTGATGGGGTCTTGTGTCGGTGCTTTACACAGTGTAATTGTTTTATAATAACTTCAGCCTAATTTTCGTATTAAAATCTAATTCTAATTGACCCCCCCCCAGCACCATTTGGAGATTTATTGTAAATTTTACACACATAGCAGACCTGCCAAAAAAAGTTTCTCTGAAAAAATCCAAGATTTTACCCAATAAAACCATATAAAGCCAGCAAACGTCAATTGCTTTAAATAAGTAAGCGTGTGTCCACCAGGTGACGATGGCTAAACATGTATACAGAAGGTGGGAATTAAAGGACGTTTTCTAGATCAATCAGATATCTTTGCTATGAATTGGTTCTCGACCAAGCTGGGATACAATAAACTGTGCAAAGAAAATCGGTAACCAGTCGGTCCTAAAGTCTGTTTCCATATCAGACATTTGACTGAAGATTGAAGCCTGTTTTTATTGGGCTGAAAACCTAAGAATACTGATACAAATATTGAGATTTAGAGAAGTCCCTAAAAACCCTAGGTGGTTATGAAACTTTTCTCAAATCTCAAGCTTAAGTGCTTTGATTGGTTGATTCCGAGTTTTACTGTCAGCTGAACCAATCAGAAGCGTGAGACTGAGTTTGAGATTGGAGAAAAGTTTTATAACCTCCAGGCTTGATTTCCGTATAGAATCCGAAATTTGTAAGGCAAGACCAGCCAGGGCCGTGAATGGAAAAATGTGAAAAAGAGGAAATCTGACAAAATACTGAAAAAAGAGGATCGCCCATTCCTTAAATGTGAAAACATATCTTTTCTGTACAACTTAGACAATATATGACAACATTAGGTTTTCAGGATTTTGAGCAAAAAAGCGGAAATCCTCTAAGAAGAGGAAGATTCACAGACCTGGGCAGGCCTGACCTTCCTCTAAGAAGAGGAAGATTCACAGACCTGGGCAGGCCTGACCTTCCTCTAAGAAGAGGAAGATTCACAAACCTGGGCAGGCCTGACCTTACTCTAAGAAGAGGAAGATTCACAGACCTGGGCAGGCATGATTTTGTATGTATTGAAACTGATATAACAACACTAAAAATAAATAAAATGGTACAATGATACAATGTTGCGCCTCTATTCGCTATGATTTGCATAGTAGGTCAAATGAGTGTTTGCAGGTAATAGAGAATATTACAGATACTATCAAAATATCACAGGAAGCTATTTGTGTGGTACGCTGGGTACGATTGGATCTCCGTAGGCACATCTTGACTCGATACCCAGGTTGTACCTGTTTCCTTTGCCATCTTTGTATTTACTTGTCACAATTTGGAACCAACCGTCTTCACCCTAACAAAATGTAGAGACATAAATATTGAAATTGAAAACTTAATGTAAAACTAACTTGAAACTAAAGTGAAATACTCAACCTATGTCAATCTATACAACAATTAGCTTGTCTATGAATAAATTAACCACTCCATTCTATGTGACCCCCATACAACAATTATCTTGTCTATGAATAAATTAACCACTCCATTCTATGTGACCCCCATACAACAATTATCTTGTCTATGAATAAATTAACCACTCCATTCTATGTAACACCCATACAACAATTATCTTGTCTATGAATAAATTAACCACTCCATTCTATGTGACCCCCATACAACAATTATCTTGTCTATGAATAAATTAACCACTCCATTCTATGTGACCCCCATACAACAATTATCTTGTCTATGAATAAATTAACCACTCCATTCTATGTGACACCCATACAACAATTATCTTGTCTATGAATAAATTAACCACTCCATTCTATGTGACCCCCATACAACAATTATCTTGTCTGTGAATAAATTAACCACTCCATTCTATGTGACCCCCATACAACAATTATCTTGTCTGTGAATAAATTAACCACTCCATTCTATGTAACACCCATACAACAATTATCTTGTCTGTGAATCTTGTCAGTTCATTTATCAAAATGGGTAATTTTGTCTAAAAATAGTAATTTTACTGGGAAAAAGTGCAGATTATGATAAGTGTGATGAGCCGTCTCATCTGGATCTACACTTTTTTAAGCCTATTTAGAGATATGTGGTGTTGAAAGGATTAAGGAAGCATTCTGCAATTTAATTGGAGTTGTTCTTATTCGAACTGGGCCTCCATGGTTGCTAAAAATCGAATCACTTGTCCATTAACAGTGGTATGTTCGAATCTCACTACCCAGCTGGCTTGCAGAAGGTCATTGGTTCTACCCAGTAGCCATCTGTGCCTGAAATACTAGCCGGAGGGCCACCAAGGGTTTTCCTCCACCAATAACAGTTGGAAAGTTGGTATGTGACCCAAGCTGTCGGTGCAGACTTTAAACTCAACACAATCACAATCTTAGATGTTGCAATTATAAAACCAGTTAAAGTTGAAGCTACAGTAGATCTTTGTTAAACTGGTTGAAATTTGGGCATGTGTGTGTGTGTTTTACGTTTATTTATCGTCGCTACTGGTTGCCCAGATGAGCGATGCCTCCTGAAGAGATTAGTCATTTTAGATTTTTGGAGGATAGTGCTATGATACAGACAGAGACCCATTCCAGAGTCTCCTCTGGTTCTTTTACGTGCACGGTGTACAGCACCGACACAAGATCTGCGATCAAACCTGCGATCCCTGAATTACCAGTCCAGGGTATGCTATTTTTTCCCGACTCTGTAAAGTTGGATTTTGATCATCTTAGACCTTGGTGAATAAGTATTTTTAAAAAAAAAAGATTGGTAGAAAAATTGTAGATTGGTCCCATCACTTACCCATGGGGTGCCCCAGGAGTTTCTACCAATCCAGAACTCTGTGCCATCAGGAGACACGCCCCAACCAGCTACGGAGATGATATGGTTGATCTCAGCAAATAGGTGGTACTCAGAAAAGATTCCCCCGTTGTATGCCTCAAGACCCTCGGTAGCCATAACACCACAACTGGAAGTTCACAAGCATAATTATATAGCTTATAATAAGCAGCCAACCTGTATTAAGCAGCCAACCTGTATTAAGCAGCCAGATTCCCAATATGTTGTTTTATTTTACATTTAGTTTATATCAATTTATTTTAGCTCGATTGCGAAACAAGATCTTACAACTTATATTAATCAAACTCGAGACCTCATTCCTGATGGAATCCATCGCCACGAGGGAGAAAGAAGAGGCAGCGTGGAATTTAAATGCCTTACCTAAGGGCACAATCGTTAACGGCTCCAGCGGGGCTCAAACACCTGGCCTTTCGCACCTGAAGCGAACGCGCTACCACTGTGTTATCACCACTTCCACATTTGACCTCTATTAAGCAGCCACCTGTACTAAGCAGTAATTAACTGCACATACCTGATTGGTCATTTTGGTATATTGCACATAACTGATTGGTCCATTTTGGTATATTGCACATACCTGATTGGTCATTTTGGTATATTGCACATACTTGGTCCATTTTGGTATATTGCACATACCTGATTGGTCCATTTTGGTATATTGCACATACCTGATTGGTCCATTTTTGTATATTTCTGCCATCATTTTGTCTCTGCCATCAACAGTGCCATAGTCTCCCACCTTTGTTACCTTGTATTTGGTGATCTCGGCACATTTGCCAAACGTTGTGCACGTACCACACTGGTCAAAGGCGTTACATTCTGCAATTATAACATGTAATAATATTTACATTCGAAGTGCTGTCATCTACGAAGCGTCAATAATACCAGTGCAATTCAATTCATAAACCAATGAAGAACATTATATAATGTGGATTCTACGTGGTGTAATGTGGAACCTCCATGGTTCCATGGTGTAATGTGGAACCTCCATGATGTAATGTGGAACCTCCATGGTGTAATGTGGAACCTCCATGATGTAATGTGGAACCTTCATGGTGTAATGTGGAACCTCCATGATGTAATGTGGAACCTCCATGGTGTAATGTGGAACCTCCATGGTGTAATGTGGAACCTCCATGGTGTAATGTGGAACCTCCATGATGTAATGTGGAACCTCCATGATGTAATGTGGAACCTCCATGGTGTAATGTGGCACCTCTGTGGTGTAATGTGGAACCATCATGATGTAATGTGGAACCTCCATGATGTAATGTGGAACCTTCATGATGTAATGTGGAACCTCCATGGTGTAATGTGGAACCTCCATGGTGTAATGTGGAACCTCCATGACGTAATGTGGAACCTCTATGATGTAATGTGGAACCTCTGTGATGTAATGTGGAACCTCCGTGGTGTAATGTGGAACCTCCATGGTGTAATGTGGAACCTCCATGGTGTAATGTGGAACCTCCATGATGTAATGTGGAACCTCCATGATGCAATGTGGAACCTCCATGGTGTAATGTGGAACCTTCATGGTGTAATGTGGAACCTCTGTGATGCAATGTGGAACCTCCATGGTGTAATGTGGAACCTCCATGATGTAATGTGGAACCTCCATGATGTAATGTGGAACCTCTGTGATGTAATGTGGAACCTCCATGGTGTAATGTGGAACCTTCATGGTGTAATGTGGAACCTTCATGATGTAATGTGGAACCTCCATGATGTAATGTGGAACCTACATGGTGTAATGTGGAACCTCCATGGTGTAATGTGGAACCTCCATGATGTAATGTGGAACCTTCATGGTGTAATGTGGAACCTCTGTGATGTAATGTGGAATCTCCATGATGTAATGTGGAACCTCTGTGATGTAATGTGGAACCTCCATGATGTAATGTGGAACCTCCATGGTGTAATGTGGAACCTCTGTGATGTAATGTGGAACCTACATGTGGAACCTCCATGGTGTAATGTGGAACCTCTGTGATGTAATGTGGAACCTCCATGTGGAACCTACATGGTGTAATGTGGAACCTCCGTGATGTAATGTGGAACCTTCATGGTGTAATGTGGAACCTCTGTGATGTAATGTGGAACCTACATGGTGTAATGTGGAACCTCCATGGTATGTGGAACCTCCGTGATGTAATGTGGAACCTTCATGGTGTGTGAACCCTGTGATGTATGTGGACTCCATGATGTAATGTGGATCCTCCGTGATGTAATGTGGAATTGTGTGTTGTGGTTGGTGTTGTGGTTGGTGTAATGTGGAACCTCCGTGATGTAATGTGGAACCTTCATGGTGTAATGTGGAACCTCTGTGATGTAATGTGGAACCTCCATGATGTAATGTGGATCCTCCGTGATGTAATGTGGAACCTCCGTGATGTAATGTGGAACCTCCATGATGTAATGTGGAACCTCCATGATGTAATGTGGAACCTCCATGATGTAATGTGGAACCTCCGTGATGTAATGTGGAACCTCCATGGTGTAATGTGGAACCTCTGTGATGTAATGTGGAACCTCCATGATGTAATGTGGAACCTTCATGGTGTAATGTGGAATCTCTGTGATGTAATGTGGAACCGTCCTGGTGTAATGTGGAACCTCCGTGATGTAATGTGGAACCTCCGTGATGTAATGTGGAACCTTTATGGTGTAATGTGGAACCTCTGTGATGTAATGTGGAATCTCCATGATGTAATGTGGAACCTTCATGGTGTAATGTGGAACCTCTGTGATGTAATGTGGAACCTCCATGATGTAATGTGGAACCTTCATCAGGCCTCGACAAATTTTTAATTTCTTACTCGTCCTACTGGGCGAGTGATGCCACAGTTCCACTCGTCCAGATTGGACCACCACTCGTCCCAATTTTAGGAAAATTTAAAATTCGTCAGAATTGCACATTAATTTATTAATAAATGCAATTATGTCACTACATGTATTTAGAATGTTGATCAAGGTACACAAACTAGCATGGTTTATATTCATGTGGTTTATACACATTTTTATTCAGAAACAAAATTAACTAAGACTTGTAATCAACTCGCCTGTTGAGGAAACATGTAGTAATGCACGCATCATACAATTCTTATTACACGACACATTCAGGTAACCGTTTTGGTCACAACATTGGTGTACAGCCTTGCACATATCTCAAACTGAGTCTCCAACTCTCAATCATATCAATTAGCTACATCATATCTGAGCTTAGCCATGGGATTACGATAACTGATCAGACATTCAGTAAACTTCATTCACAGATCGAGAGCTAACCGTTGTGCAGACTCGAAACTAGTGGGATATTCAATTCAAGCAACACTTGTTCCCACTACCGCTGGCTCATTATCTGGGCTAGTATTATCACTATGAATTGTCCGTTAAAAGCCTGTTTCCTCGGATCTGGACACACATGCCTACTTGTGTGCCTGCTTCCCTTCCCAGCATTCAACTAGTGCACAATACGTTTAGTTGGGTTGTAGTCCTTGAGAGCTATTCCATCCAGGTTGATACGCATCAAACTGGAGACAGTGCTCTACTTGAGTGATGTTCTGGTGTCCGTTTGATCTGGTTCATCTTACTGAAGCCCGTTCGCACTCTGCGGTCGTTGGGGAAATTGTCAATATTATCTGTACCAGAGGGAGTATGTATGTTCTTCAGATGCTCCACGTCCTGGTTCGCCAAAATACTTTCATAGGCATCAACAACTGATTTCTTTACGTTTCTGGAAACGAGGGTGGTTCACCTTCTAGATGCTTCACAAATCGTTCTTCGATGAATGTTTCCGCAGCAGTCAAACGTTCGTTGAGGTCTGCTTTGATTCTACCTGATGTGTCGTGCTGTAACCTGGTGTGTTTGTGAGTCATCGGTTTCCCCCTGAACTATCCATCTTCACTATCAGACAGGAACTTTCACAGAGCTTTCCCCCTTCTAACTTTCATGTTGCTGACTTTCTCTTGGAGTTCACGTACACTCTTTGCAACTTCACATATGAGACTTTTTCTCTCCTGGAACAGTACGGACACCTCTGCAAGTAAATTGGTCCAGTCAATCATGAAATGCAGAAATGTCAGGAATCGTTCGGTTTTCATTTCATTCATGTAGTTCTTAGCTTTGTTGGATGCGTCAGAATTACCTGCCGATACTATTTCCTGGTGGTGTGTCATGGTGATGTCATAGTTGTCTAGTAACGCCTTCAGGGCACGATTCTGACTGGCAACCCATCGTATCTGCTGTACACCGCCATAGTGTTTCAGTTCCTGATCCAGCGACACATAAATCTCATACAGATCTCGTCTACGTGTTGGTGAATAGTAGAACAGCTGGAATATTCCTTTCAGAACTTTCTCAAGTTCAGCTAGATAGTCGCACCCCTTCTTGGCATCGTATACAGCGAGTTCTAAATTATGCGCAATGCAATCAATGAACGACAGACACATACCTGTCACATTTATTTTCATCATCTAAGTCATTGTTTATGTCGTCAATGAAAAGCTTAACAGCTCCGCCTTTCTTCCCTAGATTTACAGAAGCCCCGTCTGTGTTAATCCCGACTAGCTTTCCCGCGATATTCACCTTACTGACATCTACGGAATTAAGTCCCTTCAACCAGCCATCTTTCACCCAGTGCGCATGCCCATGTTCCAGATCAATAATTTCAGCTAGACTAGTCTTAACTTCTCCGTTTTCTGCAACATAACGCACGTACACTAATTCCTATTAATTTATACCCGTAACAGCTTTGGCCTTATCAGATTCACGTTTGTCTACGTCCCCGCCTCCCTGCAACAATCCCCGAATGTCAGTCGACATTGTTGTTTTCTGTGATGCTGGCACGCAGACGACGCGTGATTGGCCGTGACGGGTTTTCGTAAAACAAATATAGGCTGCAGCTATTGTACCCATGTTTAGCAAGAGTCAAACACCCGTCTACAATTGGTGAGTTGTTTATTGTGGCAGCGTAAACACATTAAAATATCCTCGGTGATTTCCCATTATCATGCCTGGTAATCACTCCGAAGAAAGTAACAAGGATATTATTTTATTTTGTTCCTACGATTTAAATTGGATATATAGCCGAAATTTTCACTCGTCCGACTGGGCAAGCGACTTGGAATTTCTACTCGTCCAGATCGAAAAGTCACTCGTAAATACGAGCGGACGAGTGGATTTGTCGAGCCCTGTTCATGATGTAATGTGGAATCTCCATGATGTAATGTGGAACCTCTGTGATGTAATGTGGAACCTTCATGGTGTAATGTGGAACCTCCATGGTGTAATGTGGAACCTCCATGATGTAATGTGGAACCTCCATGGTGTAATGTGGAACCTTCATGGTGTAATGTGGAACCTCCATGGTGTAATGTGGAACCTCCATGATGTAATGTGGAACCTCCATGGTGTAATGTGGAACCTCTGTGATGTAATGTGGAACCTCCATGATGTAATGTGGAACCTCCATGATGTAATGTGGAACCTCCATGGTGTAATGTGGAACCTCCATGATGTAATGTGGAACCTTCATGGTGTAATGTGGAACCTCCATGATGTAATGTGGAACCTCCATGATGTAATGTGGAACCTACATGGTGTAATGTGGAACCTACATGGTGTAATGTGGAACCTCCATGGTGTAATGTGGAACCTTCATGGTGTAATGTGGAACCTCCATGATGTAATGTGGAACCTCCATGATGTAATGTGGAACCTCCATGGTGTAATGTGGAACCTCCATGATGTAATGTGGAACCTCCATGGTGTAATGTGGAACCTTCATGGTGTAATGTGGAACCTCCATGGTGTAATGTGGAAACTCCATGATGTAATGTGGAACCTCTGTGATGTAATGTGGAACCTCCATGATGTAATGTGGAACCTCCATGATGTAATGTGGAACCTCCATGTGGAACCTCCATGATGTAATGTGGAACCTCCATGGTGTAATGTGGAACCTCCATGATGTAATGTGGAACCTTCATGGTGTAATGTGGAACCTCCATGATGTAATGTGGAACCTCCATGGTGTAATGAGGAACCTACATGGTGTAATGTGGAACCTCCATGGTGTAATGTGGAACCTTCATGGTGTAATGTGGAACCTCCATGATGTAATGTGGAACCTCCATGATGTAATGTGGAACCTACATGGTGTAATGTGGAACCTTCATGATGTAATGTGGAACCTCCATGTGGAACCTCCATGATGTAATGTGGAACCTCCATGGTGTAATGTGGAACCTCTATGATGTAATGTGGACCTCCATGATGTAATGTGGAACCTCCATGATGTAATGTGGAACCTCCATGGTGTAATGTGGAACCTCTATGATGTAATGTGGAACCTCCATGATGTAATGTGGAACCTCTATGATGTAATGTGGAACCTCCATGATGTAATGTGGAACATTCATGATGTAATGTGGAACCTCTGTGATGTAATGTGGAACCTTCATGGTGTAATGTGGAACATTCATGGTGTAATGTGGAACATTCATGGTGTAATGTGGAACATTCATGGTGTAATGTGGAACCTCCATGATGTAATGTGGAATCTCCGTGATGTAATGTGGAACCTCCATGTGGAACCTCCATGATGTAATGTGGAACCTCCATGGTGTAATGTGGCACCTCTGTGGTGTAATGTGGAACCTCCATGATGTAATGTGGAACCTCCATGATGTAATGTGGCACCTCTGTGGTGTAATGTGGAATCTCCGTGATGTAATGTGGAACCTCCGTGGTGTAATGTGGAACCTCCATGATGTAATGTGGAACCTCCATGGTGTAATGTGGCACCTCTGTGATGTAATGTGGAACCTCCATGATGTAATGTGGAACCTCCATGGTGTAATGTGGAACCTTCATGGTGTAATGTGGAACCTCCATGGTGTAATGTGGAACCTCCGTGGTGTAATGTGGAACCTCCATGGTGTAATGTGGAACCTCCATGATGTAATGTGGAACCTCTGTGGTGTAATGTGGAACCTCCATGATGTAATGTGGCACCTCTGTGGTGTAATGTGGAACCTCCATGATGTAATGTGGAGTCTCAGTTGGTGCAATGTATACATTGTCCACCTCATACTTGAGGGGTTGCGAGTTCGAACGCCGCAAGTACCTCGGCAGTGATGTCCTTATGCGAGACACATAAATCCACGTTGTCTCTTCTCTCTCCCTCATGGATCACATCAGGAGAGCCTAAACTAATGATGTAGAAATTGTTTTGCAATCGAGCTACATGTACGTAAAAGACAATTGCATAAACCAGGGTTCATTCTAGGTCAGAATGTTTGGGAGAAGTGAGAAAGCGTGTGATCGCTTCCTTAAATGGTGTTCTATACTTCTGCAAAATAGGGTTAAAATGCACAGTACAACCATTAAATACAACATTTGAATAGATGGAGTGCTTTATAATGGGCCAGTGTATCTTACTAGACACAATTTTGTTTGAAAATCGTAAAAACCAAAAATAATGTTGTTTTTTTGGTTTTTTAGGGAGAAGTGGGGCCCCCCATTCTCAAATGTTACGACTACAAAATCCTGGTGACAGTATGATAAAGTAAAAGCTTGGTAAAGATTGGTACCAGTAGATTGGTACCGGTAGATTGATATCGGTAGATTGGTACCAGTAGATTGGTACCGGTAGATTGATATCGGTAGATTGGTACCAGTAGATTGGTACCGGTAGATTGGTACCGTAGATTGGTACCAGTAGATTGGTACCGGTAGATTGATATCGGTAGATTGGTACCAGTAGATTGGTACCGGTAGATTGGTACTGTAGATTGGTACCATAGATTGGTACCGGCAGATTAGTACCATAGATTGATACCGGTCGATTGGTACCGGTAGATTGGTACTGGTAGATTGGTACCAGTAGATTGGTACTGGCAGATTGGTACCATAGATTGGTACCGGCAGATTAGTACCATAGATTGATACCGGTCGATTGGTACCGGTAGATTGGTACCAGTAGATTAATACCAGTATATTGGTACTGATAGATTACTACCGTAGATTGGTACTGGTAGATTGGTACCATAGATTGATACCGGTAGATTGGTACCATAGATTGATACCGGTAGATTGATACTGGTACCAAATTTTTACTCTATCATACCTTTTGGCAACAGTTGGACTTTATTTATTAACAACAGTAATGGTGGTTTACCTTGATCCTTAGCCTGATAATTATTACACGTCTCGTCAGGAATTCCCGACTTGCTGGCATACATGTACACGCCCCTGTCATCCCCGCCCTCACATGTTCCTGCCCCGCCACAGTCGATAACATTCTGGATGGACAGGTATGCCGACGGCCATGCACCTTTCCTCTTAATATTGATTCTATCAGCCAAAGCACTAGTACTGCCCATGCCCCAACACGATCCACAATCTGTCAAAACATGACACAGTGTTCATAAAGAGCGACATTCATTGTGCTTTTCTATTATCGACCTTGGCAGAATAAAGTAAAAAATGAAATCACTTATTAACCAGTCGATGCCTGTCAATCAAATGAATCAATTATCCAATCAGCAATCATTATTTCACATACCCCTAAGAAAACACGTCTCTCTAAATAATATCCTCCGACAAGCTACCATGAAAACCACAGGGATTCGGCACGTTTGGGGGTACTAGTATATATAAAATATTTAAATATATATACTAGTACCCCCAAACGTGCCGAATCCCTGTGATGAAAACTACATTGTAATAACGGGAAAACTGCTGTTTTAAACTTAGAAAATAATGGTAAAGCTAGTGGTAATTATTGACCTGTTTTGACAATATATTTGAATAATGTACAAATAAACAATCCATTGGTAGCTAGAGTCCAGTTTATCCCAGAATATAGTCAAATCTGCATTAATGGCCACCAGACCCGTCGCTGGGCATACGCAAGTACGCACGTGCGTATCATTGGTCTCAGAAAATGAAAACTCCAAAAATTTAAAACCCAGGGGGGAGGGGGTAGTAGGATAGGCGCCGTGATGTGGTGGAATAATTGAGCCCATTGCAAATATCGTGCACCTCTAAATTTAGTGTGTGCTATTTTACGTGCTGGTTTAATTGATAAGGGCGATAGATCATGTATATTATACATCTAGCCTTAAATTATACCTTATATGCATGCCCCTAGCGTACTCGCTCGCTAAACTCACTCGACAAACAAGCATATTTGGCCGTGCGTATCATCAAAATAGCTCCAGCGACGGCCCTGGCCACCACCATCAAGCAGCCTATCTGTATTAAGCAACCAGTTTCCAGATTTCCAGTATGTTGTTCTATTATACATTTGGTCTCTATTAAGCATCCACCTGTGCTAAGCAGCCATTTTTCTGTGATTCCCTTGGCTGGCTGCTTAACACTGTGTATCGATTTTTTTAGTTGGAATCATTTGCTGTTGTTCCCTAACCAGATGTTACAGTATGATAATTGTGATTTTATCATTTGCTGTTACTGTTGTTCCCTAACCAGATGTTACAGTATGATAATTGTGATTTTATCATTTGCTGTTACGGTTGTTCCCTAACCAGATGTTACAGTATGATAATTGTGATTTTATCATTTGCTGTTACTGTTGTTCCCTAACCAGATGTTACAGTATGATAATTGTGATTTTATCATTTGCTGTTACTGTTGTTCCCTAACCAGATGTTACAGTATGATAATTGTGATTTTATCATTTGCTGTTACTGTTGTTCCCTAACCAGATGTTACAGTATGATAATTGTGATTTTATCATTTGCTGTTACTGTTGTTCCCTAACCAGATGTTACAGTATGATAATTGTGATTTTATCATTTGCTGTTACTGTTGTTCCCTAACCAGATGTTACAGTATGATAATTGTGATTTTATCATTTGCTGTTACGGTTGTTCCCTAACCAGATGTTACAGTATGATAATTGTGATTTTATCATTTGCTGTTACTGTTGTTCCCTAACCAGATGTTACAGTATGATAATTGTGATTTTATCATTTGCTGTTACGGTTGTTCCCTAACCAGATGTTACAGTATGATAATTGTGATTTTATCATTTGCTGTTACTGTTGTTCCCTAACCAGATGTTACAGTATGATAATTGTGATTTTATCATTTGCTGTTACTGTTGTTCCCTAACCAGATGTTACAGTATGATAATTGTGATTTTATCATTTGCTGTTACTGTTGTTCCCTAACCAGATGTTACAGTATGATAATTGTGATTTTATCATTTGCTGTTACTGTTGTTCCCTAACCAGATGTTACAGTATGATAATTGTGATTTTATCATTTGCTGTTACTGTTGTTCCCTAACCAGATGTTACAGTATGATAATTGTGATTTTATCATTTGCTGTTACTGTTGTTCCCTAACCAGATGTTACAGTATGATAATTGTGATTTTATCATTTGCTGTTACTGTTGTTCCCTAACCAGATGTTACAGTATGATAATTGTGATTTTATCATTTGCTGTTACTGTTGTTCCCTAACCAGATGTTACAGTATGATAATTGTGATTTTATCATTTGCTGTTACTGTTGTTCCCTAACCAGATGTTACAGTATGATAATTGTGATTTTATCATTTGCTGTTACTGTTGTTCCCTAACCAGATGTTACAGTATGATAATTGTGATTTTATCATTTGCTGTTACTGTTGTTCCCTAACCAGATGTTACAGTATGATAATTGTGATTTTATCATTTGCTGTTACTGTTGTTCCCTAACCAGATGTTACAGTATGATAATTGTGATTTTATCATTTGCTGTTACTGTTGTTCCCTAACCAGATGTTACAGTATGATAATTGTGATTTTATCATTTGCTGTTACGGTTGTTCCCTAACCAGATGTTACAGTATGATAATTGTGATTTTATCATTTGCTGTTACTGTTGTTCCCTAACCAGATGTTACAGTATGATAATTGTGATTTTATCATTTGCTGTTGTTCCCTAACCAGATGTTACAGTATGATAATTGTGATTTTATCATTTGCTGTTACTGTTGTTCCCTAACCAGATGTTACAGTATGATAATTGTGATTTTATCCTTTGTTGTTACTGTTGTTCCCTAACCAGATGTTACAGTATGATAATTGTGATTTTATCATTTGCTGTTACTGTTGTTCCCTAACCAGATGTTACAGTATGATAATTGTGATTTTATCATTTGCTGTTACGGTTGTTCCCTAACCAGATGTTACAGTATGATAATTGTGATTTTATCATTTGCTGTTACTGTTGTTCCCTAACCAGATGTTACAGTATGATAATTGTGATTTTATCCTTTGCTGTTACGGTTGTTCCCTAACCAGATGTTACAGTATGATAATTGTGATTTATCATAATCATGTTCATTAACAACAATATTTTAGCTTAAACATATTTCCCAATTTCATACATATTGAACAATGTATTCCAGTAACGTAGCCTGAGGCAAATTTCAACCAAGGCAATCTAGGGGGTCTGGGGGCATGTTGGGGCATAGAAGCGATTTAATGAGTTTAGACGTATTATTATGTATTGACCTTTCAGCTCTCTAGCAGTGAACATTTTATACAGCAGAGGGATATTTTTTTTTTTTTTTTTGCTTTAGAAAGTATAACTGAGGCAGTTGCGTCGGTGTGCCTCAGTGTGGCTACAGTCCTGTATTCATTACACATATCAAAATACAGAAAAAGGATTAGAATGAAAGACAGAGTCTTATATAATTCTTCTCCTCGAACAATTTAGTATGCATTTTATATACTGTATAATATCGGTCTGTCGAGATTTAATAATTACAAGAAGAGAAAATGGATGAACAATAGATGGCATCACGATGAAAACAAAGGAAGCAAATTAAAAAGACTTATCTTCCTGATAGAGTATTCAAGTGGGTGGGGTGGGGGGGCAGAAATTCAGAAGGTGATCAGGGAGAAACAGTTACCGTAGCTTACACAAATTTATTTTAACTAAAAATCTCTTCTCTCTCCCTCGTGGTGATGGATTCCATCAGGAATGAGGTCTCGAGAGTGATTAATATAAGTTGTATGAACTTGCTTCGCAATTAAGATAAACTAAATTTGTATAAACTAAGCTATCACAAAAATAGACCACTTTTTCAAATTCACGTTTGTTGTCTACATTGACATGCTAATTTCTAGTTGTACAGACATGTTACCCAGTTACCGTACTTACATTGAGGAATGTGCTGATTTCTAGTTGTACAGACATGTTACCGTACTTACATTGAGGAATGTGCTGATTTCTAGTTGTACAGACATGCTACCCAGTTACCATACTTACATTGATGAATGTGCTGATTTCTAGTTGTACAGACATGTTACCCAGTTACCGTACTTACATTGAGGAATGTGCTGATTTCTAGTTGTACAGACATGTTACCGTACTTACATTGAGGAATGTGCTGATTTCTAGTTGTACAGACATGTTACCGTACTTACATTGAGGAATGTGTTGATTTCTAGTTGTACAGACATGTTACCCAGTTACCATACTTACATTGATGAATGTGCTGATTTCTAGTTGTACAGACATGTTACCCAGTTACCGTACTTACATTGATGAATGTGCTGATTTCTAGTTGTACAGACATGTTACCCAGTTACCGTACTTACATTGAGGAATGTGCTGATTTCTAGTTGTACAGACATGTTACCGTACTTACATTGAGGAATGTGCTGATTTCTAGTTGTACAGACATGTTACCCAGTTACCGTACTTACATTGAGGAATGTGCCGATTTCTAGTTGTACAGACATGTTACCGTACTTACATTGAGGAATGTGCTGATTTCTAGTTGTACAGACATGTTACCCAGTTACCGTACTTACATTGAGGAATGTGCGGATTTCTAGTTGTACGGACATGTTACCCAGTTACCATACTTACATTGATGAATGTGCTGATTTCTAGTTGTACAGACATGCTACCCAGTTACCGTACTTACATTGAGGAATGTGCTAATTTCTAGTTGTACAGACATGCTACCCAGTTACCGTACTTACATTGAGGAATGTGCTGATTTCTAGTTGTACAGACATGTTACCGTACTTACATTGAGGAATGTGCTGATTTCTAGTTGTACAGACATGTTACCGTACTTACATTGAGGAATGTGCTGATTTCTAGTTGTACAGACATGTTACCGTACTTACATTGAGGAATGTGCTGATTTCTAGTTGTACAGACATGTTACCCAGTTACCGTACTTACATTGAGGAATGTGCTGATTTCTAGTTGTACGGACATGTTACCCAGTTACCGTACTTACATTGATGAATGTGCTGATTTCTAGTTGTACGGACATGTTACCGTACTTACATTGAGGAATGTGCTGATTTCTAGTTGTACGGACATGTTACCATACTTACATTGATGAATGTACTGATTTCTAGTTGTACAGACATGTTACCCAGTTACCATACTTACATTGAGGAATGTGTTGATTCCTAGTTGTACAGACATGTTACCCAGTTACCGTACTTACATTGATGAATGTGCTGATTTCTAGTTGTACAGACATGTTACCCAGTTACCGTACTTACATTGAGGAATGTGCTGATTTCTAGTTGTACAGACATGTTAACATACTTACATTGAGGAATGTGCTGATTTCTAGTTGTACGGACATGTTACCATACTTACATTGATGAATGTACTGATTTCTAGTTGTACAGACATGTTACCCAGTTACCATACTTACATTGAGGAATGTGTTGATTCCTAGTTGTACAGACATGTTACCCAGTTACCGTACTTACATTGATGAATGTGCTGATTTCTAGTTGTACAGACATGTTACCCAGTTACCGTACTTACATTGAGGAATGTGCTAATTTCTAGTTGTACAGACATGTTACCCAGTTACCATACTTACATTGAGGAATGTGCTGATTTCTAGTTGTACAGACATGTTACCCAGTTACCGTACTTACATTGAGGAATGTGCTGATTTCTAGTTGTACAGACATGTTACCGTACTTACATTGAGGAATGTGCTGATTTCTAGTTGTACAGACATGTTACCGTACTTACATTGAGGAATGTGCTGATTCCTAGTTGTACTGACGTAGTTGACACCAGTCACATTTCTCCAGTCATGGTTTGCTGGTAAATCCTTGGCATTAATGTATTCATGTGGTCTAGGATAGCTTCTGCAAGAGAAAGGGTATCTCTTGTTTACAATATTATACACATCTATTTTTATTTCTTTTGTGTTTTTTTCTGCAAATGGGAAACTAGACACACATGTTTCACTGACAGTGTTGCATCAGTGGAGCAAAGGGCTGTAACTCGGTGCATCAGTGGAACAAAGGGCTGTAACTCGGTGCATCAGTGGAACAAAGGGCTGTAGCTTGGTGCATCAGTGGAACAAAGGGCTGTAGCTTGGTGCATCAGTGGAGCAAAGGGTTGTAACTCGGTGCATCAGTGGAACAAAGGGCTGTAACTCGGTGCATCAGTGGAGCAAAGGGCTGTAACTCGGTGCATCAGTGGAACAAAGGGCTGTAACTCGGTGCATCAGTGGAGCAAAGGACTGTAACTCGGGTGAAAAATTAATCAAGCGAACTGCGAAGATGATATGCAAAACTAGGTTTGGTACTGATCACCCACAAGCAATGCCAAGTATCATTGAAATCTGGTAACAGATTTAACAGTAGTAATCCAAACTTTATTCTTCACAAATATTGAAAGGGCCATAACTGTGTAAAGAATTAACTTGAGTGGAACGAAAGAAAAACGTGCACATCTAGACTTGGCACTAATCTGCAAAGTTTCATGAAAGAATGGCCAGGAATTCAGATGATTTGCTCTAGACTGGTCAGGAGTTCAGATGATTTTGCTCTAGACTGGCCAGGAGTTCAGATGATTTTGCTCTAGACTGGCCAGGAGTTCAAATGATTTTGCTCTAGACTGGCCAGGAGTTCGGATGATTTTGCTCTAGACTGGCCAGGAGTTCAGATGATTTTGCTCTAGAATGGCCAGGAGTTCAGATGATTTGCTCTAGACTGGCCACGAGTTCAGATGATTTTGCTCTAGACTGGCCAGGAGTTCAGATGATTTTGCTCTAGACTGGCCAGGAGTTCAGATGATTTTGCTCTAAGACTGGCCAGGAGTTCAGATGATTTTGCTCTAGACTGGCCAGGAGTTCGGATGATTTTGCTCTAGACTGGCCAGGACATGAATTAAGATGATTTGCTCTAGACTGGCCAGGAGTTCAGATGATTTTGCTCTAGACTGGCCAGGAGTTCATATGATTTTGCTCTAGATTCGCCAGGAGTTCAGATGATTTGCTCTAGACTGGCCAGGAGTTCAGATGAGTTTGCTCTAGACTGGCCAGGAGTTCAGATGATTTTGCTCTAGACTGGCCAGGAGTTCAGATGATTTTGCTCTAGACTGGCCAGGAGTTCGGATGATTTTGCTCTAGACTGGCCAGGAGTTCAGATGATTTTGCTCTAGATTGGCCAGGAGTTCAGATGATTTGCTCTAGACTGGCCAGGAGTTCAGATGATTTTGCTCTAGACTGGCCAGGAGTTCAGATGATTTTGCTCTAGACTGGCCAGGAGTTCAGATGATTTGCTCTAGACTGGCCAGGAATTCAGATGATTTTTCTCTAGACTAAGTGTGTTATTTCAAATTCTTCAAATGGGAGACCGTCTGAAAAATGAGCTGAGCAGAAGACAAAGATGATACGCACATCTAGACTTGGTAGTGATTTTTCCTTGAATGTTTCGGGGATAACTGGGTGAGTGCATACCAGCAACTACAGTCAAACCTGTGTTAGTGGTCACCTCCATTAAGCAACCAACCTGTATTATATATACAGTCAAACCTGTGTTAGTGGTCACCTCCATTAAGCAGTCAACCTGTATTATATATACAGTCAAACCTGTGTTAGTGGTCACCTCTATTAAGCAGTCAACCTGTATTATATATACAGTCAAACCTGTGTTAGTGGTCACCTCCATTAAGCAGTCAACCTGTATTATATATACAGTCAAACCTGTGTTAGTGGTCACCTCCATTAAGCAGTCAACCTGTATTATATATACAGTCAAACCTGTGTTAGTGGTCACCTCCATTAAGCAGCCAACCTGTATTAAGCAGCCAGTTGCCAGATTCCTATTCTGTTGTTTTAGTATACATTTGTCCTATTATAATTAAGCAGCCTCCTGTGCTAAGCAGCCACTTTCTGTGATTCCCTTGGCTGGCTGCTTAGCACAGGTTTGATTGTACATAAATACATTGCATATCTTCATCTGTTTTACATAATTTTAAGCAATCTCAAATTTCTGCTAATCTTAACAAAATATGCATGGTCTTATTACCTATAATGTAATTACATATAAACATAAGAAATATGATTTCAAAACATGTAAAGCATCCCCTGATATACGTAACACAAGAATAGGAACTAGATTAGATTTAAACTGCTAACTGGATCTTAACAAAGGGGCAAGGAAGCGAGACACATTGTAGATACCAGGGTTCATTCTAGGTCAGAATTTTTGGGAGAAGTGAGAAAGTGCGTGATTGCTTCCTTAAAGGTGTTCTTTAATATACTTCTGCAAAATAGGGTTAAAATGCACAGTACAACCATTCAATACAACAATTGAATAGAAGGAGTGCTTTATAATGAGCCAGTGTATCTTACTAGACAAAATTTTGTTTGAAAATCGTAAAAACCAAAAAATAATTTAAAAAAAAATATTTTGTTTAGGGAGAGGTGGGGCCCCCAGAGGGCGAAGTCAGGGTCCCTAGGGCGAAAATTTCGCCCACATCGCCCTCTAGAATGATCCCTGAGATACATGTGACGGAACATGTACATACATACCACACACAGATGTCACGCTGGTTCAAATAATACATATGATTTTATCAGTGAAATATAGTCTGATTAGCGCAGTGCTTCTCACCAATGCAACCCGGGTTCGATCCGCAAACAGGGAAGTATCATGTGAGATGGTACAGTAGTCGCAGGTGGGTTTTCTCCGGGTGTTCCGGTTTCCTCCCATATAAGTTGTTAAATCTTGCTTTGCAATTGTTGTAATGTTTAAAAAAAATAATATCAATGTGCAACGGCTAGGAACCACACGTGCAGAGCGGTTAGAAATATAATGTGTTATTTGCACTTTAAAATGTTGTCAACGCGAACTCAAGCTGTCAGTAATGTCATTTATGGTCATAAACACTTTGTTCTAGCACGTTTTAGCACACGTTGGCATCAGTTTCTATCATAAAAACACTTTTCAGCTTAAAAATAAAATTGAATGATCGAACAATATTTCATTCATGAACATAGAAAGCTATGATATCGCTCACGGCTGTTCATTCGGTGAAATATAATTCGATTTGATTGGATAATATTTTATTTTACAAGTTTATTACAATCACAATAATTATACAAATAGTATAGTAATGTTAAACTATAACATTGATGAAACTTCAATCACCTAACAGATGGATCTGTAGTGCAGTGGTAACACGCTGGACTGGTAATCCAGGGATTGCAAGTTCGATCCCCCGTCTGACCCTAATAAAATTAACAGTCTTTGACAGATGGGACTTTAAACCGAGGTCTTGTGTCGGTGCTTTACACCGTGCACGTAAAAGAACCAGAGGAAACTCTGGAATGGGTCTCTGTCTGTATCAATGCACTATCCTCCAAAATCTAAAATGACTAATCTCTTTAGGAGGCGTCGCTCATACAGCACACACATGTCATGTGCATGTAGGTTGAAAGTAGTACATGTACATGACATCAGATCACATGAATGTCACACAAATTAATTATGCATAGCCGCTATTGTCTAAAATCACTGAATGTAATTTAATCATAGAACAATCTAATCAGTCTTGATGTGCCCTGATTAACGTAACCTAGAGTAAGCAAGATAAAAAAGAGAGCACCATGTACCTGAGATGGAGGTCAAGAAGGAAGAGTACCTGAGATGGAGGTCAAGAAGGAAGAGTACCTGAGATGGAGGTCAAGAAGGAAGAGTACCTGAGATGGAGGCCAAGAAGGAAGAGTACCTGAGATGGAGGTCAAGAAGGAAGAGTACCTGAGATGGAGGTCAAGAAGGAAGAGTATCTGAAATGGAGGTCAAGAAGGAAGAGTACCTGAGATGGAGGTCAAGAAGGAAGAGTACCTGAGATGGAGGTCAATAAGGAAGAGTACCAGAGATGGAGGTCAAGAAGGAAGAGTACCCGAGCTGGAGGTCAAGTAGGAAGAGTACCTGAGATGGAGGTCAAGAAGGAAGAGTACCCGAGCTGGAGGTCAAGAAGGAAGAGTACCTGAGAAGCTACAGTAGAACGATAGCGCGTTTTACCCTGAACATATCGCCATTCAGCTGTTCAGTGTGTCGTCCGTGGTTCAGTGGTGGAGCATTGGATTTGGAATCGAAGGGCCCCGGATTCGATACTCGGTCAGGACACGCTTAGGTTGCCTAAGTCTGTCCAGGAAAACATGCCTAGTGGTTTGACATTAATGGAACATACATGTATACCAATCACATAATTATAAAGGCATTTAACGTTGCCACTTCTCTCTCCCTCGTGGTGATGGAATGAGGTCTCGAGAGTGATTAATATAAGTTGTAAGATTTTGTATCCAAATGAAACTAAAATAAATGTGTATAAACTATATACATATAACGGCCAATACATGTACATGTAGTAAATACCCTATCTATCTATCTTCCGCTAATGTCGAACCCCTCGCAGGGACGTAGACATGTTGCGCGTCAAAAACCGCAAAGAAGTTAAAAGTATGAGTAGTTAAAAGTATAATTTAAGAAGGTAATGAAAATAAGTTGTGGTAAAAGTTTAAAAAGCAGAACAACTAGGGACTGGCATGATCAATATGGCAATCTGCCGTATTGAATTGCTCTATGGTAGGGAGATGGACAATGTCTGGAGGGAGGTAGTTCCAATGGTAGATTGTTCTTGGAAAAAAGGAAAACTTGTAGTAGTCTGTAGTTGCTGTAATTAACCTATAGCTTAAGGAATGGCAATGGCGAGCAGGACGGGAGAGGGGAACTAGGTAATTTTCAATGGGAATAGCAACAAGATCATTAGGAATTTTATACATAAGGGATAACCTATCAATACACCGTTGATCTAGTCTGCATAGATTAATGGGAATGTAGCATGTCTATAACAGTAGAGGTACGATAGAAGTCAGCCTTTATCCAACGGGCTGCTCTTCGCTGGACACCTTCAATTTGGTCTATCAATGTTTGGGTATGGGGTGACCAGATCTCGGAGCCATATTCAAGCTGGGGTCTCACTAGTGTCTGGTAAGCCATGGACTTAAGGGGTTCAGATTTGACATGGAGGTTTCTACGTAGAAATCCTAATGTTTGGTTTGATTTCTTTGTTGAGCTTTTTATTCGAGTCTCCCACGACAGGTTATTTGAGGGTATGACTGAAACCCGGAAGGAGCATTCGGCTACGGAAGGAGCGCATTAAAAGATTATTTATTATACAATCTTTAAAAAAGTGATTGTTTTATGTAAATAATTATAAAATACGTTAAATCTGAAAGTTTTATGCAAATTGATTGTAAAATGGTGATCTTGTAGCATAATTTGTCAAATTCCTCGGAAGGAGTGCTCCTTTCGGTCTTCAGTCATGACGCGGAAGGAGCATTCGACTACGGAAGGAGCGCATTATGCTACAAGATCACCATTTTACAATCGATTTGCATAAACTTTCAGATTTAACGTATTTTATAATTATTTACATAAAACAATCACTTTTTTAAAAAAAGATTGTATACGAAATAAGCTTTTAATGCGCTCCTTCCGTAGACGAATGCTCCTTCCGGGTTTCAGTCATACCGGTTATTTGACGATTATTGACTGGATTCGACAAATACCGAATTGGAAACACTCTCCAGAATGCGATCTCCTCTCTACATTAGCCACTTGTAAATAATGTTTATTGTACCATTTTGAGCGATGAATACGTGTTCAAGGATCTCGGAGTAAGACGAAACTGAAAGTAGCCACTTACTTTACACCAAAATCCTCTTCCGGGAACATTTCCTTGAAACCATAATTCTTTTTAATTGGTTTGTACTTCAACTCAACAATCTTTTCAAACTCATTCACTGAGACGGAGGCTGCAATAAGAGTGAAAAAAAGCAGTGTTTTCTCCATCGTATCTCGTAAGACTCTCTGTGAAACTCAAATATCATGTGATACTGTCTCGTCATGTGACTTTGGATGTCGTAAATTAAACTCCAGTCTGTTCGTATTTTATGAGGTATCTAGTATTATTTAATACAACAACCAAATATATGAACATCATGAACTGAATTGAATACATAATTATCATAAAACATTGTTCTTAAAGATGTCGTTAACTTTACCTGTTTATGGCCAAAGACTGCTTTTCAGTCAGCGCGAGATTCGAAGATTTTGTTTTACTAATTTTTAAAAATAAATCATGTTTTAAATCTTGTCACTATAAATAAGTCACACGTCGGTGAGGCATCGCCGTGTTTAGTAATCGAGGAACAGTATTTGTCTATAGACGTATAGTTAAGACAATTTAAAATGAACATTTGAAGTTTTGGAAAACATCCTGAAGTAAAATTTAAATTATGTCTTGTGAAGAAATAAAACCAATAAAATTGATGTATCATGTTGAAATATGTCAAAATCCTAACAGGTTAGTATGAAGGAAAAAATACAAAATAATGACCCACTCGCTAGCCCAAATCATGGGGCTACACTAACCCACTAGCCCACCATCCAGCTATCAATTACACACCAATTTCACTCACATGTATTTGTTGCAAGCTCCTCGAACATATTATCTCAAGTAATGTAATGTCACACCTAGAAAACAATAATATCCTCTATGATCTACAACATGGCTTTCGATCTTCCCGCTCCTGCGAATCACAGCTAATTTCATTTCTCCAAAACCTAACGGAATATAACAACAAACATATTCAAACCGACGTCATCATTATGGATTTTGCGAAAGCATTTGACAAAGTTTCTCACCGTCACCTCCTCTACAAACTACAATTCTACGGTATCAATTGTAATGCTCTTCATTGGATATCTGACTTCTTGAGAGATAGGACCCAGACATTTGTCCTGGAAGGGGAAACATCAAACACTGTACCAGTCACATCCGGAGTACCCCAGGGCACTGTCATGGGGCCTATCCTCTTTCTTATCTATATAAATGACTTCCCTGAATACCTCAATCACAGTACCCTTAGACTATTCGCAGATGACAGCATTATATATAAAGAAATTAACAACACTTCTGATGCAAAACTCTTACAATCTGACCTAGAAGCTGCTGGAAGATGGGAGCAGGATTGGCTCATGAATTTTCACCCTGATAAATGTAATGTTCTAAATGTCACACAAAAAAGAAACCAAGTTAAATTTACATACAAACTTCACAACCACCCCCTTGAAATTGTCGAACATGCAAAATATTTAGGCCTCACTTTACAGAATAACTTAAAATGGGATAAGCATATAAACTCTATAACAAGCAAAGCTAATCAATCACTAGGATTCCTCCGCAGAAATTTAAAAATCAACTACCAAAGTAAAAGACCATGCTTATAAAGCCCTCGTCAGACCCAAACTAGAATACTCCTCTTCTGTTTGGGACCAAAAGCCAAATTAGTCAAATTGAAAAAGTACAACGCCGTGCAGCCCGCTATACATCCAACCGCTACCACAATACAAGTTCTGTAACTGACATGCTCACTACCCTCAACTGGCCCACCTTGGAAATTCGAAGAATCCGTACCAGACTCATCATGTTTTATAAGATCATACACCACGTAGTTGCCATCCAACCACCCTGTAATCTAATTATTCCTTCTGACCCCAGAACCAGGCACAGTAACACCTATACCTACAAACATATTCACGCAGCTAAAGACTCGTACAAATACTCTTTCTATCCTAGAGCCGTCACTCAGTGGAACATGCTACCGCCCACCATATATGCCACAGACACAGTGGACGCCTTCAAGGCCCTGATCCCTGTGTCTGTCCTCACCCCAATATACTTTGCATAAATTGCCACAATTATGTACATAGTTTTATAAAAAACACTTAAAAATATATCTAAAAATATGTCTATTCCCTGTATCCTTTCTAATGAGCACTTTCTGATCAAGCACTTAACTAACACTTTTTATTACGGCGCCAGCACCTAATCTTCATAAGTGAAGGAGTGCTGCTTAAACAAAGAAGAAGAAAAACCACATACCTCTCACTCATATGGTCATACTAGAGTACAGCTCTATTGTATGGGACCCCCATCTACAGAAGGATATTGACAAACTCGTGTACAACTTTGGGGACTACAAATCACAGGACCAAGGATGCATCATGAGAATGCTCGATAACCTGAATCTACCACCACTGCAGGACCGAAGAAAGACAGCATGACTCGTTTCTTCAAAGTGACCGAGGGGCTTGTACCAGCAATGCCCTGTCGTCATGATTTTCTGACCCCCATATGTGGTGATAAGAGGCGTGTTAAGCCACTTATTATAAACATTTAGTGACTGTAACTGACAACATTATTACAAGGCAAGTCTCAGTAAATTCAAAGTGCTATACGGTCATTATCGATAATTGTGAAACCAAAAGAGACCGGTCTATATAAACTAAAACATTCTTCCCACGAATATATGTGGAGTGGAACAATCTGAGTGATAACATTGTGTATGCAGAGGCCTGCAGTATATCTATTCAGACTAGCCTGAAGCCAAGGACTACACTGTAACCCATTAGCCTCAAGCCAAGGACTACACAGTAACCCACTAGCCTCAAGCCAAGGACTACACTGTAACCCATTAGCCGGAAGCCAAGGACTACACTGTAACCCACTAGCCTGAAGCCAAGGACTACACTGTAACCCACTAGCCTGAAGCCAAGGACTACACTGTAACCCATTAGCTTGCAGCCAAGGACTACACTGTAACCCATTAGCCTGAAGCCAATAGCTACACTGTAACCCACTAGCCTGAAGCCAAGGACTACACTAAACCCATTAGCCGGAAGCCAAGGACTACACTGTAACCCACTAGCCTGAGGCCAAGGACTACACTGTAACCCACTAGCCTGAGGCCAAGGACTACACTGTAATCCATTAGCCTGAAGCCAAGGGCTACACTGTAACCCACTAGCCTGAAGCCAAGGACTACACTGTAACCCACTAGCCTGAAGCCAAGGACTACACTGTAACCCACTAGCCTGAAGCCAAGGACTACACTGTAACCCACTAGCCGGAAGCCAAAGAAAACACTGTAACCCATTAGCCGGAAGCCAAAGACTACACTGTAACCCACTAGCTTGAAGCCAAGGACTACACTGTAACCCATTAGCCTGAGGCCAAGGACTACACTGAAACCCATTAGCCTGAGGCCAAAGACTACACTAAACCCATTAGCCTGAAGCCAAGGACTACACTGTAACCCATTAGCCTGAAGCCAAAGACTACACTGTAACCCATTAGCCTAAGTCAAGGACTACACTGTAACCCATTAGCCTGAAGCCAAGGACTACACTGTAACCCATTAGCCTGAGGCCAAAGACTACACTAAACCCATTAGCCGGAAGCCAAGGACTACACTGTAACCCATTAGCCTGAGGCCAAGGACTACACTGTAACCCACTAGCCTGAAGCCAAGGACTACACTGTAACCCACTAGCCTGAGGCCAAGGACTACACTGTAACCCACTAGCCTGAAGCCAAAGACTACACTGTAACCCATTAGCCGGAAGCCAAAGACTACACTGTAACCCACTAGCTTGAAGCCAAGGACTACACTGTAACCCATTAGCCTGAGGCCAAGGACTACACTGAAACCCATTAGCCTGAGGCCAAAGACTACACTAAACCCATTAGCCGGAAGCCAAGGACTACACTGTAACCCATTAGCCTGAAGCCAAGGACTACACTGTAACCCATTAGCCTGAAGCCAAAGACTACACTGTAACCCATTAGCCTAAGTCAAGGACTACACTGTAACCCATTAGCCTGAAGCCAAGGACTACACTGTAACCCATTAGCCTGAGGCCAAGGACTACACTGTAACCCACTAGCCGGAAGCCAAAGACTACACTGTAACCCATTAGCCGGAAGCCAAAGACTACACTGTAACCCACTAGCTTGAAGCCAAAAGGACTACACTGAAACCCATTAGCCTGAGGCCAAAGACTACACTAAACCCATTAGCCGGAAGCCAAGGACTACACTGTAACCCATTAGCCTGAAGCCAAGGACTACACTGTAACCCATTAGCCTGAAGCCAAAGACTACACTGTAACCCATTAGCCTAAGTCAAGGACTACACTGTAACCCATTAGCCTGAAGCCAAGGACTACACTGTAACCCATTAGCCTGAGGCCAAGGACTACACTGTAACCCACTAGCCGGAAGCCAAAGACTACACTGTAACCCATTAGCCGGAAGCCAAAGACTACACTGTAACCCACTAGCTTGAAGCCAAGGACTACACTGAAACCCATTAGCCTGAGGCCAAAGACTACACTAAACCCATTAGCCGGAAGCCAAGGACTACACTGTAACCCATTAGCCTGAAGCCAAGGACTACACTGTAACCCATTAGCTAGCCTGAGGCCAAGGACTACACTGTAACTAACCCATTAGTCTGAGGCCAAGACTACACTGTAGCCCATTAGTCTGAGGCCAAGGACTACACTGTAACCCACTAGCCTTAGGCCAAGGACTACACAGTAACCCTCTAGCCCGAGGCTAGTCAATTTCATCTTTGTCTAGTGGACATTTCTGAATGTTTAATCTTGTGACTATTAGTCCAGTGCTTATCCTAGGTCAGAATGTTTGGGAGAAGTGAGAAACCGTGAGATTGTACCCGTACATGTACATTTGCAGGGTTCCCGTCGTCGGTCGCCAATTGCGACAAAAAACAAATATTGGCGCTAAATTTTTGAATTGGCGAAAATATTTGGCACAACCTTTTATTTTTTGCACATGTTTTGTCAAATACATGGCTTCAAATATTTATTTGTGAACTATATGGCGCTTGGTTGGCTCCAGTGTTTTTCAATTGGCGACAGAAGTGGCGCAGACAAACATTCAGACCTTGCATTTGTAAATGGTTTGATTTTTTAAATTTCAGCAAAATATGATTAAATCATACATTTGCGTAAGAGTACTCTACAATGGCCACTACATGTAACTTACTTGTCAAGATTTTTTCTATGAAAATTTAAAAACAAAAATATTCTACAGAGAAATGAGGTCCCCAGGGAGCACAGTCAGGGTCCCTACCTAGGGAGGCTATTTCACCCATGTTGCCCCCGAGGATGAACCCTATATATTACATATTGTATATATGTAAGGCAGCAGTCATCCAGTCTAGTGCTGTGAATTATCAATATGTTATGATAAAGACCATAGAAACACTTTGTTAGAAAAAGATGATAGATGAAAGTTGTTGACTATAAAATTTAATGTGAATGATGAAATGAACAATAGGAATTTCTTATCTTATATTAATTGATAGTTAAAAAAATACTGACGTCATAAGTGACCAAAATAACCGATTACATAACGTCATTAATAATAATGTTCAGTCCGCCTCCGTGGTCGAGTGGTTACGGTCGCTGACTTGTATACCACTGTAACCTATCATCACTGATGGTCATGGGTTCGAGCCCCGCTCAGGCCGTGTCTCATTTATATGAACAAGTTGGCAATTTCTTACGGAGGTTGGTGCACCCAAGTACTGGTTAACCGCTGGAGCCTGCCCAGGAAAGGTGTTGTTAAGTAAACTGCCCGCAGGCGATATAGCCCGAAATTGTGCTGATGCAGGCGTAAAACCCGAAATATAACATAATAATAATGTTGGTGCGACGCTTCAAGTGTTCTTTCATAAACACCTGTTTATGTGTGTCACTAAACAAGTCGAAACTTTCTCAATTGCTAACATATTGGCTGTCCGATTAGCGCAGTAGTTAGCGCTCTCGCTTCTCACCAATGCAACCTGGGTTCGATCCTCGGACCGGGAAGTATGTGAGATGGTACGGTGTGGTCCAGATCGGACAGGTGGGTTTTCTACTCCGGTTTCCTCCCACACGAATGACCGACCACATTTACGCTTTCATCCTCGCCAACGAGAGTGGATCTGTTTATATCGAATTTCGTTAAGTCAAACTTCGATTATGTCGAAATATTTTGTTCGGTCCGACGGAATTCGACATACCGGATGTAGACTGTACATGTATGCAAAAATGTATGTGTCGGCATGGTACTTTAGGTGGAAGTTTGTACATTGTACGTAATGTTATAATTTATTTGGTCCAGGTTCTCTCGCAGCTTATGGTATGTACATTGTATTTACATTGTTTTGTTTATATTTTAGCACAGTAGTGAAAGCTGATGTGGTGTCTCATGTACAGAAGTTGTTTGATGGAAACCGTATATCGATGGGAGATTTGTGCCTGACACAGTTTGGAGATGAGTTCCTAAAGAAACATGTGAAGAAAATCGCAATATCTGATACTCAGCTGTCACAACATGAGGTAACATTGAAAACAGTGCTGGAGCTAGCAGGGATCATTCTATAGGGCGAAATAATCACCCTAGCGACACTGACTTCGCCCTCTGGGGGTCCCACTTCTCCCTAAAAAAGATTTTTGTATTAAACAGCCAGTTTCCAAATTCCCAATATGTTTTATATATATTTGACCTCTATTAAGCAGCCGCCTGTGCTAAGCAGCCACTTTCTGTGATATGCTTGCCTGGCTGCTTAACCCTTTCATTCATAGAGATTTAGGTTAATATACTATTATATCTCCATACAAACGACAGTCATTTAGCTATCATGCAGTGGATAAGTAGTCGCCATATCTATCCCACCTCCATATATATTTCTGGGACTACCGGTACATGAGATTCTGGCCTTTATTATGAACATTGGGGTGGCTACTACATTGTCAATCTATGTCGTATTGGTAATGGCGTCAAGAGGTGCATCTATGAGGGAAAGGGTTAAGACAGGGTTCACTGTACCTCTATGCCGCATGCGTATTTATCTTCCTTCGTTTTTGAGTTAAGTGAAACACATCTAAGTTACCATATCAGACAATGATGAGTGGACACTTCCATTTTATGCTAAATTTAAATGATGTTGTGGCATTCTAATCTACATTACAGACACTGGATCTGAGCATGTGCACGCTGTATTACCATGTGTACCAGCTACAGGAGGGAGGCCCCGGCATGGAGGAACTGGAGGATGAGGAACTTGCTGCAGCAAGTCACTGGATTCTGCCCTCACAAGACTTTGATGGAATGTGGGAAAGTCTTGTTTTTGATGAGGATATTAAAACCAAGGTTTGACTCGTACATGTATATGAATGTCATTTTTAAGCAATTATGTGGCATCCAGTCACTTTGATGGTCCTCAATGTAGGTTCATTACATTGTACACCCATGCACATCATCCCTTCAATCCGTAAATGAAATTACAGTAAAACCTGTCTTAAACAGCCAGCCAAGGGAATCACAGAAAGTGGCTGCTTAGCATAGATAAAACCAGGGCTCATTCTAGAGGGGGATTTGGGCGAACTAGTCACCCTGACTTCGCCCCCTGGCCCCAATGTTTTTTTATTGTTTTATATATACAATTTTCATACTAAATATTGTCCAGTAAGCTACTCCTTCTATTCAAGTATTTAATGGTCATACTGTGCATTTTAACCATATTTTGTTGAAATTTATTAAGTAACACCATTTGCGGACTTTCTCACTTCTCCCAATAATACCTAACTTCTTCCGCTATGGTTATTCAGCAAATGGCGTCAAACCTGACGTCATTTTACTAGCATTTTTGTAGCTTTCCGACGTCATTTAATCACTAAAAACAAAATAACACAAACTATTTTTGTGCTTTTTAGATATTTTGGTCTTGTTATAGTCAAAATAATATTTGTATTCCAGGGTTCCCTCTGTCGGAATATTTGTTTGTGCCACTTCTGTTGCCAATTTGAAAAACTTGGAGCCAATTGGGAGCCATATAGTTCACAGATTTGAAGCCATGTATTTGACAAAACATGCTAAAGAGAAGAAAAATACGTGTGCCAAATATTTTCGCCAATTTGCAAAATTTAGCACCAGTATTTTGTTTTTTGTTGCAATTGGCAACCGACAGCGGGAACCATGTATTTACATTACTTATAGTCGAATAAAACATTGTTTGTCGTTCTGAGCGCCGGAATGAACCACCTAGACCTGCACGGTTAATTCCATCGCTTCAGAACTCCAAAGCAGGTTTTATTTGCCAATAAATAACTTTACATGTATGTACAGTCTACATCCGTTATGTCAAATTCCGTCGGACCGAACAAAATACTTCGACATAACTGAAGTTTGACTTAACGAAATTCGATATAAACGGAGCCAGTTATATGTACAATGATAGTATCTGAAACGGGACTTTGATCCGACTTCGAGATAACCGGAGAAATGGACATAACCGACTTTGACATAACGGATGTAGACTGTATATTATAACATTGTTTCAAATGATATTTTCAGTTGCTGAGTTATGCAGCTACCACATTGCTTTTCACGGACAAAAAAGTCGATGCAAACATCATATCATGGAATAAAGTGATACTACTTCATGGTAAGTAGCAAATATACATTCTGTGTTTGATTCATAAACTCTAGCGTTACACTGGAGCTCGCTTTTGACATGACGTTTTTGGGTGTGCTTATACTTTCAAGCTTAAAATAGAATGGCAACAGTGAATGTGCCTTAATGTATAATATGACAAGCTCACGACAAGCTCACTCTCAAGCTTCTGATTGGTCCAGCCAAGAACAAATCTCACACTCTACCAATCTAATGTCTTGAGTTTCGGAATCTGATATTTTTATTACCTCGTGTCCCATCTGGCAACTGGCTGCTTAATATAGGTTGGCTGCTTAATGGAGGTGACCACTAACACACGTTTTGACTGTACACATTACGAGACTGTGTTCTGATATTTTTATTACCTCGTGTCCCATCTGGCAACTAGCTGCTTAATACAGGTTGGCTGCTTAATATAGGTTGGCTGCGTAATATAGGTTGGCTGCTTAATGGAGGTGACCACTAACACAGGTTTTACACATTACGAGACTGTGTTCTGATATTTATATAACCTTGTGTCCCATCTGGCAACTGGCTGCTTAATACAGGTTGGCTGCTTAATATAGGTTGGCTGCTTAATACATGTTGGCTGTTTAATGGAGGTGACCACTAACACAGGTTTGCTTACACATTACGAGACTGTGTTCTGATACTTTTATAACCTTGTGTCCCATCTGGAAACTAGCTGCTTAATTCAGGTTGGCTGCTTAATGGAGGTGACCACTAACACTGGTTTGACTGTACACATTACCAGACTGTGTTCTGCTTTGTATTGACAGGTCCCCCTGGTACAGGAAAGACGTCGCTGTGTAAAGCCCTTGCACAGAAGCTGTGCATACGTCTCTCAGGGAGATTCAGCTACGGACAGCTTATAGAAATCAACAGTCACAGTCTCTTCTCTAAGTGGTTTTCGGAGGTAAGCTGAGCGTCCGTGAATTATTTGTTACCAGGGATCCCACTGTCGGTCGCCAATGGCACCAATTGCGACAAAAAACAAATATTGGTGCTAAATATTGTGAATTGGCGCCACATTTTTAAAAAAAATAATTTTGGCACATGTTTTGTCAAATACATGGCTTCAAATATTTATTTGTGAACTATATGGCACTTATTTCGCTCCAAGTTTTTTTAATTGGCTCCAGTGCTTTTCAATTAGCGACAGAAGTGGCACAGACAAACATTCAGACAGAGGGAACCCTGGACTTATGGAGTTTGTCTCATATCTGAAGGGCTGTGAGTTCGAGCCATGTCAGAACTATGGGCACGGTTTCCATTATGCAAGGTACAGAACACACTCCAATTCCAGAGCATCCCGATGTAGATGTATAGCACCGATACAGGAGACCTCGGTAATAGTCGCATGTTAAAGACTGTTAATATTATTATGGTCAGACGGGTGATCGAACATGTGATCCCTGGATTCGCAGTATATGGATACGTGATATGTCCCGACGCTCAATGCCGAGAGAGGCTCTCTGTGGGGTGTGATTATTGCATGCAATCCCTTACATACCTGGTGCTAGGTTACATATATAAACAATTGTATTTAAAACTACATGTATTAAGTGTCTTATAGGTGGATTGCAGGGATCATTCTAGAGGGCGATGTGGGCAAAATTGTCGCCCTAGGGACCCTGACTTCGCCCTCTGGGGCCCCCACTTCTCCCTTAAATTTTTTTTTCTCGGTTTTTACGATTTTCAAACAAAATTTTGTCTAATAAGATACACTGGTCCATCATTATAAAGCACTCCTTCTATTCAAATGTTGTATTTAATGGTTGTACTGTAACCCTATTTTGCAGAAGTATATTAAAGAACACCATTTAAGGAAGCAATCACGAGCTTTCTCATTTCTCCCAAAAATTCTGACCTAGAATGAACCCTGTATTGATATGTTTTATATTCCTTATTCTATGTCGTAAATGTACATATTGATATATGACACTATAATATACTATTGTCTGTCTGTATATTCATAGTTAATTTAATTGTATGCTCATTTATATTAAGTTATTAACACTATTCAGGGCCTCATTGCAATTCCATTGATAATGGGGAAACCTCATTGAAGTAAGTAAAATCAACATGGCTGCTTATTATGGTCGGTGGTTCTACCCAGGTTCCTGATTGTGGCTGAAATAATTTCACAAGGGCCACCGCAGTCTTCCTGTATCAATAAAAGCTGGAGAGTGGCCATCCATGTGTTGTATGTAAAGCTGTCGGTACGAGTGCACACAGAAATGAAGTGGCCATCCATGTGTTGTATGTAAAGCTGTCGGTATGAGTGCACACAGAAATGAAGTGGCCATCCCTGTGACCTATGTAAAGCTGTCGGTACGAGTGCACACAGAAATGAAGTGGCCATCCATGTGACCTATGTAAGGCTGTCGGTACGAATGCACACAGAAATGAAGTGGCCATCCATGTGTTGTATGTAAAGATATCAATACGAGCGCACACAGAAATGAAGTGGCCATCCCTGTGACCTATGTAAAGCTGTCGGTACGAATGCACACAGAAATGAAGTGGCCATCCATGTGTTGTATGTAAAGCTGTCGGTACGAGTGCACACAGAAATGAAGTGGCCATCCATGTGTTGTATGTAAAGCTGTCGGTACGAGTGCACACAGAAATGAAGTGGCAATCCATGTGTTGTATGTAAAGCTGTCGGTACGAGTGCACACAGAAATGAAGTGGCCATCCATGTGTTGTATGTAAAGCTGTCGGTACGAGTGCACACAGAAATGAAGTGGCCATCCATGTGTTGTATGTAAAGCTGTCGGTACGAGTGCACACAGAAATGAAGTGGCCATCCATGTGACCTATGTAAAGCTGTCGGTACGAGTGCACACAGAAATGAGGTGGCCATCCATGTGACCTATGTAAAGCTGTCGGTACGAATGCACACAGAAATGAAGTGGCCATCCATGTGACCTATGTAAAGCTGTCGGTACGAGTGCACACAGAAATGAAGTGGCCATCCATGTGACCTATGTAAAGCTGTCGGTACGAATGCACACAGAAATGAAGTGGCCATCCATGTGACCTGTGTAAAGCTGTCGGTACGAGTGCACACAGAAATGAAGTGGCCATCCATGTGAACTATGTAAAGCTGTCGATACGAGAGCACACAGAAATGAAGTGGCCATCCATATGACCTATGTAAAGCTGTCGGTACGAGCACACACGGAAATGAAGTGGCCATCCATGTGTCCTATGTAAAGCTGTCGGTACGAGTGCACACAGAAATGAAGTGGCCATCCATGTGTTGTATGTAAAGCTGTCGGTACGAGTTCACACAGAAATGGAGTGGCCATCCATGTGACCTATGTAAGGCTGTCGGTACGAATGCACACAGAAATGAAGTGGCCATCCATGTGTTGTATGTAAAGATGTCAATACGAGCGCACACAGAAATGAAGTGGCCATCCCTGTGACCTATGTAAAGCTGTCGGTACGAATGCACACAGAAATGAAGTGGCCATCCATGTGTTGTATGTAAAGCTGTCGGTACGAGTGCACACAGAAATGAAGTGGCCATCCATGTGTTGTATGTAAAGCTGTCGGTACGAATGCACACAGAAATGAAGTGGCCATCCATGTGACCTATGTAAAGCTGTCGGTACGAGTGCACACGGAAATGAAGTGGCCATCCATGTGTTGTATGTAAAGCTGTTGGTACGAGTGCACACAGAAATGAAGTGGCCATCCATGTGTTGTATGTAAAGCTGTCGATACGAGTGCACACAGAAATGAAGTGGCCATCCCTGTGACCTATGTAAAGTTGTCGGTACGAGTGCACACAGAAATGAAGTGGCCATCCATGTGTTGTATGTAAAGCTGTCGATACGAGTGCACACAGAAATGAAGTGGCCATCCCTGTGACCTATGTAAAGTTGTCGGTACGAGTGCACACAGAAATGAAGTGGCCATCCATGTGTTGTATGTAAAGCTGTCGATACGAGTGCACACAGAAATGAAGTGGCCATCACTGTGACCTATGTAAAGCTGTCGGTACGAGTGCACACAGAAATGAAGTGGCCATCCATGTGTTGTATGTAAAGCTGTCGGTACGAGTGCACACAGAAATGAAGTGGCCATCCATGTGACCTTTGTAAAGCTGTCGGTACGAGTGCACACAGAAATGAAGTGGCCATCCATGTGTTGTATGTAAAGCTGTCGGTACGAATGCACACAGAAATGAAGTGGCCATCCATGTGTTGTATGTAAAGCTGTCAGTACGAGTGCACACAGAAATGAGGTGGCCATCCCTGTGACCTATGTAAAGCTGTCGGTACGAGTGCACACAGAAATGAAGTGGCCATCCATGTGACCTAGGTAAAGCTGTCGGTACGAGTGCACACAGAAATGAAGTGGCCATCCCTGTGACTTATGTAAAGCTGTCGGTACGAGTGCACACAGAAATGAAGTGGCCATCCATGTGACCTATGTAAAGCAGTCGGTACGAGTGCACACAGAAATGAAGTGGCCATCCATGTGTTGTATGTAAAGCTGTCGGTACGAGTGCACACAGAAATGAAGTGGCCATCCCTGTGACCTATGTAAAGTTGTCGGTACGAGTGCACACAGAAATGAAGTGGCCATCCATGTCTTGTATGTAAAGCTGTCGATACGAGTGCACACAGAAATGAAGTGGCCATCCCTGTGACCTATGTAAAGTTGTCGGTACGAGTGCACACAGAAATGAAGTGGCCATCCATGTGTTGTATGTAAAGCTGTCGATACGAGTGCACACAGAAATGAAGTGGCCATCACTGTGACCTATGTAAAGCTGTCGGTACGAGTGCACACAGAAATGAAGTGGCCATCCATGTGTTGTATGTAAAGCTGTCGGTACGAGTGCACACAGAAATGAAGTGGCCATCCATGTGTTGTATGTAAAGCTGTCGGTACGATGCACACAGAAATGAAGTGGCCATCCATGTGTTGTATGTAAAGCTGTCAGTACGAGTGCACACAGAAATGAGGTGGCCATCCCTGTGACCTATGTAAAGCTGTCGGTACGAGTGCACACAGAAATGAAGTGGCCATCCACGTGTTGTATGTAAAGCTGTCGGTACGAGCGCACACAAAAATGAAGTGGCCATCCATGTGACCTATGTAAAGCTGTCGGTACGAGTGCACACGGAAATGAAGTGGCCATCCATGTGTTGTATGTAAAGCTGTCGATACGAGTGCACACAGAAATGAAGTGGCCATCCCTGTGACCTATGTAAAGGTGTCGGTACGAGTGCACACAGAAATGAAGTGGCCATCCATGTGACCTGTGTAAAGCTGTCGGTACGAGTGCACACAGAAATGAAGTGGCCATCCATGTGTTGTATGTAAAGCTGTCGGTATGAGTGCACACAGAAATGAAGTGGCCATCCATGTGTTGTATGTAAAGCTGTCGGTACGAGTGCACACAGAAATGAAGTGGCCATCCATGTGTTGTATGTAAAGCTGTCGGTACGAGTGCACACAGAAATGGAATGGCCATCCCTGTGACCTATGTAAAGCTGTCGGTACGAGTGCACACAGAAATGAAGAGGCCATCCATGTGTTGTATGTAAAGCTGTCGGTACGAGTGCACACAGAAATGAAGTGGCCATCCATGTGTTGTATGTAAAGCTGTCGGTACGAGTGTACACAGAAATGAAGTGGCCATCCCTGTGACCTATGTAAAGCTGTCGGTACGAGTGCACACAGAAATGAAGTGGCCATCCCTGTGACCTATGTAAAGCTGTCGGTACGAGTGCACACAGAAATGAAGTGGCCATCCCTGTGACCTATGTAAAGCTGTCGGTACGAGAGCACACAGAAATGAAGTGGCCATCCCTGTGACCTATGTAAAGCTGTCAGTACGAGTGCACACAGAAATGAAGTGGCCATCCATGTGACCTATGTAAAGCTGTCGGTACGAGTGCACACAGAAATGAAGTGGCCATCCATGTGACCTATGTAAAGCTGTCGGTACGAGTGCACACAGAAATGAAGTGGCCATCCCTGTGACCTATGTAAAGCTGTCGGTACGAGTGCACACAGAAATGAAGTGGCCATCCATGTGACCTTTGTAAAGCTGTCGGTACGAGTGCACACAGAAATGAAGTGGCCATCCCTGTGACCTATGTAAAGCTGTCGGTACGAGTGCACACAGAAATGAAGTGGCCATCCATGTGTTGTATGTAAAGCTGTCGGTACGAGTGCACACAGAAATGAAGTGGCCATCCATGTGACCTATGTAAAGCTGTCGGGACGGGTGCACACAGAAATGAAGTGGCCATCCATGTGTTGTATGTAAAGCTGTCGGTATGAATGCACACAGAAATGAAGTGGCCATCCATGTGACCTATGTAAAGCTGTCGGTACGAGTGCAACAAGAAATGAAGTGGCCATCCCTGTGACCTATGTAAAGCTGTCGGTACGAATGCACACAGAAATGAAGTGGCCATCCATGTGTTGTATGTAAAGCTGTCGGTACGAATGCACACAGAAATGAAGTGGCAATCCATGTGACCTATGTAAAGCTGTCGGTACGAGTGCACACGGAAATGAAGTGGCCATCCATGTGTTGTATGTAAAGCTGTCGGTACGAGTGCACACAGAAATGAAGTGGCCATCCATGTGACCTATGTAAAGCTGTCGGTACGAGTGCACACAGAAATGAAGTGGCCATCCATATGACCTATGTAAAGCTGTTGGTACGAGTGCACACAGAAATGAAGTGGCCATCCCTGTGACCTATGTAAAGCTGTCGGTACGAGTGCACACAGAAATGAAGTGGCCATCCATGTGACCTTTGTAAAGCTGTCGGTACGAGTGCACACAGAAATGAAGTGGCCATCCCTGTGACCTATGTAAAGCTGTCGGTACGAGTGCACACAGAAATGAAGTGGCCATCCATGTGTTGTATGTAAAGCTGTCGGTACGAGTGCACACAGAAATGAAGTGGCCATCCATGTGACCTATGTAAAGCTGTCGGGACGGGTGCACACAGAAATGAAGTGGCCATCCATGTGTTGTATGTAAAGCTGTCGGTACGAATGCACACAGAAATGAAGTGGCCATCCATGTGACCTATGTAAAGCTGTCGGTACGAGTGCACAAAGAAATGAAGTGGCCATCCCTGTGACCTATGTAAAGCTGTCGGTACGAATGCACACAGAAATGAAGTGGCCATCCATGTGTTGTATGTAAAGCTGTCGGTACGAATGCACACAGAAATGAAGTGGCCATCCATGTGTTGTATGTAAAGCTGTCGATACGAGTGCACACAGAAATGAAGTGGCCATCCCTGTGACCTATGTAAAGCTGTCGGTACGAGTGCACACAGAAATGAAGTGGCCATCCATGTGTTGTATGTAAAGCTGTCGATACGAGTGCACACAGAAATGAAGTGGCCATCCCTGTGACCTATGTAAAGCTGTCGGTACGAGTGCACACAGAAATGAAGTGGCCATCCATGTGTTGTATGTAAAGCTGTCGATACGAGTGCACACAGAAATGAAGTGGCCATCCCTGTGACCTATGTAAAGCTGTCGGTACGAGTGCACACAGAAATGAAGTGGCCATCCATGTGTTGTATGTAAAGCTGTCGGTATGAATGCACACAGAAATGAAGTGGCCATCCATGTGACCTATGTAAAGCTGTCGGTACGAGTGCAACAAGAAATGAAGTGGCCATCCTGTGACCTATGTAAAGCTGTCGGTACGAATGCACACAGAAATGAAGTGGCCATCCATGTGTTGTATGTAAAGCTGTCGGTACGAATGCACACAGAAATGAAGTGGCAATCCATGTGACCTATGTAAAGCTGTCGGTACGAGTGCACACGAAATGAAGTGGCCATCCATGTGTTGTATGTAAAGCTGTCGGTACGAGTGCACACAGAAATGAAGTGGCCATCCATGTGACCTATGTAAAGCTGTCGGTACGAGTGCACACAGAAATGAAGTGGCCATCCATGTGTTGTATGTAAAGCTGTCGGTACGAGTGCACACAGAAATGAAGTGGCCATCCATGTGTTGTTTGTAAAGCTGTCGGTACGAGTGCACAATGAAATGAAGTGGCCATCCATGTGACCTATGTAAAGCTGTTGGTACGAGTGCACACAGAAATGAAGTGGCCATCCATGTGTTGTATGTAAAGCTGTCGGTACGAGTGCACACAGAAATGAAGTGGCCATCCATGTGACCTATGTAAAGCTGTCGGTACGAGTGCACAAAGAAATGAAGTGGCCATCCATGTGAC
>CM026395.1:71898501-72056090 GCA_014843695.1 Archivesica marissinica | reverse complement strand
GTACGAATGCACACAGAAATGAAGTGGCAATCCATGTGACCTATGTAAAGCTGTCGGTACGAGTGCACACGGAAATGAAGTGGCCATCCATGTGTTGTATGTAAAGCTGTCGGTACGAGTGCACACAGAAATGAAGTGGCCATCCATGTGTTGTATGTAAAGCTGTCGGTACGAGTGCACACAGAAATGAAGTGGCCATCCATGTGACCTATGTAAAGCTGTCGGTACGAGTGCACACAGAAATGAAGTGGCCATCCATGTGACCTATGTAAAGCTGTCGGTACGAATGCACACAGAAATGAAGTGGCCATCCCTGTGACCTATGTAAAGCTGTCGGTACGAGTGCACACAGAAATGAAGTGGCCATCCATGTGACCTATGTAAAGCTGTCGGTACGAGTGCACACAGAAATGAAGTGGCCATCCCTGTGACCTATGTAAAGCTGTCGGTACGAGTGCACACAGAAATGAAGTGGCCATCCATGTGACCTTTGTAAAGCTGTCGGTACGAGTGCACACAGAAATGAAGTGGCCATCCATGTGACCTATGTAAAGCTGTCGGTACGAGTGCACACAGAAATGAAGTGGCCATCCATGTGTTGTATGTAAAGCTGTCGGTACGAGTGCACACAGAAATGAAGTGGCCATCCCTGTGACCTATGTAAAGCTGTCGGTACGAATGCACACAGAAATGAAGTGGCCATCCATGTGTTGTATGTAAAGCTGTCGGTACGAATGCACACAGAAATGAAGTGGCCATCCATGTGACCTATGTAAAGCTGTCGGTACGAGTGCACACGGAAATGAAGTGGCCATCTATGTGTTGTATGTAAAGCTGTCGGTACGAGTGCACACAGAAATGAAGTGGCCATCCACGTGTTGTATGTAAAGCTGTCGGTACGAGTGCACACAGAAATGAAGTGGCCATCCATGTGACCTATGTAAAGCTGTCGGTACGAGTGCACACAGAAAAGCTGTCGGTAAGAATGCACACAGAAATGAAGTGGCCATCGCTGTGACCTATGTAAAGCTGTCGGTATGAGTGCACACAGAAATGAAGTGGCCATCCATGTGACCTATGTAAAGCTGTCGGTACGAGTGCACACAGAAATGAAGTGGCCATCCATGTGTTGTATCTAAAGCTGTCGGTACGAGTGTACACAGAAATGAAGTGGCCATCCCTGTGACCTATGTAAAGCTGTCGGTACGAGTGCACACAGAAATGAAGTGGCCATCCCTGTGACCTATGTAAAGCTGTCGGTACGAGTGCACACAGAAATGAAGTGGCCATCCCTGTGACCTATGTAAAGCTGTCGGTACGAGAGCACACAGAAATGAAGTGGCCATCCCTGTGACCTATGTAAAGCTGTCAGTACGAGTGCACACAGAAATGAAGTGGCCATCCATGTGACCTATGTAAAGCTGTCGGTACGAGTGCACACAGAAATGAAGTGGCCATCCATGTGACCTATGTAAAGCTGTCGGTACGAGTGCACACAGAAATGAAGTGGCCATCCCTGTGACCTATGTAAAGCTGTCGGTACGAGTGCACACAGAAATGAAGTGGCCATCCCTGTGACCTATGTAAAGCTGTCGGTACGAGTGCACACAGAAATGAAGTGGCCATCCCTGTGACCTATGTAAAGCTGTCAGTACGAGTGCACACAGAAATGAAGTGGCCATCCATGTGACCTATGTAAAGCTGTCGGTACGAGTGCACACAGAAATGAAGTGGCCATCCATGTGACCTATGTAAAGCTGTCGGTACGAGTGCACACAGAAATGAAGTGGCCATCCTGTGACCTATGTAAAGCTGTCGGTACGATGCACACAGAAATGAAGTGGCCATCCATGTGTTGTATGTAAAGCTGTCGGTACGAATGCACACAGAAATGAAGTGGCCATCCATGTGACCTATGTAAAGCTGTCGGTACGAGTGCACACGGAAATGAAGTGGCCATCCATGTGTTGTATGTAAAGCTGTCGGTACGAGTGCACACAGAAATGAAGTGGCCATCCACGTGTTGTATGTAAAGCTGTCGGTACGAGTGCACACAGAAATGAAGTGGCCATCCATGTGACCTATGTAAAGCTGTCGGTACGAGTGCACACAGAAAAGCTGTCGGTAAGAATGCACACAGAAATGAAGTGGCCATCGCTGTGACCTATGTAAAGCTGTCGGTATGAGTGCACACAGAAATGAAGTGGCCATCCATGTGACCTATGTAAAGCTGTCGGTACGAGTGCACACAGAAATGAAGTGGCCATCCATGTGTTGTATGTAAAGCTGTCGGTACGAGTGTACACAGAAATGAAGTGGCCATCCCTGTGACCTATGTAAAGCTGTCGGTACGAGTGCACACAGAAATGAAGTGGCCATCCCTGTGACCTATGTAAAGCTGTCGGTACGAGTGCACACAGAAATGAAGTGGCCATCCCTGTGACCTATGTAAAGCTGTCGGTACGAGTGCACACAGAAATGAAGTGGCCATCCATGTGTTGTATGTAAAGCTGTCGGTACGAGTGCACACAGAAATGAAGTGGCCATCCCTGTGACCTATGTAAAGCTGTCGGTACGAGTGCACACAGAAATGAAGTGGCCATCCATGTGACCTATGTAAAGCTGTCGGTACGAGTGCACACAGAAATGAAGTGGCCATCCATGTGACCTATGTAAAGCTGTCGGTACGAGTGCACACAGAAATGAAGTGGCCATCCCTGTGACCTATGTAAAGCTGTCGGTACGAGTGCACACAGAAATGAAGTGGCCATCCATGTGTTGTATGTAAAGCTGTCGGTACGAGTGCACACAGAAATGAAGTGGCCATCCATGTGACCTATGTAAAGCTGTCGGTACGAGTGCACACAGAAATGAAGTGGCCATCCATGTGTTGTATGTAAAGCTGTCGGTACGAATGCACACAGAAATGAAGTGGCCATCCCTGTGACCTATGTAAAGCTGTCGGTACGAGTGCACACAGAAATGAAGTGGCCATCCATGTGACCTATGTAAAGCTGTCGGTACGAGTGCACACAGAAATGAAGTGGCCATCCATGTGACCTATGTAAAGCTGTCGGTACGAGTGCACACAGAAATGAAGTGGCCATCCCTGTGACCTATGTAAAGCTGTCGGTACGAGTGCACACAGAAATGAAGTGGCCATCCATGTGACCTTTGTAAAGCTGTCGGTACGAGTGCACACAGAAATGAAGTGGCCATCCCTGTGACCTATGTAAAGCTGTCGGTACGAGTGCACACAGAAATGAAGTGGCCATCCATGTGTTGTATGTAAAGCTGTCGGTACGAGTGCACACAGAAATGAAGTGGCCATCCATGTGACCTATGTAAAGCTGTCGGGACGGGTGCACACAGAAATGAAGTGGCCATCCATGTGTTGTATGTAAAGCTGTCGGTACGAATGCACACAGAAATGAAGTGGCCATCCATGTGACCTATGTAAAGCTGTCGGTACGAGTGCACAAAGAAATGAAGTGGCCATCCCTGTGACCTATGTAAAGCTGTCGGTACGAATGCACACAGAAATGAAGTGGCCATCCATGTGTTGTATGTAAAGCTGTCGGTACGAATGCACACAGAAATGAAGTGGCCATCCATGTGACCTATGTAAAGCTGTCGGTACGAGTGCACACGGAAATGAAGTGGCCATCCATGTGTTGTATGTAAAGCTGTCGGTACGAGTGCACACAGAAATGAAGTGGCCATCCATGTGTTGTATGTAAAGCTGTCGGTACGAGTGCACACAGAAATGAAGTGGCCATCCATGTGACCTATGTAAAGCTGTCGGTACGAGTGCACACAGAAAAGCTGTCGGTAAGAATGCACACAGAAATGAAGTGGCCATCCCTGTGACCTATGTAAAGCTGTCGGTACGAGTGCACACAGAAATGAAGTGGCCATCCATGTGACCTATGTAAAGCTGTCGGTACGAGTGCACACAGAAATGAAGTGGCCATCCATGTGTTGTATGTAAAGCTGTCGGTACGAGTGCACACAGAAATGAAGTGGCCATCCATGTGACCTATGTAAAGCTGTCGGTACGAGTGCACACAGAAATGAAGTGGCCATCCATGTGTTGTATGTAAAGCTGTCGGTACGAGTGCACACAGAAATGAAGTGGCCATCCATGTGACCTATGTAAAGCTGTCGGTACGAGTGCACACAGAAATGAAGTGGCCATCCATGTGACCTATGTAAAGCTGTCGGTACGAGTGCACACAGAAATGAAGTGGCCATCCCTGTGACCTATGTAAAGCTGTCGGTACGAGTGCACACAGAAATGAAGTGGCCATCCATGTGACCTATGTAAAGCTGTCGGTACGAGTGCACACAGAAATGAAGTGGCCATCCATGTGACCTATGTAAAGCTGTCGGTACGAGTGCACACAGAAATGAAGTGGCCATCCATGTGTTGTATGTAAAGCTGTCGGTACGAGTGCACACAGAAATGAAGTGGCCATCCATGTGACCTATGTAAAGCTGTCGGTACGAGTGCACAAAGAAATGAAGTGGCCATCCCTGTGACCTATGTAAAGCTGTCGGTACGAATGCACACAGAAATGAAGTGGCCATCCATGTGTTGTATGTAAAGCTGTCGGTACGAGTGCACACAGAAATGAAGTGGCCATCCATGTGACCTATGTAAAGCTGTCGGTACGAGTGCACACGGAAATGAAGTGGCCATCCATGTGTTGTATGTAAAGCTGTCGGTACGAGTGCACACAGAAATGAAGTGGCCATCCACGTGTTGTATGTAAAGCTGTCGGTACGAGTGCACACAGAAATGAAGTGGCCATCCATGTGACCTATGTAAAGCTGTCGGTACGAGTGCACACAGAAAAGCTGTCGGTAAGAATGCACACAGAAATGAAGTGGCCATCCCTGTGACCTATGTAAAGCTGTCGGTACGAGTGCACACAGAAATGAAGTGGCCATCCATGTGACCTATGTAAAGCTGTCGGTACGAGTGCACACAGAAATGAAGTGGCCATCCATGTGTTGTATGTAAAGCTGTCGGTACGAGTGCACACAGAAATGAAGTGGCCATCCATGTGTTGTGACCTATGTAAAGCTGTCGGTACGAGTGCACACAGAAATGAAGTGGCCATCCATGTGACCTATGTAAAGCTGTCGGTACGAGTGCACACAGAAATGAAGTGGCCATCCATGTGACCTATGTAAAGCTGTCGGTACGAGTGCACACAGAAATGAAGTGGCCATCCATGTGACCTATGTAAAGCTGTCGGTACGAGTGCACACAGAAATGAAGTGGCCATCCTGTGACCTATGTAAAGCTGTCGGTACGAGTGCACACAGAAATGAAGTGGCCATCCATGTGACCTATGTAAAGCTGTCGGTACGAGTGCACACAGAAATGAAGTGGCCATCCATGTGACCTATGTAAAGCTGTCGGTACGAGTGCACACAGAAATGAAGTGGCCATCCATGTGACCTATGTAAAGCTGTCGGTACGAGTGCACACGGAAATGAAGTGGCCATCCATGTGTTGTATGTAAAGCTGTCGGTACGAGTGCACACAGAAATGAAGTGGCCATCCACGTGTTGTATGTAAAGCTGTCGGTACGAGTGCACACAGAAATGAAGTGGCCATCCATGTGACCTATGTAAAGCTGTCGGTACGAGTGCACACGGAAATGAAGTGGCCATCCATGTGTTGTATGTAAAGCTGTCGGTACGAGTGCACACAGAAATGAAGTGGCCATCCATGTGTTGTATGTAAAGCTGTCGGTACGAGTGCACACAGAAATGAAGTGGCCATCCATGTGACCTATGTAAAGCTGTCGGTACGAGTGCACACGGAAATGAAGTGGCCATCCATGTGTTGTATGTAAAGCTGTCGGTACGAGTGCACACAGAAATGAAGTGGCCATCCACGTGTTGTATGTAAAGCTGTCGGTACGAGTGCACACAGAAATGAAGTGGCCATCCATGTGACCTATGTAAAGCTGTCGGTACGAGTGCACACAGAAATGAAGTGGCCATCCATGTGTTGTATGTAAAGCTGTCGGTAAGAATGCACACAGAAATGAAGTGGCCATCCCTGTGACCTATGTAAAGCTGTCGGTATGAGTGCACACAGAAATGAAGTGGCCATCCATGTGACCTATGTAAAGCTGTCGGTACGAGTGCACACAGAAATGAAGTGGCCATCCATATGACCTATGTAAAGCTGTCGGTACGAGTGCACACAGAAATGAAGTGGCCATCCCTGTGACCTATGTAAAGCTGTCGGTACGAGTGCACACAGAAATGAAGTGGCCATCCATGTGTTGTATGTAAAGCTGTCGGTACGAGTGCACACAGAAATGAAGTGGCCATCCATGTGACCTATGTAAAGCTGTCGGTACGAGTGCACACAGAAATGAAGTGGCCATCCATGTGTTGTATGTAAAGCTGTCGGTAAGAATGCACACAGAAATGAAGTGGCCATCCCTGTGACCTATGTAAAGCTGTCGGTATGAGTGCACACAGAAATGAAGTGGCCATCCATGTGACCTATGTAAAGCTGTCGGTACGAGTGCACACAGAAATGAAGTGGCCATCCATGTGACCTATGTAAAGCTGTCGGTACGAGTGCACACAGAAATGAAGTGGCCATCCATGTGTTGTATGTAAAGCTGTCGGTACGAGTGCACACAGAAATGAAGTGGCCATCCATGTGACCTATGTAAAGCTGTCGGTACGAGTGCACACAGAAATGAAGTGGCCATCCATGTGTTGTATGTAAAGCTGTCGGTACGAGTGCACACAGAAATGAAGTGGCCATCCATGTGTTGTATGTAAAGCTGTCGGTACGAGTGCACACAGAAATGAAGTGGCCATCCATGTGACCTATGTAAAGCTGTCGGTACGAGTGCACACAGAAATGAAGTGGCCATCCATGTGACCTATGTAAAGCTGTCGGTACGAGTGCACACAGAAATGAAGTGGCCATCCATGTGACCTATGTAAAGCTGTCGGTACGAGTGCACACAGAAATGAAGTGGCCATCCCTGTGACCTATGTAAAGCTGTCGGTACGAGTGCACACAGAAATGAAGTGGCCATCCATGTGACCTATGTAAAGCTGTCGGTACGAGTGCACACAGAAATGAAGTGGCCATCCATGTGACCTATGTAAAGCTGTCGGTACGAGTGCACACAGAAATGAAGTGGCCATCCATGTGTTGTATGTAAAGCTGTCGGTACGAGTGCACACAGAAATGAAGTGGCCATCCATGTGACCTATGTAAAGCTGTCGGTACGAGTGCACACAGAAATGAAGTGGCCATCCATGTGACCTATGTAAAGCTGTCGGTACGAATGCACACAGAAATGAAGTGGCCATCCATGTGTTGTATGTAAAGCTGTCGGTACGAGTGCACACAGAAATGAAGTGGCCATCCCTGTGACCTATGTAAAGCTGTCGGTACGAGTGCACACAGAAATGAAGTGGCCATCCATGTGACCTATGTAAAGCTGTCGGTACGAGTGCACACAGAAATGAAGTGGCCATCCCTGTGACCTATGTAAAGCTGTCGGTACGAGTGCACACAGAAATGAAGTGGCCATCCCTGTGACCTATGTAAAGCTGTCGGTACGAGTGCACACAGAAATGAAGTGGCCATCCATGTGACCTATGTAAAGCTGTCGGTACGAGTGCACACAGAAATGAAGTGGCCATCCATGTGACCTATGTAAAGCTGTCGGTACGAGTGCACACAGAAATGAAGTGGCCATCCATGTGACCTATGTAAAGCTGTCGGTACGAGTGCACACAGAAATGAAGTGGCCATCCATGTGACCTATGTAAAGCTGTCGGTACGAGTGCACACAGAAATGAAGTGGCCATCCCTGTGACCTATGTAAAGCTGTCGGTACGAGTGCACACAGAAATGAAGTGGCCATCCATGTGTTGTATGTAAAGCTGTCGGTACGAGTGCACACAGAAATGAAGTGGCCATCCATGTGACCTATGTAAAGCTGTCGGGACGGGTGCACACAGAAATGAAGTGGCCATCCATGTGTTGTATGTAAAGCTGTCGGTACGAATGCACACAGAAATGAAGTGGCCATCCATGTGACCTATGTAAAGCTGTCGGTACGAGTGCACCAAGAAATGAAGTGGCCATCCCTGTGACCTATGTAAAGCTGTCGGTACGAATGCACACAGAAATGAAGTGGCCATCCATGTGTTGTATGTAAAGCTGTCGGTACGAATGCACACAGAAATGAAGTGGCCATCCATGTGACCTATGTAAAGCTGTCGGTACGAGTGCACACGGAAATGAAGTGGCCATCCATGTGTTGTATGTAAAGCTGTCGGTACGAGTGCACACAGAAATGAAGTGGCCATCCACGTGTTGTATGTAAAGCTGTCGGTACGAGTGCACACAGAAATGAAGTGGCCATCCATGTGACCTATGTAAAGCTGTCGGTACGAGTGCACACAGAAATGAAGTGGCCATCCATGTGTTGTATGTAAAGCTGTCGGTAAGAATGCACACAGAAATGAAGTGGCCATCCCTGTGACCTATGTAAAGCTGTCGGTATGAGTGCACACAGAAATGAAGTGGCCATCCATGTGACCTATGTAAAGCTGTCGGTACGAGTGCACACAGAAATGAAGTGGCCATCCATATGACCTATGTAAAGCTGTCGGTACGAGTGCACACAGAAATGAAGTGGCCATCCCTGTGACCTATGTAAAGCTGTCGGTACGAGTGCACACAGAAATGAAGTGGCCATCCATGTGTTGTATGTAAAGCTGTCGGTACGAGTGTACACAGAAATGAAGTGGCCATCCCTGTGACCTATGTAAAGCTGTCGGTACGAGTGCACACAGAAATGAAGTGGCCATCCATGTGACCTATGTAAAGCTGTCGGTACGAGTGCACACGGAAATGAAGTGGCCATCCATGTGTTGTATGTAAAGCTGTCGGTACGAGTGCACACAGAAATGAAGTGGCCATCCATGTGTTGTATGTAAAGCTGTCGGTACGAGTGCACACAGAAATGAAGTGGCCATCCATGTGACCTATGTAAAGCTGTCGGTACGAGTGCACACGGAAATGAAGTGGCCATCCATGTGTTGTATGTAAAGCTGTCGGTACGAGTGCACACAGAAATGAAGTGGCCATCCATGTGTTGTATGTAAAGCTGTCGGTACGAGTGCACACAGAAATGAAGTGGCCATCCATGTGACCTATGTAAAGCTGTCGGTACGAGTGCACACAGAAATGAAGTGGCCATCCATGTGTTGTATGTAAAGCTGTCGGTACGAGTGCACACAGAAATGAAGTGGCCATCCATGTGTTGTATGTAAAGCTGTCGGTACGAGTGCACACAGAAATGAAGTGGCCATCCATGTGACCTATGTAAAGCTGTCGGTACGAGTGCACACAGAAATGAAGTGGCCATCCATGTGTTGTATGTAAAGCTGTCGGTACGAGTGCACACAGAAATGAAGTGGCCATCCCTGTGACCTATGTAAAGCTGTCGGTACGAGTGCACACAGAAATGAAGTGGCCATCCATGTGTTGTATGTAAAGCTGTCGGTACGAGTGCACACAGAAATGAAGTGGCCATCCCTGTGACCTATGTAAAGCTGTCGGTACGAGTGCACACAGAAATGAAGTGGCCATCCATGTGTTGTATGTAAAGCTGTCGGTACGAGTGCACACAGAAATGAAGTGGCCATCCATGTGACCTATGTAAAGCTGTCGGGACGGGTGCACACAGAAATGAAGTGGCCATCCATGTGTTGTATGTAAAGCTGTCGGTACGAATGCACACAGAAATGAAGTGGCCATCCATGTGACCTATGTAAAGCTGTCGGTACGAGTGCAACAAGAAATGAAGTGGCCATCCCTGTGACCTATGTAAAGCTGTCGGTACGAATGCACACAGAAATGAAGTGGCCATCCATGTGTTGTATGTAAAGCTGTCGGTACGAATGCACACAGAAATGAAGTGGCCATCCATGTGACCTATGTAAAGCTGTCGGTACGAGTGCACACGGAAATGAAGTGGCCATCCATGTGTTGTATGTAAAGCTGTCGGTACGAGTGCACACAGAAATGAAGTGGCCATCCACGTGTTGTATGTAAAGCTGTCGGTACGAGTGCACACAGAAATGAAGTGGCCATCCATGTGACCTATGTAAAGCTGTCGGTACGAGTGCACACAGAAAAGCTGTCGGTAAGAATGCACACAGAAATGAAGTGGCCATCCCTGTGACCTATGTAAAGCTGTCGGTATGAGTGCACACAGAAATGAAGTGGCCATCCATGTGACCTATGTAAAGCTGTCGGTACGAGTGCACACAGAAATGAAGTGGCCATCCATGTGTTGTATGTAAAGCTGTCGGTACGAGTGCACACAGAAATGAAGTGGCCATCCATGTGACCTATGTAAAGCTGTCGGTACGAGTGCACACAGAAATGAAGTGGCCATCCATGTGTTGTATGTAAAGCTGTCGGTACGAGTGCACACAGAAATGAAGTGGCCATCCACTGTGTATGTAAAGCTGTCGGTACGAGTGCACACAGAAATGAAGTGGCCATCCATGTGACCTATGTAAAGCTGTCGGTACGAGTGCACACAGAAATGAAGTGGCCATCCATGTGTTGTATGTAAAGCTGTCGGTACGAGTGCACACAGAAATGAAGTGGCCATCATGTGACCTATGTAAAGCTGTCGGTACGAGTGCACACAGAAATGAAGTGGCCATCCATGTGTTGTATGTAAAGCTGTCGGTACGAGTGCACACAGAAATGAAGTGGCCATCCATGTGACCTATGTAAAGCTGTCGGTACGAGTGCACAAGAAATGAAGTGGCCATCCCTGTGACCTATGTAAAGCTGTCGGTACGAATGCACACAGAAATGAAGTGGCCATCCATGTGTTGTATGTAAAGCTGTCGGTACGAATGCACACAGAAATGAAGTGGCCATCCATGTGACCTATGTAAAGCTGTCGGTACGAGTGCACACGGAAATGAAGTGGCCATCCATGTGTTGTATGTAAAGCTGTCGGTACGAGTGCACACAGAAATGAAGTGGCCATCCACGTGTTGTATGTAAAGCTGTCGGTACGAGTGCACACAGAAATGAAGTGGCCATCCATGTGACCTATGTAAAGCTGTCGGTACGAGTGCACACAGAAAAGCTGTCGGTAAGAATGCACACAGAAATGAAGTGGCCATCGCTGTGACCTATGTAAAGCTGTCGGTATGAGTGCACACAGAAATGAAGTGGCCATCCATGTGACCTATGTAAAGCTGTCGGTACGAGTGCACACAGAAATGAAGTGGCCATCCATGTGTTGTATCTAAAGCTGTCGGTACGAGTGTACACAGAAATGAAGTGGCCATCCCTGATGAAGTGGCCATCCCTGTGACCTATGTAAAGCTGTCGGTACGAGAGCACACAGAAATGAAGTGGCCATCCCTGTGACCTATGTAAAGCTGTCAGTACGAGTGCACACAGAAATGAAGTGGCCATCCATGTGACCTATGTAAAGCTGTCGGTACGAGTGCACACAGAAATGAAGTGGCCATCCATGTGACCTATGTAAAGCTGTCGGTACGAGTGCACACAGAAATGAAGTGGCCATCCTGTGACCTATGTAAAGCTGTCGGTACGAGTGCACACAGAAATGAAGTGGCCATCCATGTGACCTATGTAAAGCTGTCGGTACGAGTGCACACAGAAATGAAGTGGCCATCCCTGTGACCTATGTAAAGCTGTCGGTACGAGTGCACACAGAAATGAAGTGGCCATCCATGTGTTGTATGTAAAGCTGTCGGTACGAGTGCACACAGAAATGAAGTGGCCATCCATGTGACCTATGTAAAGCTGTCGGTACGAGTGCACACAGAAATGAAGTGGCCATCCATGTGTTGTATGTAAAGCTGTCGGTACGAGTGCACACAGAAATGAAGTGGCCATCCATGTGACCTATGTAAAGCTGTCGGTACGAGTGCACACAGAAATGAAGTGGCCATCCTGTGACCTATGTAAAGCTGTCGGTACGAGTGCACACAGAAATGAAGTGGCCATCCTGTGACCTATGTAAAGCTGTCGGTACGAGTGCACACAGAAATGAAGTGGCCATCCATGTGACCTATGTAAAGCTGTCGGTACGAGTGCACACAGAAATGAAGTGGCCATCCATGTGACCTATGTAAAGCTGTCGGTACGAGTGCACACAGAAATGAAGTGGCCATCCCTGTGACCTATGTAAAGCTGTCGGTACGAGTGCACACAGAAATGAAGTGGCCATCCATGTGACCTATGTAAAGCTGTCGGTACGAGTGCACACAGAAATGAAGTGGCCATCCATGTGACCTATGTAAAGCTGTCGGTACGAGTGCACACAGAAATGAAGTGGCCATCCATGTGTTGTATGTAAAGCTGTCGGTACGAGTGCACACAGAAATGAAGTGGCCATCCATGTGACCTATGTAAAGCTGTCGGTACGAGTGCACACAGAAATGAAGTGGCCATCCCTGTGACCTATGTAAAGCTGTCGGTACGAGTGCACACAGAAATGAAGTGGCCATCCATGTGACCTATGTAAAGCTGTCGGTACGAGTGCACACAGAAATGAAGTGGCCATCCATGTGACCTATGTAAAGCTGTCGGTACGAGTGCACACAGAAATGAAGTGGCCATCCATGTGACCTATGTAAAGCTGTCGGTACGAGTGCACACAGAAATGAAGTGGCCATCCCTGTGACCTATGTAAAGCTGTCGGTACGAGTGCACACAGAAATGAAGTGGCCATCCATGTGTTGTATGTAAAGCTGTCGGTACGAGTGCACACAGAAATGAAGTGGCCATCCCTGTGACCTATGTAAAGCTGTCGGTACGAGTGCACACAGAAATGAAGTGGCCATCCATGTGACCTATGTAAAGCTGTCGGTACGAGTGCACACAGAAATGAAGTGGCCATCCATGTGACCTATGTAAAGCTGTCGGTACGAGTGCACACAGAAATGAAGTGGCCATCCCTGTGACCTATGTAAAGCTGTCGGTACGAGTGCACACAGAAATGAAGTGGCCATCCATGTGACCTTTGTAAAGCTGTCGGTACGAGTGCACACAGAAATGAAGTGGCCATCCCTGTGACCTATGTAAAGCTGTCGGTACGAGTGCACACAGAAATGAAGTGGCCATCCATGTGTTGTATGTAAAGCTGTCGGTACGAGTGCACACAGAAATGAAGTGGCCATCCATGTGACCTATGTAAAGCTGTCGGGACGGGTGCACACAGAAATGAAGTGGCCATCCATGTGTTGTATGTAAAGCTGTCGGTACGAATGCACACAGAAATGAAGTGGCCATCCATGTGACCTATGTAAAGCTGTCGGTACGAGTGCACAAAGAAATGAAGTGGCCATCCCTGTGACCTATGTAAAGCTGTCGGTACGAATGCACACAGAAATGAAGTGGCCATCCATGTGTTGTATGTAAAGCTGTCGGTACGAATGCACACAGAAATGAAGTGGCCATCCATGTGACCTATGTAAAGCTGTCGGTACGAGTGCACACGGAAATGAAGTGGCCATCCATGTGTTGTATGTAAAGCTGTCGGTACGAGTGCACACAGAAATGAAGTGGCCATCCACGTGTTGTATGTAAAGCTGTCGGTACGAGTGCACACAGAAATGAAGTGGCCATCCATGTGACCTATGTAAAGCTGTCGGTACGAGTGCACACAGAAAAGCTGTCGGTAAGAATGCACACAGAAATGAAGTGGCCATCCCTGTGACCTATGTAAAGCTGTCGGTACGAGTGCACACAGAAATGAAGTGGCCATCCATGTGACCTATGTAAAGCTGTCGGTACGAGTGCACACAGAAATGAAGTGGCCATCCATGTGTTGTATGTAAAGCTGTCGGTACGAGTGCACACAGAAATGAAGTGGCCATCCATGTGACCTATGTAAAGCTGTCGGTACGAGTGCACACAGAAATGAAGTGGCCATCCATGTGTTGTATGTAAAGCTGTCGGTACGAGTGCACACAGAAATGAAGTGGCCATCCATGTGTTCTATGTAAAGCTGTCGGTACGAGTGCACACAGAAATGAAGTGGCCATCCATGTGACCTATGTAAAGCTGTCGGTACGAGTGCACACAGAAATGAAGTGGCCATCCATGTGTTGTATGTAAAGCTGTCGGTACGAGTGCACACAGAAATGAAGTGGCCATCCATGTGTTGTTGTAAAGCTGTCGGTACGAGTGCACACAGAAATGAAGTGGCCATCCCTGTGACCTATGTAAAGCTGTCGGTACGAGTGCACACAGAAATGAAGTGGCCATCCATGTGTTGTATGTAAAGCTGTCGGTACGAGTGCACACAGAAATGAAGTGGCCATCCATGTGACCTATGTAAAGCTGTCGGTACGAGTGCACACAGAAATGAAGTGGCCATCCCTGTGACCTATGTAAAGCTGTCGGTACGAGTGCACACAGAAATGAAGTGGCCATCCATGTGTTGTATGTAAAGCTGTCGGTACGAATGCACACAGAAATGAAGTGGCCATCCATGTGACCTATGTAAAGCTGTCGGTACGAGTGCACACAGAAATGAAGTGGCCATCCATGTGTTGTATGTAAAGCTGTCGGTACGAGTGCACACAGAAATGAAGTGGCCATCCACGTGTTGTATGTAAAGCTGTCGGTACGAGTGCACACAGAAATGAAGTGGCCATCCATGTGACCTATGTAAAGCTGTCGGTACGAGTGCACACAGAAAAGCTGTCGGTAAGAATGCACACAGAAATGAAGTGGCCATCGCTGTGACCTATGTAAAGCTGTCGGTATGAGTGCACACAGAAATGAAGTGGCCATCCATGTGACCTATGTAAAGCTGTCGGTACGAGTGCACACAGAAATGAAGTGGCCATCCATGTGTTGTATGTAAAGCTGTCGGTACGAGTGTACACAGAAATGAAGTGGCCATCCCTGATGAATCCCTGTGACCTATGTAAAGCTGTCGGTACGAGTGCACACAGAAATGAAGTGGCCATCCCTGTGACCTATGTAAAGCTGTCAGTACGAGTGCACACAGAAATGAAGTGGCCATCCATGTGACCTATGTAAAGCTGTCGGTACGAGTGCACACAGAAATGAAGTGGCCATCCATGTGACCTATGTAAAGCTGTCGGTACGAGTGCACACAGAAATGAAGTGGCCATCCATGTGACCTATGTAAAGCTGTCGGTACGAGTGCACACAGAAATGAAGTGGCCATCCATGTGACCTATGTAAAGCTGTCGGTACGAGTGCACACAGAAATGAAGTGGCCATCCATGTGACCTATGTAAAGCTGTCGGTACGAGTGCACACAGAAATGAAGTGGCCATCCATGTGACCTATGTAAAGCTGTCGGTACGAGTGCACACGGAAATGAAGTGGCCATCCATGTGTTGTATGTAAAGCTGTCGGTACGAGTGCACACAGAAATGAAGTGGCCATCCACGTGTTGTATGTAAAGCTGTCGGTACGAGTGCACACAGAAATGAAGTGGCCATCCATGTGACCTATGTAAAGCTGTCGGTACGAGTGCACACGGAAATGAAGTGGCCATCCATGTGTTGTATGTAAAGCTGTCGGTACGAGTGCACACAGAAATGAAGTGGCCATCCACGTGTTGTATGTAAAGCTGTCGGTACGAGTGCACACAGAAATGAAGTGGCCATCCATGTGACCTATGTAAAGCTGTCGGTACGAGTGCACACGGAAATGAAGTGGCCATCCATGTGTTGTATGTAAAGCTGTCGGTACGAGTGCACACAGAAATGAAGTGGCCATCCACGTGTTGTATGTAAAGCTGTCGGTACGAGTGCACACAGAAATGAAGTGGCCATCCATGTGACCTATGTAAAGCTGTTGGTACGAGTGCACACAGAAATGAAGTGGCCATCCATGTGTTGTATGTAAAGCTGTCGGTAAGAATGCACACAGAAATGAAGTGGCCATCCCTGTGACCTATGTAAAGCTGTCGGTATGAGTGCACACAGAAATGAAGTGGCCATCCATGTGACCTATGTAAAGCTGTCGGTACGAGTGCACACAGAAATGAAGTGGCCATCCATATGACCTATGTAAAGCTGTCGGTACGAGTGCACACAGAAATGAAGTGGCCATCCCTGTGACCTATGTAAAGCTGTCGGTACGAGTGCACACAGAAATGAAGTGGCCATCCATGTGTTGTATGTAAAGCTGTCGGTACGAGTGCACACAGAAATGAAGTGGCCATCCATGTGACCTATGTAAAGCTGTCGGTACGAGTGCACACAGAAATGAAGTGGCCATCCATGTGTTGTATGTAAAGCTGTCGGTAAGAATGCACACAGAAATGAAGTGGCCATCCCTGTGACCTATGTAAAGCTGTCGGTATGAGTGCACACAGAAATGAAGTGGCCATCCATGTGACCTATGTAAAGCTGTCGGTACGAGTGCACACAGAAATGAAGTGGCCATCCATGTGACCTATGTAAAGCTGTCGGTACGAGTGCACACAGAAATGAAGTGGCCATCCATGTGACCTATGTAAAGCTGTCGGTACGAGTGCACACAGAAATGAAGTGGCCATCCATGTGACCTATGTAAAGCTGTCGGTACGAGTGCACACAGAAATGAAGTGGCCATCCATGTGACCTATGTAAAGCTGTCGGTACGAGTGCACACAGAAATGAAGTGGCCATCCATGTGACCTATGTAAAGCTGTCGGTACGAGTGCACACAGAAATGAAGTGGCCATCCATGTGACCTATGTAAAGCTGTCGGTACGAGTGCACACAGAAATGAAGTGGCCATCCATGTGACCTATGTAAAGCTGTCGGTACGAGTGCACACAGAAATGAAGTGGCCATCCATGTGTTGTATGTAAAGCTGTCGGTACGAGTGCACACAGAAATGAAGTGGCCATCCATGTGACCTATGTAAAGCTGTCGGTACGAGTGCACACAGAAATGAAGTGGCCATCCATGTGACCTATGTAAAGCTGTCGGTACGAGTGCACACAGAAATGAAGTGGCCATCCATGTGACCTATGTAAAGCTGTCGGTACGAGTGCACACAGAAATGAAGTGGCCATCCATGTGACCTATGTAAAGCTGTCGGTACGAGTGCACACAGAAATGAAGTGGCCATCCATGTGTTGTATGTAAAGCTGTCGGTACGAGTGCACAGTGGTGGTTGTGTTGTGTGTCAGAAATGAAGTGGCCATCCATGTGTTGTATGTAAAGCTGTCGGTACGAGTGCACACAGAAATGAAGTGGCCATCCCTGTGACCTATGTAAAGCTGTCGGTACGAGTGCACACAGAAATGAAGTGGCCATCCATGTGACCTATGTAAAGCTGTCGGTACGAGTGCACACAGAAATGAAGTGGCCATCCATGTGACCTATGTAAAGCTGTCGGTACGAGTGCACACAGAAATGAAGTGGCCATCCATGTGACCTATGTAAAGCTGTCGGTACGAGTGCACACAGAAATGAAGTGGCCATCCATGTGTTGTATGTAAAGCTGTCGGTACGAGTGCACACAGAAATGAAGTGGCCATCCATGTGACCTATGTAAAGCTGTCGGTACGAGTGCACACAGAAATGAAGTGGCCATCCATGTGACCTATGTAAAGCTGTCGGTACGAGTGCACACAGAAATGAAGTGGCCATCCCTGTGACCTATGTAAAGCTGTCGGTACGAGTGCACACAGAAATGAAGTGGCCATCCTGTGACTATGTAAAGCTGTCGGTACGAGTGCACACAGAAATGAAGTGGCCATCCATGTGTTGTATGTAAAGCTGTCGGTACGAGTGCACACAGAAATGAAGTGGCCATCCATGTGACCTATGTAAAGCTGTCGGTACGAGTGCACACAGAAATGAAGTGGCCATCCATGTGTTGTATGTAAAGCTGTCGGTACGAGTGCACACAGAAATGAAGTGGCCATCCATGTGACCTATGTAAAGCTGTCGGTACGAGTGCACACAGAAATGAAGTGGCCATCCATGTGACCTATGTAAAGCTGTCGGTACGAGTGCACACAGAAATGAAGTGGCCATCCATGTGTTGTATGTAAAGCTGTCGGTACGAGTGCACACAGAAATGAAGTGGCCATCCATGTGACCTATGTAAAGCTGTCGGTACGAGTGCACACAGAAATGAAGTGGCCATCCATGTGTTGTATGTAAAGCTGTCGGTACGAGTGCACACAGAAATGAAGTGGCCATCCATGTGACCTATGTAAAGCTGTCGGTACGAGTGCACACAGAAATGAAGTGGCCATCCATGTGTATGTAAAGCTGTCGGTACGAGTGCACACAGAAATGAAGTGGCCATCCATGTGACCTATGTAAAGCTGTCGGTACGAGTGCACACAGAAATGAAGTGGCCATCCATGTGTTGTATGTAAAGCTGTCGGTACGAGTGCACACAGAAATGAAGTGGCCATCCATGTGTTGTATGTAAAGCTGTCGGTACGAGTGCACACAGAAATGAAGTGGCCATCCATGTGACCTATGTAAAGCTGTCGGTACGAGTGCACACAGAAATGAAGTGGCCATCCATGTGTTGTATGTAAAGCTGTCGGTACGAGTGCACACAGAAATGAAGTGGCCATCCATGTGACCTATGTAAAGCTGTCGGTACGAGTGCACACAGAAATGAAGTGGCCATCCATGTGACCTATGTAAAGCTGTCGGTACGAGTGCACACAGAAATGAAGTGGCCATCCATGTGTTGTATGTAAAGCTGTCGGTACGAGTGCACACAGAAATGAAGTGGCCATCCATGTGACCTATGTAAAGCTGTCGGTACGAGTGCACACAGAAATGAAGTGGCCATCCATGTGACCTATGTAAAGCTGTCGGTACGAGTGCACACAGAAATGAAGTGGCCATCCATGTGACCTATGTAAAGCTGTCGGTACGAGTGCACACAGAAATGAAGTGGCCATCCCTGTGACCTATGTAAAGCTGTCGGTACGAATGCACACAGAAATGAAGTGGCCATCCATGTGTTGTATGTAAAGCTGTCGGTACGAATGCACACAGAAATGAAGTGGCCATCCATGTGACCTATGTAAAGCTGTCGGTACGAGTGCACACGGAAATGAAGTGGCCATCCATGTGTTGTATGTAAAGCTGTCGGTACGAGTGCACACAGAAATGAAGTGGCCATCCATGTGTATGTAAAGCTGTCGGTACGAGTGCACACAGAAATGAAGTGGCCATCCATGTGACCTATGTAAAGCTGTCGGTACGAGTGCACACAGAAAAGCTGTCGGTAAGAATGCACACAGAAATGAAGTGGCCATCGCTGTGACCTATGTAAAGCTGTCGGTATGAGTGCACACAGAAATGAAGTGGCCATCCATGTGACCTATGTAAAGCTGTCGGTACGAGTGCACACAGAAATGAAGTGGCCATCCATGTGTTGTATGTAAAGCTGTCGGTACGAGTGTACACAGAAATGAAGTGGCCATCCCTGTGACCTATGTAAAGCTGTCGGTACGAGTGCACACAGAAATGAAGTGGCCATCCCTGTGACCTATGTAAAGCTGTCGGTACGAGTGCACACAGAAATGAAGTGGCCATCCATGTGTTGTATGTAAAGCTGTCGGTACGAGTGCACACAGAAATGAAGTGGCCATCCCTGTGACCTATGTAAAGCTGTCGGTACGAGTGCACACAGAAATGAAGTGGCCATCCATGTGACCTATGTAAAGCTGTCGGTACGAGTGCACACAGAAATGAAGTGGCCATCCATGTGACCTATGTAAAGCTGTCGGTACGAGTGCACACAGAAATGAAGTGGCCATCCCTGTGACCTATGTAAAGCTGTCGGTACGAGTGCACACAGAAATGAAGTGGCCATCCATGTGTTGTATGTAAAGCTGTCGGTACGAGTGCACACAGAAATGAAGTGGCCATCCATGTGACCTATGTAAAGCTGTCGGTACGAGTGCACACAGAAATGAAGTGGCCATCCATGTGTTGTATGTAAAGCTGTCGGTAAGAATGCACACAGAAATGAAGTGGCCATCCCTGTGACCTATGTAAAGCTGTCGGTATGAGTGCACACAGAAATGAAGTGGCCATCCATGTGACCTATGTAAAGCTGTCGGTACGAGTGCACACAGAAATGAAGTGGCCATCCATGTGACCTATGTAAAGCTGTCGGTACGAGTGCACACAGAAATGAAGTGGCCATCCCTGTGACCTATGTAAAGCTGTCGGTACGAGTGCACACAGAAATGAAGTGGCCATCCATGTGACCTATGTAAAGCTGTCGGTACGAGTGCACACAGAAATGAAGTGGCCATCCATGTGACCTTATGTAAAGCTGTCGGTACGAGTGCACACAGAAATGAAGTGGCCATCCATGTGACCTATGTAAAGCTGTCGGTACGAGTGCACACAGAAATGAAGTGGCCATCCATGTGTTGTATGTAAAGCTGTCGGTACGAGTGCACACAGAAATGAAGTGGCCATCCATGTGACCTATGTAAAGCTGTCGGTACGAGTGCACACAGAAATGAAGTGGCCATCCATGTGTTGTATGTAAAGCTGTCGGTACGAGTGCACACAGAAATGAAGTGGCCATCCCTGTGACCTATGTAAAGCTGTCGGTACGAGTGCACACAGAAATGAAGTGGCCATCCATGTGACCTATGTAAAGCTGTCGGTACGAGTGCACACAGAAATGAAGTGGCCATCCATGTGACCTATGTAAAGCTGTCGGTACGAGTGCACACAGAAATGAAGTGGCCATCCATGTGACCTATGTAAAGCTGTCGGTACGAGTGCACACAGAAATGAAGTGGCCATCCATGTGACCTATGTAAAGCTGTCGGTACGAGTGCACACAGAAATGAAGTGGCCATCCATGTGACCTTTGTAAAGCTGTCGGTACGAGTGCACACAGAAATGAAGTGGCCATCCCTGTGACCTATGTAAAGCTGTCGGTACGAGTGCACACAGAAATGAAGTGACCATCCATGTGTTGTATGTAAAGCTGTCAGTACGAGTGCACACAGAAATGAAGTGGCCATCCATGTGACCTATGTAAAGCTGTCGGTATGAGTGCACACAGAAATGAAGTGGCCATCCATGTGTTGTATGTAAAGCTGTCGGTACGAGTGTACACAGAAATGAAGTGGCTATCCATGTGTTGTATGTAAAGCTGTCGGTACGAGTGTACACAGAAATGAAGTGGCCATCCATGTGACCTTTGTAAAGCTGTCGGTACGAGTGCACACAGAAATGAAATGGCCATCCATGTGACCTATGTAAAGCTGTCAGTACGAGTGCACACAGAAATGAAGTGGCCATCCATGTGTTGTATGTAAAGCTGTCGGTACGAGTGCACACAGAAATGAAGTGGCCATCCCTGTGACCTATGTAAAGCTGTCGGTACGAGTGCACACAGAAATGAAGTGGCCATCCATGTGACCTTTGTAAAGCTGTCGGTACGAGTGCACACAGAAATGAAGTGGCCATCCATGTGTTGTATGTAAAGCTGTCGATACGAGTGCACACAGAAATGAAGTGGCCATCCCTGTGACCTATGTAAAGCTGTCGGTACGAGCGCACACAGAAATGAAGTGGCCATCCATGTGACCTATGTAAAGCTGTCGGTACGAGTGCACACAGAAATGAAGTGGCCATCCATGTGTTGTATGTAAAGCTGTCGGTACGAATGCACACAGAAATGAAGTGACCATCCATGTGTTGTATGTAAAGCTGTCAGTACGAGTGTACACAGAAATGAAGTGGCCATCCATGTGACCTATGTAAAGCTGTCGGTATGAGTGCACACAGAAATGAAGTGGCCATCCATGTGTTGTATGTAAAGCTGTCGGTACGAGTGTACACAGAAATGAAGTGGCTATCCATGTGTTGTATGTAAAGCTGTCGGTACGAGTGTACACAGAAATGAAGTGGCCATACATGTGACCTTTGTAAAGCTGTCGGTACGAGTGCACACAGAAATGAAGTGGCCATCCATGTGACCTATGTAAAGCTGTCAGTACGAGTGCACACAGAAATGAAATGGCCATCCATGTGACCTATGTAAAGCTGTCAGTACGAGTGCACACAGAAATGAAGTGGCCATCCATGTGTTGTATGTAAAGCTGTCGGTACGAGTGCACACAGAAATGAAGTGGCCATCCCTGTGACCTATGTAAAGCTGTCGGTACGAGTGCACACAGAAATGAAGTGGCCATCCATGTGACCTTTGTAAAGCTGTCGGTACGAGTGCACACAGAAATGAAGTGGCCATCCATGTGTTGTATGTAAAGCTGTCGATACGAGTGCACACAGAAATGAAGTGGCCATCCCTGTGACCTATGTAAAGCTGTCGGTACGAGCGCACACAGAAATGAAGTGGCCATCCATGTGACCTATGTAAAGCTGTCGGTACGAGTGCACACAGAAATGAAGTGGCCATCCATGTGTTGTATGTAAAGCTGTCGGTACGAATGCACACAGAAATGAAGTGACCATCCATGTGTTGTATGTAAAGCTGTCAGTACGAGTGTACACAGAAATGAAGTGGCCATCCATGTGACCTATGTAAAGCTGTCGGTATGAGTGCACACAGAAATGAAGTGGCCATCCATGTGTTGTATGTAAAGCTGTCGGTACGAGTGTACACAGAAATGAAGTGGCTATCCATGTGTTGTATGTAAAGCTGTCGGTACGAGTGTACACAGAAATGAAGTGGCCATACATGTGACCTTTGTAAAGCTGTCGGTACGAGTGCACACAGAAATGAAGTGGCCATCCATGTGACCTATGTAAAGCTGTCAGTACGAGTGCACACAGAAATGAAGTGGCCATCCATGTGACCTTTGTAAAGCTGTCGGTACGAGTGCACACAGAAATAAAGTGGCCATCCATGTGACCTATGTAAAGCTGTCGGTACGAGTGCACACAGAAATGAAGTGGCCATCCATATGACCTATGTAAAGCTGTCGGTACGAGTGCACACAGAAATGAAGTGGCCATCCATGTGTCCTATGTAAAGCTGTCGGTACGAATGCACACAGAAATGAAGTGGCCATCCATGTGACCTATGTAAAGCTGTCGGTACGAGTGCACACAGAAATGGAAAATGATTTGTATTGCAGAGTGGTAAGCTGGTTATGAAGATGTTTCAGAAGATACAGGAGTTGATAGACGACCCTGAGGCCCTCGTCTTTGTGCTCATTGATGAGGTATTTTCTCTTCTTGTTTGCATTATGATGAGGTTATGTGAATTACACTATGGGGCGTCCGTGGCCACGTGGTTTGCATTATGATGAAGTTATGTGAATTACACTATGGGGCGTCCGTGACCGCGTGGTTTGCATTATGATGAGGTTATGTGAATTACACTGGGGCGTCCGTGGCCACGTGGTTTGCATTATGATGAGGTTATGTGAATTACACTATGGGGCGTCAGTGGCCGGGTGGTTTGCATTACGATGAGGTTATGTGAATTACACTATGGGGCGTCCGTGGCCGGGTGGTTTGCATTATGATGAGGTTATGTGAATTACACTATGGGGCGTCCGTGGCTGAGTAGTTTAATTCGTTCACTTCAAATCACATGCCGCTCGCCTCTGCTGGTTCGTATCCCACTAGGGGTGTCGAGTTATTTCATGTGAGGAAGTTATCCAGATGGCTTGTGGAAGGTCGGTGGTTCTACCCATGTGCCCACCCGTGCATGAAATACTGCTTAATTATACATCCGGGTCTTCCTCTACAAATTATAGCTGGAAAAAGTCACCCTATGAGTTTGTGCAATTTTAAACCCCAAAAACAAACAAACAATTACACCGTTTATTTCTTACATTAATTTATTTAGGGTGGGGGTGGGCATGCTTTGATTGTATTTCTCCAAGTAGCATCCAAAAATGTGTTACAATTTGGCATAGTCTCCCTAAGACAATATTTCATCTGGTGCAAACTGTGTACACCAGAAATGTTACTGATCTTTCTAACTTGCATTGTTTGTAATACGTCTCCATGCCTAGTGGTTAAAATGTCTGCCTATGGAGTTGGAAGTCGAAGATTCGAACCTTTTGAGGGGTTCGTTCTAATATGGCCTGTTTGTTATCCGTATGCTAGTTAAATAATGGTTACAGATTCCTATCAGCCCGGCATGTGCCTTGCAAGGATACGATTCAGGAAGTGCTGATGTTCATAACAGGTGTCTCATAAGTCAGAAACCCTTTAAATAGGGGCGACATTATAACAAATAAACATTTTTTAGTACATTTTACCCGTTAATGTAATCAGATTATTATTTACATTTATTATCCACGTGTAGGTGGAAAGCCTGACCGCGGCTAGGAAGAGCGCTATGGCTGGGAGCGAGCCGTCGGATGCTATCCGGGTTGTAAATGCCGTACTTACCCAGTTGGATCAGATCAAACGGTAAGCTTGACCTCAAACACATCAGTTTTAGCCTCAGTCATGTAATGGATACAATATTCGCCTTGTAATCGAAAAGTTGTGAGTTTGAATCCCGCCAGAGCCACGTTGCTATTGTCCTCAGTTAATTCCACATTGCCTCTTCTCTCTCCCTCATAGCTATGGATTCCATCAAGAATGAGGTCTCGAGAGCGATTGAACTAATGTTGTAAGTGGAAGTCGTGATAGCGCAGTGGATGCGCGTTCGCTTCAGGTGCGAAAGGTCTGGAGTTCGAGCCCCACTGGAGCTGTTAACGATTGTGCCCTTAGGCAAGGCATTTAATTTCCACGCTGCCTCTTCTCTCTTCCTCGTGGCGATGGATTCCATCAGGAATGAGGTCTCGAGAGTGATTAATATAAGTTATAAGAACTTGTTTCGCAATCGAGCTAAAATAAATTTGTATAAATTAAAATTAATGTTATAAGGAAGAACTTTTTTCGCAATTAAACTAAAAGAAATGTTCATGGTTCAGGTTAACACATTCTCCAGGAGAGTTGGTTTATCTCTCCATTATGTGGTGCAATTAGGTTTTGCAAACAGTCTGGTTATACGAGTCGAGGTAATAGCCATATTTATTTGGTTACAAATATACGAAGTGAAAAGTCTGCCTCCTTGGTCGAGTGGTTAAGGTCGCTGACTTGTATACCACTGTAACTTATCATCACTGATGGTCACGGGTTCGAGCCCCGCTCATGCCGTGTCTCATTTATATGAAAAAGTTGGCAGTTTCTTACGGAGGTTGGTGCACCCAAGTACTGGTTAACCGCTGGAGCCTGCCCAGGAAAGGTGTTGTTAAGTAAACTGCCCGCCGGCGATATAGCCCAAAATGGTGCTGATGCAGGCGTAAAACCCGAAATATAACATTTAGCGAAGTGAAAATTGTCTCTGACAATGACATTAAATTATCCGATAATAATCACAGTCAGTCGAGCCGCTTTTAGTGGTCACACGATTTATAAGAAGAATATTTGTTTGTTTTAGTGTGTGATCAAATTATATTTCACTGAACAAACATTGAAAACATGACCACTCGTGATGATAATAGCTCTCTATGTTCATGAGTGAACTATTATTTGATCATTCACTTAAACTAACACATTTTTCTATCTATTTTAGTCTGAATAATGTTTTTATGATAGAAAGCGACGCAACTGCGCGCTCAATGGCACTAGACCGTTGTGTTTAGATAAGCACAAATGACGAGTTCTTACAACTTATTAATCACTCTCGAGACATCATTCCTGATGGAATCAGCCATGAGAGAGAGAGAAGAGACAACATGGAATATAAGTGCCTTGCCTAAGGGCACAATCGTAACAGCTCCAGCGGGACTCGAACTCCAGACCTTTCACACCTGAAGCGAACGTGCATCCACTGCGGTATCATGACTTCCACATAAATGACTTCATAAAAGGTGTCATAAAAACGTCACTAACTGTAGGAGTCTGAAACTGTAGGAGTCTGAAAACTGTAGGAGTCTGAAACTGTAGGAGTCTGAAAACTGTAGGAGTCTGAAACTGTATGAGTCTGAAAACTGTAGGAGTCTGAAACTGTAGGAGTCTGAAACTGTAGGAGTCTGAATACTGTAGGAGTCTGAAACTGTATGAGTCTGAAAACTGTAGGAGTCTGAAACTGTAGGAGTCTGAAAACTGTAGGAGTCTGAAAACTAGGAGTCTGAAACTGTAGGCGTCTGATACTGTAGGAGTCTGAAACTGTAGGAGTCTGAAACTGTAGGAGTCTGAAAACTGTAGGAGTCTGAAAACTGTAGGAGTCTGAAAACTGTAGGAGCTGAACTGAGAGTCTGAAACTGTAGGAGTCTGAAAACTGTAGGAGTTTGAAACTGTAGGAGTCTGAAACTGTAGGAGTCTGAAACTGTAGGAGTCTGAAAACTGTAGGAGTCTGAAACTGTAGGAGTCTGATACTGTAGGAGTCTGAAACTGTAGGAGTCTGAAACTGTAGGAGTCTGAAAACTGTAGGAGTCTGAAAACTGTAGGAGTCTGAAAACTGTAGGAGTCTGGAGTCTGATACTGTAGGAGTCTGGAGTCTGATACTGTAGGAGTCTGGAGTCTGATACTGTAGGAGTCTGAAACTGTAGGAGTCTTGAAACTGTAGGAGTCTTGAAACTGTAGGAGTCTGAAAACATTTGCGTTCACAACATTTCAACCTGTAGCTGCTAGGTACCACACGTGCAGCGGCTAGGTACCACACGTGCAGCGGCTAGGTACCACACGTGCAGCGGCTAGGTACCAACCTGTAGCTGCTAGGTACCACATGTGCAGCGGCTAGGTACCAACCTGTAGCTGCTAGGTACCACACGTGCAGCGGCTAGGTACCAACCTGTAGCTGCTAGGTACCACACGTGCAGCGGCTAGGTACCACACGTGCAGCGGCTAGGTACCACATGTGCAGCGGCTAGGTACCAACCTGTAGCTGCTAGGTACCACATGTGCAGCGGCTAGGTACCAACCTGTAGCTGCTAGGTACCACACGTGCAGCGGCTAGGTACCAACCTGTAGCTGCTAGGTACCACACGTGCAGTGGCTAGGTACCAACCTGTAGCTGCTAGGTACCACACGTGCAGCGGCTAGGTACCAACCTGTAGCTGCTAGGTACCACACGTGCAGCGGCTAGGTACCAACTGTAGCTGCTAGGTACCACACGTGCAGCGGCTAGGTACCAACCTGTAGCTGCTAGGTACCAACTGTAGCTGCTAGGTACCACACGTGCAGCGGCTAGGTACCAACCTGTAGCTGCTAGGTACCACACGTGCAGCGGCTAGGTACCAACCTGTAGCTGCTAGGTACCACACGTGTAGCGGCTAGGTACCAACCTGTAGCTGCTAGGTACCACACGTGCAGCGGCTAGGTACCAACCTGTAGCTGCTAGGTACACACGTGCAGCGGCGGTACCACACGTGTAGCGGCTAGGTACCAACCTGTAGCTGCTAGGTACCACACGTGCAGCGGCTAGGTACCACACGTGCAGTGGCTAGGTACCAACCTGTAGCTGCTAGGTACCACATGTGCAGCGGCTAGGTACCACACGTGCAGCGGCTAGGTACCACACGTGCAGCGGCTAGGTACCACACGTGCAGCGGCTAGGTACCACATGTGCAGCGGCTAGGTACCACACGTGCAGCGGTAGGTACCAACCTGTAGCTGCTAGGTACCAACCTGTAGCTGCTAGGTACCACACGTGCAGCCGCTAGGTACCACGCATGCAGCGGCTAGGTACCACACGTGCAGCGGCTAGGTACCAACCTGTAGCTGCTAGGTACCACACGTGCAGCGGCTAGGTACCACATGTGCAGCGGCTAGGTACCACACGTGCAGCGGCTAGGTACCAACCTGTAGCTACCACACGTGCAGCGGCTAGGTATCACAGTGCAGCAGCTAGGTACCAACCTGTAGCTGCTAGGTACCACACGTGCAGCGGCTAGGTACCACACTGCAGCGGCTAGGTACCAACCTGTAGCTGCTAGGTACCACACGTGCAGCGGCTAGGTACCACACGTGCAGCGGCTAGGTACCACACGTGCAGCGGCTAGGTACCAACCTGTAGCTGCTAAGTACCACACGTGCAGCGGCTAGGTACCACACGTGCAGCGGCTAGGTACCACACGTGCAGCGGCTAGGTACTAACCTATAGCTGCTAGGTACCAACCTGTAGCTGCTAGGTACCAACCTGTAGCTGCTAGGTACCAACCTGTAGCGGCTAGGTACCAACCTGTAGCTGCTAGGTATCAACCTGTAGCTGCTAGGTACCAACCTGTAGCTGCTAGGTACCAACCTGTAGCTGCTAGGTACCACACGTGCAGTGGCTAGGTACCACACGTGCAGTGGCTAGGTACCAACCTGTAGCTGCTAGGTACCACATGTGCAGCGGCTAGGTACCACACGTGCAGCGGCTAGGTACCACACGTGCAGCGGCTAGGTACCACACGTGCAGCGGCTAGGTACCACACGTGCAGCGGCTAGGTACCACACGTGCAGCGGCTAGGTACCACACGTGCAGCGGCTAGGTACCACACGTGCAGCGGCTAGGTACCACACGTGCAGCGGCTAGGTACCACACATGCAGCGGCTAGGTACCACACGTGCAGCGGCTAGGTACCAACCTGTAGCTGCTAGGTACCACACGTGCAGCGGCTAGGTACCACATGTGCAGCGGCTAGGTACCACACGTGCAGCGGCTAGGTACCAACCTGTAGCTACCACACGTGCAGCGGCTAGGTATCACACGTGCAGCAGCTAGGTACCAACCTGTAGCTGCTCGGTACCACACGTGCAGCGGCTAGGTACCACACGTGCAGCGGCTAGGTACCAACCTGTAGCTGCTAGGTACCACACGTGCAGCGGCTAGGTACCACACGTGCAGCGGCTAGGTACCACACGTGCAGCGGCTAGGTACCAACCTGTAGCTGCTAAGTACCACACGTGCAGCGGCTAGGTACCACACGTGCAGCGGCTAGGTACCACACGTGCAGCGGCTAGGTACTAACCTATAGCTGCTAGGTACCAACCTGTAGCTGCTAGGTACCAACCTGTAGCTGCTAGGTACCAACCTGTAGCGGCTAGGTACCAACCTGTAGCTGCTAGGTATCAACCTGTAGCTGCTAGGTACCAACCTGTAGCTGCTAGGTACCAACCTGTAGCTGCTAGGTACCACACGTGCAGTGGCTAGGTACCACACGTGCAGTGGCTAGGTACCAACCTGTAGCTGCTAGGTACCACACGTGCAGTGGCTAGGTACCACACGTGCAGCGGCTAGGTACCAACCTGTAGCTGCTAGGTACCACATGTGCAAAGCAGTGAGAAATATAATGTTTATAAATAAAAACTGCTTTCAACCAGTGGACTAACGCATTCATTTTTATCTCATTGATTGACATGTTTCATTGAAAAGCAGAAAATAAATAGAATTATCCGATAATGACTGCAGTCAGTTGTGCCGCTTGTTTGCGTGTGTTACGTTTATTTATCGTCGCTACCGGGTGCACATATGAGCGACTCCTCCTGAAGAGATTAGTCATTTTAGTGTTTGGAGGATAGTGCAATGATACAGACAGAGACCCATTCCAGAGTTTTTTTGCGTGCACAGTGTAAAGCACCGACACAAGATCTCGGTTTAAAGTCCCATCTGAAAGACTGTTAATTTTATATGGTCAGACGGGGGATTGAACCTGCGATCCCTGGATTACCAGTCCAGCGTGTTACCACTGGGCTACAGATCCGTCTGTGCGATCCCTGGATTACCAGTCCAACGTGTTACCACTGGGCTACAGATCCGTCTGTGCTATCCCTGGATTACCAGTCCAGCGTCACTGGACTACAGATCCGTCTGTGCGATCCCTGGATTACCAGTCCGTGTTACCACTGGACTACAGATCCGTCTGTGCGATCCCTGGATTATCAGTCCAGCGTGTTACCACTGGACTACAGATCCGTCTGTGCGATCCCTGGATTACCAGTCCAGCGTGTTACCACTGGACTACAGATCCGTCTGTGCGATCCCTGGATTACCAGTCCAGCGTGTTACCACTGGGCTACAGATCCGTCTGTGCGATCCCTGGATTACCAGTCCAACGTGTTACCACTGGGCTACAGATCCGTCTGTGCGATCCCTGGATTACCAGTCCAGCGTCACTGGACTACAGATCCGTCTGTGCAATCCCTGGATTACCAGTCCAACGTGTTACCACTGGACTACAGATCCGTCTGTGCGATCCCTAGATTATCAGTCCAGCGTGTTACCACTGGACTACAGATCCGTCTGTGCGATCCCTGGATTACCAGTCCAGCGTGTTACCACTGGACTACAGATCCGTCTGTGCGACCCCTGGATTACCAGTCCAACGTGTTACCACTGGACTACAGATCCGTCTGTGCGATCCCTGGATTACCAGTCCAGCGTGTTACCACTGGACTACAGATCCGTCTGTGCGACCCCTGGATTACCAGTCCAACGTGTTACCACTGGACTACAGATCCGTCTGTGCGATCCCTGGATTACCAGTCCAGCGTGTTACCACTGGGCTACAGATGCGTCTGTGCGATCCCTGGATTACCAGTCCAGCGTGTTACCACTGGACTACAGATCCGTCTGTTGAGCCTCTTATTTAGTCGCACCATTTATAAGAGGAATATTTGTGTTAGTGTTTTAGTGTTTGTGTGTTAGTGTGTTAGTGTTAGTGTTTTAGTGTTTGTGTTGTGTTTTAGTGTTTGTGTTTGTGTTAGTGTTTGTGTGTTAGTGTTAAGTGTTAGTGTGTTTGTGTGTTAGTGTTTTAGTGTTTGTGTTTGAGTGTTTGTGTTAGTGTTTTAGTGTTTGTGTTGTGTGTTAGTGTTTTAGTGTTTTAGCAGGGATCAGTTTAGAGGGCGATGTGGGCGAAATTGTCGCCCTAGGGACCCTGACTTCGCCCTCTGTGGGCCCCACACGCTTCTCATTTCTCCCAAAAATGCTGACCAAGAATGAACCCTGGTTTTAGTGTTAGTGTTTTAGTGTTTTAGTGTTTTAGTGTTTGTGTTTTAGTGTGTTAGTGTTTTAGTGTTAGTGTTTGTGTGTTAGTGTTTTAGTGTTTTAGTGTTTTAGTGTTAGTGTTTGTGTGTTAGTGTTAGTGTTTTAGTGTTTTAGTGTGTTAGTGTTTGTGTGTTAGTGTTAGTGTTAGTGTTTTAGTGTTTAGTGTTTTAGTGTTAGTGTTTTAGTGTTAGTGTTTTAGTGTTTGTGTGTTAGTGTTTGTGTGTTAGTGTTAGTGTTTTAGTGTTAGTGTTTTAGTGTTAGTGTTTTAGTGTTAGTGTTTTAGTGTTAGTGTTTTAGTGTTTGTGTGTTAGTGTTTGTTTTAGTGTTTTAGTGTTTGTGTGTTAGTGTTAGTGTTTTAGTGTTTTAGTGTTAGTGTTTGTGTGTTAGTGTTAGTGTTAGTGTTTTAGTGTTTTAGTGTTAGTGTTTGTGTGTTAGTGTTTTAGTGTTTTAGTGTGTTAGTGTTTTAGTGTTTGTGTGTTAGTGTTAGTGTTTTAGTGTTAGTGTTTTAGTGTGTTAGTGTTTTAGTGTTTGTGTGTTAGTGTTTTAGTGTTTGTGTGTTAGTGTTAGTGTTTTAGTGTTAGTGTTTTAGTGTTTGTGTGTTAGTGTTAGTGTTTTAGTGTTAGTGTTTTGTGTGTTAGTGTTAGTGTTTTAGTGTTAGTGTTTGTGTGTAGTGTTAGGTTTTAGTGTTGTTAGTGTTAGTGTTTTAGTGTTAGTGTTTTAGTGTTAGTGTTTTAGTGTTTGTGTGTTAGTGTTAGTCTTTTAGTGTTAGTGTTAGTGTTTTAGTGTTTTAGTGTTAGTGTTTTAGTGTTAGTGTTTTAGTGTTTTAGTGTTTTAGTGTTAGTGTTTTAGTGTTAGTGTTTTAGTGTTTTAGTGTTTTAGTGTTAGTGTTTTAGTGTTTTAGTGTTAGTGTTTTAGTGTTAGTGTTTTAGTGTTAGTGTTTTAGTGTTAGTGTTAGTGTTTTAGTGTTTGATCAAATTATATTTCACCGAACAAACATATTAAAAATATTATTATTTTGAGTGGTTTGATAATAATACCTTTCTATGTCTATATAGTGATATATAATTGGATCGTTCACTTTTTTCAAATTTTCTTTTTATTTTAGGCCTGAGCTAAATCCCCCCTCCCCCACTGACTAACATGTTTCTATCGACAGATATCCAAATGTGATGATATTAACTACATCGAATGTGACTGGGGCTATCGACTTGGCATTTGTGGACAGGGCAGATATCAAACAGTATATCGGTCCGCCCTCGCCCGCAGCCATATATAGCATCTACAGGTCCTGTGTACATGAACTTGTCAAGGTACGTACAAGCCAGCATTGTTAAATACTAGTATCCTCTTGTCTATGTTCATTGTTCATGTATCATTTCCTTTACTTTATGACCTGCCATGTTTGCACACATCATATATTTAGGAAAGGGTCTCCGTGTGTTGTTATAGTTATTGACTCCAATCAGTTCACACGTAGCACTGAATGTTCGAATCCAACCATTGTATGTGGCATAGTGTTTAAGGCATCCGTCTACAAAGCAGAACGTTGATGGTACGAACCTCGTCGGGGGTTCATTCTGATATGGCTTGTTGGTGACCTAGTTAAATAAAGGTTACTGATTGCCGATAAGCCTGGTGCCTGGCCTTCAAGGATAGGATTCGGGAAGTACTGATGTTCATAAGAGATGTCTCGCAAGTCAGAAATGGTTGACCCTATAAACTGAATCTGTTCAAAGGTGCTGGGGATAATTCTTATCTAGTATCTCTAATAACTAGGGATGGCAACGAATATTCGCTTGGATGTCTGAATATCTGAATACGGTACTATTTCAATATTATAAAAATATTATATTTGCAAAAATGAAATAAACTGTCATAAATTCAGATATGTTGTTTCATTTTGAATCCATAATTAAACCTTGCAATACAAAATCTCCCCAGGAGGTGTGAGTAAACCATGTTGTGGTCGCATCCATGGCAGGGGTTAATTGACACTTTGCCATGTAATCGGATAATTACAGTAGGTGCTAAGGTAGGTAGTGTTTTATTTTTATGAATTAATTTATAAACCTGTTGATCGTTAATGATTGAACAAATTCAACGTTACAAATAAGTTGTTTGCAAATTGTTGCTGCTTGATGAATATGAGTTGTCTTTAATTATGATGTCAAAACTATTTAGACCAGAAAATTCCTTTGAAATATTACAGAAACTTTGCAACAACATCCATCGCATGTATCATTAATTTTTAACTAACTGCTCGATATTACCAAAAAGTACTATTTACAGTACGATTTTTATGATATTGTCCTCAAAAATGCTGCCCGCTCAGTCACGTTTGGAAAGACTTCAATCATTCTGAGAAGAAGAAATGTGATTTAACATATTCGGGTACAACATCAAATCTGAATAATCATTTGAAAACCAAACACCTTCAACGGGAAGCAGTTCATGTGACATTGGCTTCATTTGGGAAAATGCCCACGAATGTACAGTTGCCGATAACACTAACTAAATGACCATATAGGATATATATTTCTTCTAAGGAGCGTCCGTCCGTGGCGAGTGGTTGGTGTCCTTGACTTCAAATCACTTGCCCCATCACTGCTGTAGGTTCGAAATCCACTGGGGATTGTCAAAATATTTAAAATATGGAGGCTATCAGATGATGACGTTTCAGTTTCGTTACACCTCGCCTCTGTCCAACCATGTGGCCGCGCGGCGTTCCAAGTAGATTATGTTCCGACGTTCCTAGCACTGTCGATTATTCGTGATGTGTAGATTTGCCGGATGTTCTCTTGTAGTGTCTGTTGATTGTGCGATAAAACGTGACATCTTGAAGCAGCTTCTTCTTCCTTTTCAGGGTGACAAGTCCCGAGGTGTTGGCAGTTTCTTTGGTCCAAAATGGTCCAATTTAGAGCCACTCTCTCATCTCACTGTGGGTCCTTCCACAGCAGTATATTAGCAGATCTAACAGGTGGACATCTGATCGTCCAGGTCGTCACCTCCACCGCTTCTGTAGATCTGTAGAACAGCGATGCTGGAGCGTGTGTCCCGTGTCGCTAGTTCGACAACACATTTTGTGCTGCTGTGAAATGTGCCCCGACCGTGCCGTGCACTATGACACAGGGAAAGCCATCCAGCAGACTTGTGGAAGGTTGGTGGATCTACCCAGATACCTGCACCCGGGGTCGTCCTGAAGGAAAGAAAAGTTGGACAGTCGCCATGTGACCTAAGAAGTTGGCACGACTTTAAAATAACCAATTTAACCATAATTATTGTGTTTGTTGCCGAGTTATGGGTCATATTTTCAACCTGGTTAATTTTTTTTCAGACTGGGATTATTATATCGGAACAGGCTGTGCTGGATCTGAGAGCCCTGGAATTCATGAGATTTGTTGAAAATGACATCACAAGAGACAGCCTACATCTCTGGGAAATATCAGGGTGAATTGACTTTCTGGTTATAATGGCCGTGGCAAGACGCGTAAATCTACATTACCGCTTATCTCTCCCTCGGGGCGATGGATTCCATTAGGAATGAGGGCTCGAGAGCAATTAATCTGATGTTGTGAAAACTTGTTTCGCAATCGAGCTAAAATACATTTAAGACATATGTATATAAAGATTGGAAAATATGGTTTCGCAACCGATTTACTTTATTTATGTATATACTTACGGACAAAAGTTTTGCACGGGTATATATCAGCAATGAAAGTCAATAACAAGTAGTACCACAGTTATATTGCTCTATGCAATATGTTGTTTATAATATTCAGCAAAATATTTCAACTGTTTTGCATTTCGTTTTTAGTTCAACCAGCAATATTCAAGATGAGCGTGTGTGTGTTTTACGTTTATTTATCGTCGCTACCGGTTGCCCATATGAGCGACGCCTCCTGAAAAGATTAGTCATTTTAGATTTTCGGAGGATAGTGCATGATACAGACAGAGACCTATTCCAGAGTCTCCTCTGGTTCTTTTACGTGCACGGCGTAAAGCACCGACACGAGACCTCGGTTTAACGTCCCATCTGAAAGACTGTTAATTTTATTAGGATGATCGAACCTGCTGTCCCTGGATTACCAGTCCAGTGTGTTAGCCACTGAACTACGTATCCGTCTGTATTCAGGATGATTGTGTATATATACACTCTAGTAATAGTGTCAGTGACGACTTCACAGAAGGTTTCACAAATAAACATGTTCACCTACTTGCCAACCGACTTACAGCAGCTTGTTCTATGGACTGATGTCGCGATGAACAGATATTTAGTTTAAACATATTTTATTTCCCAATATAATACATATTGAACAATGCATACACCACGCATAATCAGAATACAGAAACAGGATTAGAATGGAAGACAGAGTCTTATATAATTCTTCTCCTCACAGATATTTGTTTGACCGTGTGCATGATGTAGTGCTCAAGGGGATGTTGGGAGGGGGTGGCTGCAAGGCTGGATAGTCCCCATCGAAACAAATCTTCTTTGAGAATTGTAATGTTTCTTGCTTTCCGTTTTCTATAGCAAATTCCACCAACTCCAAAGGGAAGTAACTCCTTCGGCACTAAAGCTAATTTATAATTTCACACATCTACTAAATTGTAAGACTAGATTTAGAAAGAAAACGACATAATTGAAGATTAGTTTTCTTAAGTTAACGGTTAGTTTTAGTTTATAAAAATTTATATTAGCTTGATTGTGAAACAAGTTCTTACAACTTATATTAATCACTCTCGAGACCTCATTCCTGATGGAATCCATCGCCATGAGGGAGAGAGAAGAGGCAACGTGGAATTTAAATGCCTTGCCTAAGGGCACAATCGTAACTCCGGACCTTTCGCACCTGAAGCGACCGCACATAATTAAAGTTAAATATTTAATTATGTGTTCATTGAAAATGATATATTACGCAATGAAGTTTTGTCAGTAACATGTAGTTGCATACTTTGTTTTGCTTGCGAGTGAATACAATTTTATGTTGGGTTGAAGTTTTACTTTTACGTATACTAAGCACTCCAATGCAAAAATAAGACTCATATACATTATTGTATTTATGATATTATGATATATTAATGATTACGCTTATAAAGATGATCTTGTTTGTATAATTAAAGGGAATATGCAATTACAATTTCACTGAAATTATCTACCCCAAATTGTGAAATTAGACATCGGAAATGTGCTTATATAGTGACATTCTCCTTGTCATCATTTCTACTATTCAAATTTATGATTTAAATTTCACGATTTCAACTTCACAAATTCACGATTTCAACATCACGAATTCAAGATTTCAACCATGTGCTTTTAACTTCCACAAATTCACAGTTTTTACTTAGCGATTTCGACTTCAAGAATTTGCGATTTCAACTTCATGAAATTCGTGAAGTTGAAATCATGAAATAGCAAATTTTGCCATCTGTCTTGCGTAGAAATGAGATTATACTGAAGCGTATGCTACTTTACTGTAAGGTTTGTGAAAAAATATCCCCGCAAAGAATTCCTGTTCTACAGCAACTTGAAAATATGAAAAATATCAAACAAAAATATAATATGCCCGGATACCCAGATAGTGCTCTTGCTACGTTTCTTAAGAAACAGGCTTAGGTATTGTATCATAATGGGACATTTAAGAAATCAGCTTGAAAATAGGAGAGAAAAAATGCCAGATCACTTTAGTACCACATTATTAGATTGAAATCTGCATTAGGCTAAAAACAGTATAATTTAAGATTCTCGGATGATTTTGATTGATAGCTTTTTATGTTCCAGTAATGTGATATTCCCATTTTCATTTCCAAGGCAAAAATATTATGATGTTTGTTGGTGGTGCATGCTGCAGATGAGCATCTCTAAATTATAAGGTTTATATAAAATGAACTTGCAGAATATATGTGTGGCCGAGTGGTTACGGTCGTTGACTTCAAATCAAACCACTTGTCCCACACTGCTGTAGGTTCAAATCCCAATGGGTGTGTCGAATGATTTCATGCGACTCCAGTTGGCTTGCGGTAGGTCTGTGGTTCTACCCGGGTGCCTGTCCGTGCCTGCAATACTGTACGGAGTGGCACTGGGATCTTCCTCTAAGGGGTCAATTGGTGTACCCTTCATCTGTTAAGTCATTTAAGTCAAGTTAAAAAGACAGAGATATCTCAATAAATGCAACAGTATGAGCAGTATCGATTTTAAATATCAGTCCTTATTGATATTACGGTTGCCCTAGGGGCATTAATAAGGAAGAATGTTGTATTGTGATTGTAGCATGTCATGTGAAAAATGTAGCGTACTCTGACTGTCCGTCCGTCCGTCCCTGTGGCTAGCTTCTTGTTTTATTCTATTTTCAGAAAAAGTCATGGACTGAGTGGAAGAAGCTTGAGAAAGTTACCATTTATTGCTCACGCTGTTTTTGTTCAGGTATGGGCATAAATATATAGCAACTTACACAAGTGGTGATTTCATGTGCCAAAATGTACACCTACCGTAATAGCAAACTTCCAAAACGAGTTTCATAAAATATGGTATAAAATCATGCACTCTGGTACTGTCTGCTTCTGTCTCTTACCATAGTTGTACTGTGGTATGGCCGGCGGGTCACTGTGGCCGAGTGGTTACGGTTAAGGCCAGTAGCCCCTCACCGCTGCTGGGTCCAATCCCTCTTGTTGGTTCGAATTCAACTAGTGTGTCTAATTATTTCATGTGAGGAAGCTATCCAGCTGATTTATGGAAGGTCGGTGGTTCTACCTGTGCCCAAAATACTGCTCGGCGGACTCCTGTAGCCTTCCTCCACCAATAATAGCGAGAACACCATATGACCTTAGCTGTCGGTGCGGCGTTTAGTATGGTCTATTTCTCAGTGGCGAGAAATGATATAAACGCAGTATATATACCCCGCGAAAAAGATAGCACAGGCTAATATTATTATAACGGGTAAAAAGAAGTTTATTATCATTTATGTATGCATTACTTGGCACACAGGATTATTTATTACACCCTACGTATTGATTTGGCTTATTCGAAACCTATTTATAGTAATGTTTGTAAATAACACGTTATCGTTGGGCCATAGTAGATTTTACCTATATTTCAGAAACCAGAAGTGTTGATAAAAGAATTTTTGATAGCTCTGGACATGGCAGTGCAGCAACAGTTTAAAGAGAGAGATGATCTCGCGAGGGATTGACGAACGCTAGTAGTAGTGGTTGCATGTGATACGATCTCACAAACGATTGACACGTGCGTGCTAGATTGGACACGTGTGTGAAATGTGCTACTATAGACGTCTGTATGTGATTGGATTTTACAAAGGATTTAATTATGCAATATGTGCTACTACAGTTTATGTGATAGAATATTCACCCCATATATCGTGATTGTGTTCTGTGAGAACACTATCTTTTATTTTAGGAACTAATCGAGGGTTAATAGTTTCCATTGGGGTATGAACTACATTGGCGTGGTTAAAGTGTGTCAAATTATTTCATGTGAGGAAGCTATCTTGAAATACACCCAATGTAGTTCATACACCGATGGAAACTATTAAAGCAGCATTACATCGTAATAAAGGATGTTTTGGGTAAAATATAAATACTAATGTGTGTGTGTTTACAATAATCGAAATAGTCGCTCAGAAACGATAAAATTCCAATAAATTTATGAATTGTGACGATAAAATTTAAATTCCATTCCATGACATATTTCCAGAGTTTTCAGTTGCTAATAACAAAAGCACAGTAATGAATTGTCGTCTGCTACAATTATTTAAACTATATATAGCCTTTATTTTACCCAGCATGCAAATAGTTAGAACTGTCACCTGAGAGAAGTACCATATGTAAAATGACTTACCATAAACTAGCCAACCAAGGCACCAAATACAACATAACAATGCTTTAAATTGTGCCTAGGAAGCGAAGGCGTAAAACGGTGAGAATTAATATGATTTCGGGGCGTATAGTTTTTATTAGGTATATTTAATCATGACAGACTGCGAGGCATTTCAATTTCTCTAATAAAAGCTCTTTTAACTCATTAGAATGGATGAAATAAACTCCATTCTACAGTATTACAAATTATTTTCTATTAAACCCGTAGCCAGTTTAATGTAGTTGTAAACGAAATGAATCAATGTGAAATTGAATGATTTATATATTTAGAATGCTGAAAAAAGCAGTAAATGTGGTTTCTCAAAGACTATAAGGATGCTAATTAAGTAAAATGTTATTTCATGAATTGTATAATGTAGCTATGTGTTAGTCCTGTTATCTGTATATGTTTTACGTTTATTTATCGTCGCCACCGGTTACCCACATGAGCAACACCTCCTGAAGAGATTAGTCATTTTAGATTGTTGGAGGATAGTGCAATGATACAGACAGAGACCCATTCCAGAGTCTCCTCTGGTTCTTTTACGTGCACAGTGTAAAGCACCGACACGAGACCTCGGTTTAACGTCCCATTTTATTAGGGTCAGACGGGGAATGGACCCTGGATTACCAGTCCAGCGTGTTACCACTGGACTACAGATCCGTCTGTGCCGTTATCTGTAACAGACATGCAAAACAGTTCATGATTTAATTGTATGACATTTGTCAGAAAAGTAACTTTGTTGTTCAGTTAATCAGTTGTGAAGATGCTAGGATAAAATGTTGTTTGTGCGTTCACGAATTATTCTGCTATGTTGACTCCCTTCCATTAACGTGCAGATCTCGAGCTAGAACGCGATTTCGGAGAAATTGATATACTTTATTTTGGGGCTTCATGTGAATCTATAGCTCACCTGAGCTAAGCTAGATGAACTAGGCTGAGAGTGAGGTATTGTTGAGTCGTCTGTGGGCTGTCCCACTGAGGGTGTCTAATTCTTTCAAGTGAAGAAAGCTGAATTATGGGTCGGTGGTTCTACCTGGGTGTCTGTTGTCCGTGTCTGAAATACTGCTCAGAGTGGCATCCAGCGTCTTCCTCCACCAATATATAGCTGGAGAGTCACCATATGACCTAAGCTGTTGGCGCAACTTTAAACCTCAAAAAGAAACAAACAAAATTTCCGAGATGAGTGACACTGTGTCGTTACGTTCTTGTTGCTTCTGTGATATTGTTAATTTTATGTATTAACATTGTAAATTACAATGAAATATGTATCTCAATGAAATATGTATCTCAATGAAATATGTATCTCAATGAATGAAATATGTATCTCAATGAATGAAATATGTATCTCAATGAAATATGTATCTCAATGAAATATGTATCTCAATGAAATATTTATCTCAATGAAATATGTATGTCAATGAAATATGTATCTCAATGAAATATGTATCTCGATGAAATATGTATCTCGATGAAATATGTATCTCGATGAAATATGTATCTCAATGAAATATGTATCTCAATGAAATATGTGTATCAATGAAATATGTGTATCAATGAAATATGTGTATCAATGAAATATGTATCTCAATGAAATATGTATCTCAATGAAATATTTATCTCAATGAAATATGTATCTCAATGAAATATGTATCTCAATGAAATATGTATCTCAATGAAATATGTATCTCAATGAAATATGTGTATCAATGAAATATGTATCTCAATGAAATATGTATCTCAATGAAATATGTATAAATATGTATCTCAATGAAATATGTATCTCAATGAAATATGAAATTGTAAATAAAATATGAGGCAGTAAACAAAGCAAGTTTAATGTGTTTAGCATGAATGTGTAGTTATTTTGTTATCTCCCCTTGCATTTCGGCGAGGGATATTGTTTTTGCGTCGTCCCGCGTGTCAATCCATCAAGAGCCAGTTCTCGGTAACCAATGGGTGGAATTTTATGAAGCTTAGAATAAATATGTATCACCATAGTATTGCTGTGCACATGCACTTCGTTGGATCAACCGAGAAACACATAAGTTATTGCCCTTTAATTGACTAAACTTCTAGTACAGTTCTGAGGATTAATTCGAATATTGCTTGTTGGTGAGATTACTGTTGCTCAAGATTATCACAAATATTACAAACACGTGTATCATTTTGTTGTGAGGAAACTAGCTGTTATAATATGTAAACATAACTATTAATTTGTTATTTTTCATGATGTATTAAATGATGCATAGAAACACCTTTGTTGTTGTAACTGTCCATTGCACCAATGTAATTTGGAAGACTATAAAAACATGCAGAACTGTTCAACAATGTCCTGAAATTGACAAGAAACTATGTGACTTGTGCCCCAAAATCCTCACCCTTCCAAAATGTACCAGAATGCGATGCCCTCTATCCTATTGGTATTGCGTGGAAGTTGGGATAACGCAGTGTTAGCGTGTTTGTTGATGTGTGAGGCCCGGAGTTCACGCCCAGCTGTAGCCGTGTGATTGTGCCCTCAGGCAAGGCACTTCAATTCCACATTGCTTCTGCTCTCTCCCTCGTGGCGATGGATTCCTTCGTGATGGATTCCATCAGGATTGAGGTGTCTTGAGAGATTAATATCTGGGTCCATGCTGCTTTCAATTCAGTAGTGGGGCGACCATCCCCTACCCAGCGGGTCCTCAGGTGGCGGATAGGGGAAACAGCCCTCGGATATAGGGGTTAGCTGTGAATCAAATAAGCAGTCCCGGACCATATGGCGGTGTACCTACCAGGACGGGGCAGGATAGCACATGGCAAAGCTACTATTAAATACTCCACGTGTCCCACAACGGGTGCATCAGGCGAATATATGGACCGCCTTAAAAGTCCTAGCCTAAGGGTGAGGTAACCCCAACAGAAACCTCGAATGCTGAAGCCGGAAGTACTGGGCCGCAAGGCGCATTCTAATAAACCACGGTACTACGCATAACGCAATATGAATCACAATGACAGAAAGAGTAAACCGAGATGGTGCTGGACCAATGAAGACCCGCCAGGCAGGTACAGTGCCGGGTTCCATACCTCAAAGGAACCCATCCTTAGCTACTGGAGGTCACCCTAAGTCGCCCTGTGGAGCCAGGGGACGGCGAAGGACAGCTACTGGCCGAAACGTGAAGCAGAAACCTCTTGTGCTCATGCAGTGGAATGCTGAAGGAGTCTTTAACAAAAAGACTGAACTTGAGCAAGTACTACAGCACAAAGAGGTAAGTGTTTGCTGCATACAGGAAACACACCTGAACAAAGACAAGACGTTCAAAGTACGAGGCTACCAGTGCCTCCGAGCAGACCGACAAGACAGACACAAGGGTGGTGTGCTCACTCTACTCCGGAACAACATCAATGCGAGCGAAGTGAAAACCTACCTTGAAGGAGCAGAATACCAGGAGTTCAAGATCAAGACCAAATCAACTGAGTTGAACCTCGTCAACTACTACTGCCCAAATGACAAAGCCCTTGCCCTTGACACTATTGGAGTTTCAAACAGTCGATACATGGTTGTTGGTGACTTCAATAGTCATTCCCAGAGTTGGGGATATGCACAGTCTGATAGGCGTGGGGATGAAGTGGAGGACTGGCAGGATGAGCACAACTTGATTCTCGTCAACCAGCCATATGATGTGCCAACCTTCTACTCTAGGCGATGGCACACTACTACCTCTCCAGATATAGCATTCTGCACAGAGGACATCCAGAAAGGTACGGTTAGAGAAGTTGGCGATCAACTTGGTGGAAGTGACCACAAACCAGTGTTCCTCACACTCAGCAGTGAAGTGATACAGACAGACCATCCCTACCCTAGATGGAACTACAAGAAAGCCAAGTGGAGTCTCTTTGCTATTCGGTCCAATTCTCTTACTCGAGGCATACAGGTACAATGAAGAGATGTTAACAACGTGGTGAAAGAGTTCAACAGCTGCATACTCAAAGCTGCCCATGAAACCATCCTTAGAGGTGCGAGAAGAGAATACAAGCCCTACTGGACCAATCAGTTGCAGACCCTCCAAGATGAACTCACTGAAGCAAGGAACAGGGCAGAAGAACAGCCATCACAAGAAAACCATGAACAACTTCAGAAAGCAAAGGCACAGTTTCAAACATCTAAACTGGAAGCTACACGACGAAGTTGGAGGGAGAAAACTGCTGCCCTGAACCTTGAGAAGGACGGGAGGAAGTTGTGGAGGCTCACGAAACAGCTAAATGATGAAGAAAATAGCAGACAGAAAATCACGTTGGATGAGGATGGGAAACTGTTGACCGGCAAAGAGACTGCAGACTGTCTGGCCAAAGCCTACCAGAAAGAGGGCAACATCAAAGTCACACGCCAACAGCAAAGAGAGGCACGGAAAGAACAGAAGGATAGAAGTAAAAGGCATACGGAACAAGACTCCATGAAACTTCCACTTACATACCAGGAACTGTACACAGCGCTCAGACAACTGAAAAAGAGGAAGTCGCCTGGACCAGATGGAATCTCCAATGAGATGCTAACTCATCTTGGATGCTCAGCCATGCTGAAACTTCTTGACATCTTCAATCTTAGCTGGAAAGAAGGCATAGTTCCGCAGATCTGGAAGGAAACCAATGTTATCCCAATCTACAAGAACGGCAAGGATAGAAAGAAAGCTTCCAGCTATCGCCCTATTAGTCTCACTAGCTGTGTGGTCAATACAATGGAGAGGATAGTTAACAAGAGACTCATGTGGTACCTTGAGACAGAAAACCTCCTATCCAAGGAACAAGCAGGATTCCGACAGTTCAGATGCGGACCAGGCAACATACCTCGCTCAGAAAGTTGAGGATGCATTCCAAGGCCAGAAGGTAGTTTTTGCAACCTGGATAGACCTCCAGAAGGCTTTTGACAAAGTCTGGACTGATGGGCTGCTGGTCAAGATGCAACGATGCGGAATTGCCGACAAGATGCTCCGATGGACCAAATCCTTCCTACACAATCGCAGAGCCCGAGTACTTGTTGACAACCAGAAGAGCAAGAAATTCCTCATCCGACACGGTGTTCCTCAAGGAGGAGTGATCTCGCCTACGCTGTTCCTCATCTTCATCGATGACTTGCTTGCAGAGCTGCCACATGGTATCAACGCAGCACTCTATGCTGACGACTTGGTCATGTGGTGTGTTGAAGAATATGCAACGACTGCCACATACAGAATGCAGATGGCCGCAGACAAGCTCACAGCATGGGCAGAAGACTGGTGCATCTCTATTAATAAGGAGAAGTCGTCAACCCCACTCTTCACACTTTCCACCAAACAGAAAGCTGGAACCATCAAAGTCGGTGGAACTGCCTTGAAGACGGACAACGAGCCAACATACTTGGGGGTGACATTTGACAGACGGCAGACATGGAAGCCACACATCCAGAAAGCAGAGGCCAAAGCCAAGCGCAAGCTTGCAATCCTTCGGAAGCTTGCTGGCACCACATGGGGTGCCAATGATCACATCCTGAAGACTATATACCAAGGTGTGGTCAGGCCTCACCTGGAATATGGATCCACTGCCTGGACATCATCAGCCAAGACCAACCAACAGATACTCGACAAGGTTCAGAACAAGGCTCTCAGGCTGATCACAGGTGCAATGAAGAGCACTCCAATCAAGGCCATGGAGAAAATTACTTCCATCCAGCCACTGCAAGAACGTCGCGACACAAGAATTCTTCTACAGACAGAGAAGTTTCGATGTCAGGAAGAACAACCGATGAAGCAGAGAGTTGAGGCATTAACGAAGAATCGTCTAAAGCGAAGCAGTTTCATCCACCAGTCCAAGAAGCTTGCTCGAAAGCACACCAGCCATCTCCCAGCCAAGATATTGCCTCCAACGCCATTTCTATCCAAGCCATGGTTGACTAGCGATGAATCCAAGGTTACCATCTGCAGTACAATCCCATACATGACATCCAGAGATAGACAACATGATGACGTCAAACGTGCGCTCACACTAGCACACATCGACAAGAGTTATCCTGGAGAAGCATGGCTACAAGTCTACACAGATGGTTCAGCCACAAGAGCAGTAGCAAACGGAGGAGCAGGCGTGTATGTCCGACACCCAGATGGACACACACAGTCAGTTGCTCTACCTACTGGAGTCCACTGCAGCAACTATGGGGCAGAAGTACAGGCCCTTGAAACAGCAGCATCTCTAGTACACAACACTGTGGAGTGTGCCCAGGTTGTCTTCCTGACTGATGCGCTCTCAGTTCTGGATGTCCTGTCTAACAACAAAGAACCCCACCTGATGGAAGCCCTTCGAACAGTCAGCGTAACTAAAAGAACTGTCCTCCAGTGGGTACCTGCACACATAGGCATCCCTGGCAATGAAGCCGCTGACCAGCTTGCCAAGCTAGGTTCTACCGAGAGGCAACCAGACAAAGATTTGACTTACAAGGAGAAATGCACCATAATCAAATCTGCATCAAAGCCAACAGTCGAGAAGGATGACTACCACCTTCTCACCAGACAGGAGCAAGTCACGATATTCCGGCTTAGAACAGGGCATAACCGCCTGAACTTCCATATGTGTCGAAAGCTTGGACTAGCTCCATCAACTGCCTGCAGCTGCAAAATAGGGGACCAGCCTGCAGAACACATCCTCCAGGAGTGACCCAATCTTCATGGGCTGAGGAAAACAACCTGGGCAACAGATACTTCTCTCCAGACGAAGTTACATGGCTGCCGGGAGGATCTGAGGAGGACGGCCCATTTCGTGTTTGCTGCCGGCTTGTCCATGTGATTCGCGAACGACAAGAAGAAGAAGAGAGATTAATATAATGTTGTAAAAACTTGTTACTCAATTGAACCAAAATTGTAGATATGTATAGGGCTTATCAAAATGCTCACCTTTCCGCATTCATCTGAATGCGATGCCCTCTATCCTATTGGTCTTACGTGGTAGTCGTGTGAAAAAGCCCCGAGTGTGCCCGTTTGCAAGGCATTTAAATTCCACGTTGCTATCACAACTTCAATATACTAATCCTGCCCCTAACTCTTGTCAGCTGTTTAACCCTTCCCCCATAGAGATGTAGTTTTAGTTCATACATTTGGCTGTAATTTACCAATCGTACGCAATGGATAAGCTGTGAACTTGCCTACTTCACCTTCATAGAGGTTACTAGGAATTAGTAAGTGTTGTGTACACTATGTTGTTTCGATCTTTATTATAGCTTGTTTGACTACTAATAGTCCAGCAGCCAACTAGCTTACCCTGGAATTGGAGTATATACAATGTTTTTTGATTGATTTGGGTCACTGAGACCATAAATATTAAAAATCCGCTTGATGACACCCTGTCACCTTTGGGCATTTTTTCTAACTTGCATAAAACCAAGATGGCCGCCAGTGTTCTATTGAATATACTATAATTAAGATATCTCGGCTTCTAGAATGGATTTTAAGACAATCTAAAATGTTTTAACAGGGCTAGACATTAGGAACCAAATGGAATAATTTTTATTGTGATTCGACAACTTCTTCATTTGCATAAATCCAAGATGGCCGCCGTCAAACCTCGGGAGACCGGTTTGAGGTCACCACGTTATCTTTTTTTTTATTATATCAAGGACATTACGTCTGGTGATGCATGTCCTGAGTTCAACGGATACAACACAAAACTGTGTCGAGAGCATGGGCAGTCCCTGTCACCCAAAAATAAAGCAGTGTACATGCCTCTTATTGACATGCCACCAGCAGATCCCGATACAATGATGACCGCCTTAGTACAGGCTGAAAGGCTAACAGCACAAACTGGCCAGGAATTTACCATCTTTACATGTGATCAACAACTGTACAGGGTATCATTACAGATCTTATGGACATATCCAGAGCAGTTTGAACATGTGGTACTGCGTCTTGGCGGCATGCATATGCTAATGAGCTTTGTTGGGGCAGTTGGAAGCTTGTTGGCAGAAAGTGGACTCGCAGAGGTCATGAATGAAACATTTTCGGGTGTTGCAAAAATGTTGTCTGGAAAGAAGTTCCCACAGAATGTGCTTGCCCTTCGCATTGTTGCCGAGGAACTGCTGCGTAGGATTGTACAGGAAAATAACATGGCAAGTTATTTCTTGACGATGTGGCTAGCAGCAGAACGGCAAAGTTGTGGGTCGATGTGGTTATTAAACCTGTCTTCATCATGATGCAGTACATCAGAGCAGAGAGGGAAGGTGACTGGCCACTTCATCTAGAGGCCGTTCAACAGATGATGCCTTCTTTGCCAGCGGGCATGTCAATTATGCACGATATGGGATGTATTACCTTCGGTCTATGATGGATGAATGCCATCAGAGGTCAGAGATAGATTCATGAAAGGTGAACATTCCAGGTGTATGGAACGGCATCTGGAGTGATATGTTCATAGAACCACCTTCATGAGGTATGGTCACAGTCATGGAGGAATCATTGGAATCACGCTGCGACCAGCCACTCTGAAGACATGGGCACTTGGTCTGCACATTTGAAGCAAGCTGGTTGAAGACATTGCCCGTATGAGTGACCCAGATCACGAAGCAAGAAAGGACACCCACAAAGAGGAGCAGAAATCAAGGATTGCAGCAGCCGCGGCTTACAGGGCAACCATTCGTCAGAAGTTAGATCGGAGCATCGATCCTCTGTCCACCAGCAACGAAGCAGACAAGATAGTGAACATTGTCAGTGGTCGAGTGGCACCTGTTTCAGTGAACGTTGATAAGACTGTGACCAGTGGGACCAAAGAAATGGAAGAATTCGAGGGTGCTTGGCCAGATGGCTTCTACAATCCCATTTCAAAGAAGACAGTGACAATGCAAGTAACAAAAAAGCATGTGAATATTGGTACAGCAAAGTTGTTCAATACCACTCTTCTCTTTGCACGAGTCATAGGACTCCAGGCTAGCTGTCGTGACACACTATACATCAAGACATTACTATCGTATGAGCTATCTCCGGTGCCTACATCGATGTTCAACGAATCGGGTAACCTGAGAACCGGAAAGGCTAAGGCATAGTTGAACATCCAACATAAACTTACTTCTAGCGATGTCTATCTCGTGTTCGACAGGTACCAGGATGTCAGTACCAAGAGTACGACCAGATGCAATAGAACAACAGAAGCAAGCAGAGTACATCGACTGGCTCTAGATACACCTCTACCCCCACAGAAAGTTGTCCTGACAGTGTCAGAAAATAAATCACAGCTGATGGAAATTATCAGTGAAGAGCTGACCAGAGACACTACCTTCCATCGAGACACAATGACCCACAAACTTGTCATCACTAGCAGTTGTGATAATACACCAGTTGAAATAAGTTATGGGGGAGTGGTGATCAACCGGGAAGACATGTCTACATCTCATGAAGAGGCAGACTGCATCATTGTTCAACAAGCAGTAACAGTTGCGACTGAATGCCAAGTAGGCGTGTCAGTGATTGCAGATGACACCGACGTCTTCATCCTTCTGCTTCACCAATACTTTGAGCAACAGTTAACCAGTCACATGATCATGGAATCGCCGATTCATGGTATAACTGTTATTGACATACAAGCTACTGTTAAACAACATTAGAGCATAGTAGATGGACTGTTGTCTATGCACACCCTATCGGGTTGTGATACATGTGCATGCTATTTCGGTATTGGTAAAGTCAGGGTACTGAAAGTACTGAGAGAAGGCTACTCCTTGTCACTTTTGGGAGACATTCATGCATTGTTACCAGATATAACAAGACAGGCAAGTGTGTGGCCACAAGGACTGTAGTAGTATGTCTGAAGCAAGGAAGAAGTCATGGGCCACAAAGGTGGGAAAGGCACCACAGCCATACCAACGCTGAAGTCTCTACCTCCCACAACAGAAGCATTTCTGGAAAATGTCACACGAGCACACCTGCAGGCAGCTGTTTGGAAACATGCTTTGGATCTAGACCCTCCCTCGCTAGATCCAACAGAACATGGATACGTTCGTAACGACAGTTCCAAGACTATGCTGCCTAAACCGATACATGAAGATGTGTCCCTTGCTCCACAAGAGATTTTGAAACTGATTCGCTGCGCTTGTGAAAGTGATGATAGACCTTGCAAATCAGGAAGATGTGGATGTGTGAGCGGTAAACTACCGTGCACTGTATTTTGCGGATGTCATGCTGAGGACTGTCATAACGAACTGACTAAATGTGATGTAGCCTCTGATGCAGATGACGACGATGACAATTAGACATACAGGTATTAATGTCAACACAGACAAATGAGAGAAACATTATATTGATAACTGTGTACAATGTCATATACTAAAAACACTAATATCGCAGTAGTTAAGGAGAGGAAATGTGAACGATTTCTTTATGCGCCATGGCTTGTTCAGCATAGACACTACTAGAACATTATGACTTTTCAGTCACTTTATTCTTTTGATGCATATCTGAAATTAGTTTACTTTATGACCTGGTATCTGTCAGCTTACAAATAGTGTAACGTATCTGTCAATGACAAACTATTAATATTATATTGAAGGTGTTCAATGATATTGTCAACATTTAGATCAATCAAGCATGTCATTTAAAAGTACAGCAACATGTTAACAGATTGACAACGGCCATATTGGAATATGTAAATGAAGCTAATATATTTACATTGTAATATAAGATGTATTATATGGGACCTCTATTTTTTCAAAACACTAGAACAAAGAATTTCAAATGTATCCAAAATTGTATCCAGAATGTGGTGACATAAAACCGGTCTCATGAGAGATTTGAGATCGGCCATCTTGGATTTATGCAAATGAAGGAGTTGTCAAATGATAATAAAAGCTATTCCATTGGGTTCCTTGTGTCTTAAAGTTCTGCTAAAACATTTTAGATTGTTTTAATATCCCTTCTAGAAGCCGAGATATCTTAATTATAGTATATTCAATAGAATACTGGCGGCCATCTTGGTTTTATGCAAATTAGAAAAAATGCCCAAAGGTGATAGGGTGTCATCAAGCGGATTTTTAATATTTATGGTCTCAGTGACCAAAATCAATCAAAAAACATTGTATATACTCTACTTCCAGGTATACCCTTAAAATCCCATTTGGCTGCCAGACTATAATGTGTCGTTATATGTCAATAGTCATTGACATCGAGAGGCGCTTCTAAGGGGGAAAGGGGTACATCTTAGTCTATTTGCGATTTGTATCTTCACTTGGAAAATTAATAATGTAATGTATACTGCCTATTTTATCAAAACTAATTGATAGGAGGATTCTGCATACGATATCTTTAATTGAATTCCGCTCAGTTTATTGCTGTTAATTTGTAAGTAAAATGTTTACTTCCTTGCCTACAATACTGAAATAGATAATTTGTATGTAAAATATTTACTTCCTTGCATACAATACTGAAAAAAATTAATTTGTATGTAAAATGTTTACTTCCTTGCATACAATACTGAAATAGATAATTTGTATGTAAAACATTTACTTCCTTGCATACAATACTGAAATAGATAATTTGTATGTAAAATGTTGACTTCCTTGCACACAATACTGAAATAGATAATTAATAAACAAACGACTGACTTTATTTGCTACCCAAGTTTAATAGTTCACTCGAGTGTGTTTTACGTTTATTTATCGTCGCTACCGGTTGTCCATATGAGCGACGCCTCCTGAAGAGATTAGTAATTTTAGTGTTTGGAGGATAGTGCCATGCTACAGACAGAGACCCATTCTAGAGTCTCCTCTGGTTCTTTTATGTGCACGGTGTAAAGCACCAACACGAGACCTCTGTTTAAAGTCCCACCTGAAAGACTGTTAATATTATTAGGGTCAAGAGGATGGGGGTCGAGCCTGCTATACACTGGATTCGCAGTCTTAACGTGTTAACCACTGGACTACTGACCAGTCTGTCATGCCTGCCATATCTAAATAAATTATATATGTAATAATTCCTAGTGTGTTTCACCGTTAGCACATTCCCAAAGCAATAAAAATATAATAAATATGTTTAGTTTTGTCCAGATATATCAGAAGAAATAGACATATTTTGTTGGCCTTAATGCGAATCAATTGCAATATATATGCTGATCCCAGTTTTATTATTGTTTTATTTATTGCCGATCGTTTTATTCCAAGTGTGAAATATATTGTCTGCTATCAAATATCAATATCAGGGAAGCCTACCGAATGTCGGAAACACCAATTAAATCTAATTGCTTGATCCCTCCGGATTACTTTGCTATAATTGGCCGAAAGACTAGACGTACATATAGCAACGCTTGTTGCCCGTAACGAATCTATTAAACGCCTCTAAAGAGTGATGGTTTCCGTCATTCTAGCGCTAGAAGATCAGCTTGTAGATGCTGAGGTCTCGCTTATATTGGCCAAACACACACCAATTTAGCTCCACCTTTCGAACAAATAAGGAGGGAGGGCCATTGTACCAGCCCTGGCGTCGGCGTCGCCATTTGGTTAACGTTGTATTGCACAGTTGCTATCTCGTTTGAACCATCTACTACATACACTTGAAGCTTCACACATTTGTTCCCTATCAAAATGTGACATGTTTTCAGTCACGTTCCATAACTCTGTCTCATAATTTAACAGAATTATGTCTCTTTTACACATAGAAATTCTGGTTAAAATGTTTAGCTAATTCAACTTTACATAAATGTGTATTATTAAAATAGATGCTGTATGAGTCAAGTTCCATAACTCTTCACGTAAATTAACAGAATTATGCACCCTTTTATACTTAGAAAATCTGGCTAAAGTTTTTTAGCAACTTGGTTTTTCTCCTGAACCATTTCTTGCAGGTCATTGCAACTGCAGATGCATGTTTCGTATCAAAGTATAAGCTGTATCAATCAGTTCCATAACTTGTCACGTAATTTACAGATTTATCTCCCTTTTTACACATAGAAAATGTGGTTAAAGAATTTTAGCAAGTTGGATTTTCTCCTCAACCACTCATTCCATGGTATTGAAATTTCACATAAATGTTGCTTATCAAAATATTACCTGTATATATTTGCATTCACCTCTGGCCCCCACACCCTGCAGGGCCTGCCCACATAGCTGGTTTGACTTGCACATTCTGCTTTCAGTTTAGCATGCAACTAACTACATGTATCGGATAAATATCTGAGTGAGTGTGTGTTTTACGCTTATTTATCGTCGCTACCGGTTACCCATATGAGCGACGCCTTCTGAAGAGATTAGTCATTTTAGATTGTTGGAGGATAGTGCATGATACAGAGAGAGACCCATTCCATAGTCTTCTCTGGTTCTTTTGTGTGCACGGTGAAAAGCACCGACACGAGACCTCGGTTTAACGTCCCACCTGAAAGACTGTTAATTTTATTAGGGTCAGACGGGGGATCGAACCTGCGATCCCTGGATTACCAGTCCAGCGTGTTACCACTGGACTACAGATCCGTCTGTGTATCTGAGTGATCAGCCCATGTATTTCATGTATTCCATGTAACACAGGGCTTCCTACTTACCGAACCTCTCAATATTTCTATTATAACGACAGCATTTCTAATTATCCGGGGCTGAGTTTATACAAACTTATTTCAGCTTGATTCCGAAACAAGTTCTTTCAACTTATATAAGTCACTCTCGAGACCTCATTCCTGATGGAATCCATCGCCATGAAGGAGATGGAAGAGGCATGTGGAATTGAAATGCCTTGCCCTAGGGCACAATCGTAACGGCTTCAGCGGGGCTCGAACTCCGGACCTTTCGCACCTGAAGTGAACACAACTTCAACGTCATACAGTCGCTTTACTTTTTTCTAGCTTGAAGTTGTGAATATTTCAGTATTGACATGAGTTTTACTTGGATTCCGGACATTGGTTTCCAGATGTGAACATGCCCTTTACCCTGTACGCAGAACGTAAGCAGATAAAGAATAGAGATTGTCTGTTCCAACCTCGGCATATGAAACACTAACGGAGGCTAATCTTCAGAATCAATCCGTCTACACTGTATGTTTATACACATTTATTTTAGCTCGATTGCGAAACAAATTCTTACAACTTATATTAATCACTCTCGAGACCTCATTCTTGATGGAATCCATCGCTATGAGGGAGAGAGAAGAGGCAATGTGGAATTTAAATGCCTTACCTAAGGGCACAATCGTAACCGCTCCAGCGGAGGCTCGAACTCCGTTCGCACCTGAAGCGAACGCGCATCCACTGCGCTATTACGACTTCCACCCGACACTGTGCATTTTGTGACATTAACAAGATAACATCGTTTCAAACAACGCTTATCTCACCAACATATATAAACTTGCAAGACAATAGTAATGAATTGTTCGAATAGTCGAGCGCGCAGTCCTTCCGACAGCTCTTGTATATTAGGTAGTCGTTTATCGCCGTCACTGGTTGCCTCTTGTAGACAACGCAGAAGAGTACCGTATTTATATATTAACATTATTTCGATTACAATGATTGCGAACCAAGTTTTTAACAACTTATATTAATCACGCTCGTTTATATACTTACACTAAAAAGAAACCGCGCACTTGCCTTAGAGGTAAAATTTATATCCTTTTAGAAAATAATATAGGCAAATTTGTGTGTTTTACGTTTATTTATCGTCGCTACCGGTTGTCCATATGAGCGACGCATCCTGAAGAGATTAGTCATTTTAGATTGTTGGAGGATAGTGCAATGATATAGACATAGACCCATTCCAGAGTGTCCTCCTCTGGTTCTTTTACGTGCACGGTGTACAGCACCGACACGAGACCTCGGTTTAAAATCCCATCTGAAAGACTATTAATTTTATTAGGGTCAGACGGGGGATCGAACCTGCGATCCCTGGATTACCAGTCCAGCGTGTTACCACTGGACTACAGATCCGGCAAATTTGCACGTCTATGCGCTGAAATATTGGGTAAAATAGTGCAATGTGTGAAGGATTATTTTTTTTAGCAATATCCATGAAGTGCACAGTTTTTTTTATTGTGTCAGTATAGTACATTGCTATAGGAGAATACCTCTATAAGTATAGTACCTTGCTATAGGAGAATACCTCTATAAGTATAGTACCTTGCTATAGGAGAATACCTCTATAAGTATAGTACCTTGCTATAGGAGAATACCTCTATAAGTATAGTACCTTGCTATAGGAGAATACCTCTATAAGTATAGTACCTTGCTATAGGAGAATACCTCTATAAGCTATAATAGCTTTCGGTTCTAAGCCTTTTTAATTCATGTATATAAATGTTGTGTAAACTGTATATATTTGTATATGCTGTATTGTTTGAAATAAACTATGTTTAAACTATTGTTCAATCAACGTTTCAAGTGGAAGTCGTGATAGCACAGTAGTAGCGCTTTCGCTTCAGGTGCGAAAGGTCCGGAGTTCGCGCCCCGCTGGAGCAGTTACGACTGTGCCCTTAGACAAGGCATTTAAATTCCACGTTGCTTCTTCTCTCTCCCTCATGGCGATTAGTCCAGTAATTAAAGTACAGAGGTTCAAACAAATTGATGGGAAAGGTTTTTCAATGGATATGACTTCAATGATACCTCTATAGTGTGTAAGAAAAAGTCCCATGAAATCCAGTTATGGAAAATACCTTAAAATTGACGAAATCCAAGATGGCCGCCATCCGGATGAAGGAAATAGGAAAATGGTCAAAATTATGTACCTAATCATGATACAATCAAGTGTAATATGTCTATTCATACTAGCATCTCATGAGGCATGCGACGATGGACACTGTGTTGGCTTCATAGAGCCAAGCAAAAACAAAATGGCGGCCATATATGACTTAAATGGTAAGTTTTAAACCTTGGTACAATATCGCTGATGAACAAAATAACAGACACATTTTTCAAAAAATTTCAATATGTTTATCATGTTCAATACTGTATACAACTTGTTAATACTAGTACAACACGTTAAGTTTCAGAGTCAGTGTCCGAGTCATCAGGAATTGGCCCATTTGTACATGTGATGCCCTTGCACTGTCCATAACCAAGCGTGCACTGGAGTCCATTTTTCCTGCATGAACACGTGTTCTTTCCACAATTTCCAGTGCATTTACACCGGATCATCTTTAGGAGGGAGGCAGGAGCTGCAACCTGCTCCATTCTATTTGGTTTCAGGACAGTCCCGAGCCTTGTCTTGCGTAGAACTCATCCCCACTAAGTGGTCTCCATGTTGTTCCCCAACCAGGTCTGTACTTGGTGGTAGACCCTTCTACTGTGAAATCTAGCAGCATCAGAAGTTGGTGGAAGACGTTCAGGAGGTACATAGCTTGTATAAACTAAACGTTTTTTCCGTATTTTTAAAAAACATGATTTTGCTGTAAATTTGTATGGATACATTTATATATTTTAACATAGTTGAGTCCGGATTATTCATCAAAATGGAAAATCGCAACGTATAATGTCCACGGGTACTGATACGCTAGTGCCGATGGTCGAGCTGACGATACGATATCACAACGTACATACGTGTACAAGTCACATTTGCATGGGGCGTATACATCTATGCAATTGGCTGCCTATGGTAAGAAAAAATAGATATTTAAATACCGCCCTAACACTACTATTCTGAAGCCACTGGAGACAGTAACGTTATATATCACCCACCGTATTCAACTTAAGAAAAGCTTCCATTATGGGTAATATACACAGAGAGTTGTTGGTGTTCCCCTGACACGAAACCACTTAAGTGTTTCACACCAGCGTTCATTTACTTATATGTAATTCATAAAATCTGTCTAAAGGCAGACATATTTGCTAAGATAAACAATGGCGCTGCAATTGGGTGCGATTCATGATTCGTGATACAGACGGATGAATAGTCCAGCGGTTAACACGATGGACTGGGAATCCAGAGATCGCAGGTTCGATCCCCCCGTCTGACCCTAATAAAATTAGCATTCTTTCAGTTTGGACTTTAAACCGAGGGCTCGTGCATCGTGCACGTAAAAGAACCAGATGAAAAACATTGTTTCGCAATCGAGCTAAGATAAATTGTACAAACTATTACCATGGCGACGACGGTAAATAAACGTATCTTATTATTTTTAACTAACCAATTAGTGCAAATGACGCAATAAATTGGAAACAGCGCAAGTTAACCCTTAACCGGCCGCATACATTGGGCGGAATGTGCAAACAACAGAGTAACGCTAAGTCTGATCAGGATCTATGTTCTTTGCTATTCAGACACGTGTTTTAGTTCCACTATCCGAATAGCAAACATCATAGGTGCGGGGTTTGCACCTCTTAGAGTTGAGACTGGAAGGTATGGGAATTTGATTTTGGAAGAACGTAAATGCCCGTTTTGCAATGCTATTGAAGACGAGTGTCATGTTTTTATGGATTGTTTTAAATATGAAGATATTCGAATGATGATGATGATGTACGTTTCTTTATCCTCGCCTCCGGCGAACCATATGGGCGAGCGTTCTAAGATGATTATTCTCTGTGATGCTTATGATGACATCCTCAGATGGCTCCTTCCTTCTTTCCGTGCCAGGGTGACAAGTCCTGGTCTGTAAGCGATCCTTTTCAGGGCCACATCCTCCACGATTAGTCGGCTCACAGCAGCAAAATGGTTCGGTTGTTCCGTCGTTGTCCACCCCGTTGACGCATCCGGGGTCGAGGTCGCATCCCTCCGTCTCCAACCGCTCGCCCGTTGTTGGAGACAGATAAAAGAGTTCGAGGCGACGAGTGCGCCATCCACGCGAAACGACTGCCGTCTTCTCATACCCAGTCACTCGTCGCCTCTTCAACGCCCCAGTGTTAACTGTCGTTGATCTAGGTAAGTGTAAGACACTCAAAAGAGTCGATGCGGGTCCTCGTCTGTATGCGTCAGCGGCGTGGATTGGTCACTTCGGAACAGGTGATCCAATTTCCTGCTGTGAGCTGTGCCTTGTTCCCGACGTGCACGGTGTGGAGGCACGAACAAGAAGATATTCGAAAGATTGTGTTTGATAAGGCAATACAAATTTACAAATGAGTTCCAAAATATGTCACATTCTGAAAAATGTGTCACTTTGTTTACACATCCCTTGTTGATTCGATTATGTGCCAAAACCTGCAATGATATTTTACAAATACGCCATTTTAATTTATGTAGATAATGTTCTTGCATGTTTTAGTATAACAGTACTGTTTTTATTTTTCCTGGGTGGCTACTGCTAATCAGTTCACTTCTGATCTGATCAGAGCTGATATTAGTTATTTTTAAGTCATTTACTAATTGCGCTTTAGTGCTCTTTTTGTTAATTTAAGTTTACATATTCTTAATTTGTGTATATTTATGTATGTAATTTATGTGGCTTTATATTAATTGTATAGTCTCGTGTAATTCTATTTAGAATGGCTGTTCGTGCAATTTTATGGGTAATGTTATTTATATTATGTATTGTATTGTACATGGATGAGACAGAAATAAATACAATACATATTATATAGATTCTAATCAAACGGCACATAACAAAATCAACTTTCGTTGTTATTGGCAGATTAACATAATAATCTAATCATTACAATGTTACAACAATAGTACATAGTCTCTGAAAATAAAGTAATTGAAGTCATGATTGCGCAGTTATAGTGCGTTGGCTTCAGGTGTGAAATGCCCTGAGTTCGAGCCAATCGCTAGCCGTTACGATTGTGTCTTCAGTCAAGACATCTACATTCCACAGTGCCTCTTCTCTCGCCCTCGTCGCGATGGATTCCATCAGATAGTTGCTTCTTGTCTCCAGATTACCATACACTGTTTGCAATGGTTCTAAAGATGGTTGAGTCTTGTTTCTAGAGCGACATCAAATGTTTGCTATGATTCTAAATATTGTTGAGTCTTGTTTGTAGAACGACATCAAATGTTTGCTATGCTTCTAAATATTGTTGAATCTTGTTTGTAGAACGACATCAAATGTTTGCTATGATTCTAAATATTGTTGAGTCTTGTTTGTAGAAGGACATCAAATGTTTGCTATGATTCTAAATATTGTTGATTCTTGTTTCTAGAGCGACATCAAATGTTTGCTATGATTCTAAATATTGTTGAGTCTTGTTTGTAGAACGACATCAAATGTTTGCTATGCTTCTAAATATTGTTGAATCTTGTTTGTAGAACGACATCAAATGTTTGCTATGATTCTAAATATTGTTGAGTCTTGTTTGTAGAAGGACATCAAATGTTTGCTATGATTCTAAATATTGTTGATTCTTGTTTCTAGAACGACATCAAATGTTTGCTATGATTCTAAATATTGTTGAGTCTTGTTTGTAGAACGACATCAAATGTTTGCTATGATTCTAAATATTGTTGAGTCTTGTTTCTAGAGCGACATCAAATGTTTGCTATGATTCTAAATATTGTTGAGTCTTGTTTCTAGAGCGACATCAAATGTTTGCTATGATTCTAAAGATGGTTACGTCTTGTTTCTAGAACGACATCAAATGTTTGCTATTGTTCTAAATATTGTTGAGTCTTGTTTCGAGAGCGACATCAAATGTTTGCTATGGTTCTAAAGGTGGTTGATTCTTGTTTCTAGAACGACATCAAATGTTTGCTATGATTCTAAAGATGGTTGATTCTTGTTTCTAGAGCGACATCAAATGTTTGCTATGATTCTAAATATTGTTGATTATTGTTTCTAGAGCGACATCAAATGTTTGCTATGATTCTAAATATTGTTGATTCTTGTTTCTAGAACGACATCAAATGTTTGCTATTGTTCTAAATAAGTTGATTCTTGTTTCTAGAGCGACATCAAATGTTTGCTATGACTCTAAATATTGTTGATTCTTGTTTCTAGAGCGACATCAAATGTTTGCTATGATTCTAAATATTGTTGATTCTTGTTTCTAGAGCGACATCAAATGTTTGCTATGATTCTAAATATTGTTGAGTCTTGTTTCTAGAGCGACATCAAATGTTTGCTATGATTCTAAATATTGTTGATTCTTGTTTCTAGAGCGACATCAAATGTTTGCTATGATTCTAAATATTGTTGATTCTTGTTTCTAGAACGACATCAAATGTTTGCTATGGTTCTAAATATTGTTGATTCTTGTTTGTAGGGCGACATCAACTGTTTGCTATGATTCTAAAGATGGTTAAGTCTTGTTTCTAGAACGACATCAAATGTTTGCTATTGTTCTAAATATTGTTGATTCTTGTTTCTAGAACGACATCAAATGTTTGCTATGGTTCTAAAGATGGTTGAGTCTTGTTTCTAGAACGACATCAAATGTTTGCTATGATTCTAAATAGTGTTGAGTCTTGTTTCGAGAGCGACATCAAATGTTTGCTATGGTTCTAAAGATGGTTGATTCTTGTTTCTAGAGCGACATCAAATGTTTGCTATGATTCTAAATATTGTTGATTATTGTTTCTAGAGCGACATCAAATGTTTGCTATGATTCTAAATATTGTTGATTCTTGTTTCTAGAACGACATCAAATGTTTGCTATTGTTCTAAATAAGTTGATTCTTGTTTCTAGAGCGACATCAAATGTTTGCTATGACTCTAAATATTGTTGATTCTTGTTTCTAGAGCGACATCAAATGTTTGCTATGATTCTAAATATTGTTGATTCTTGTTTCTAGAGCGACATCAAATGTTTGCTATGATTCTAAATATTGTTGAGTCTTGTTTCTAGAGCGACATCAAATGTTTGCTATGATTCTAAATATTGTTGATTCTTGTTTCTAGAGCGACATCAAATGTTTGCTATGATTCTAAATATTGTCGATTCTTGTTTCTAGAGCGACATCAAATGTTTGCTATGGATCTAAAGATGGTTGGTTCTTGTTTGTAGAGCGACATCAAATGTTTGCTATGGTTCTAAAGATGGTTGATTCTTGTTTCTAGAGCGACATCAAATGTTTGCTATGGATCTAAAGATGGTTGATTCTTGTTTGTAGAACGACATCAAATGTTTGCTATGGTTCTAAATATTGTTGATTCTTGTTTGTAGAGCGACATCAAATGTTTGCTATGGTTCTAAAGATGGTTGATTCTTGTTTGTAGAGCGACATCAAATGTTTGCTATGGTTCTAACTATTGTTGATTCTTGTTTGTAGAGCGACATCAAATGTTTGCTATGAGTCTAATTAGTGTTGATTCTTGTTTGTAGAGCGACATCAAATGTTTGCTATGAGTCTAATTATTGTTGATTCTTGTTTCTAGAGCGACATCAAATGTTTGCTATGATTCTAAAGATGGTTGATTCTTGTTTCTAGAACGATATCAAATGTGTGCTATGATTCTAAATATTGTTGAGTCTTGTTTGTAGAGCGACATCAAATGTTTGCTATGATTCTAAATATTGTTGATTCTTGTTTCTAGAGGGACATCAAATGTTTGCTATGATTCTAAAGATGGTTGATTCTTGTTTCTAGAGCGACATCAAATGCTTGCTATGATTCTAAATATTGTTGAGTCTTGTTTGTAGAACGACATCAAATGTTTGCTATTGTTCTAAATATTGTTGATTCTAGTTTCTAGAGCGACATCAAATGTTTGCTATGATTCTAAAGATGGTTGATTCTTGTTTCGAGAGCGACATCAAATGTTTGCAATGATTCTAAATATTGTTGATTCTTGTTTCTAGAACGACATCAAATGTTTGCTATGTTTCTAAAGATGGTTGAATCTTGTTTCTAGAACGACATCAAATGCTTGCTATGATTTTAAAGATGGTTGATTCTTGTTTGTAGAACGACATCAAATGTTTGCTATTGTTCTAAATATTGTTGATTCTAGTTTCTAGAGCGACATCAACTGTTTGCTATGGTTCTAAATATTGTTGATTCTTGTTTCTAGAGCGACATCAAATGTTTGCTATGATTCTAAATATTGTTGATTCTTGTTTCTAGAGCGACATCAAATGTTTGGTATGGTTCTAAATATTGTTGATTCTTGTTTCTAGAGCGACATCAAATGTTTGCTATGATTCTAAATAGTGTTGATTCTTGTTTCTAGAGCGACATCAAATATATGCTATGATTCTAAATATTGTTGATTCTTGTTTCTAGAGTGACATCAAATGTTTGCTATTATTCTAAATATTGTTGAGTCTTGTTTCTAGAACGACATCAAATGTTTGCTATGATTCTACATATTGTTTAGTCTTGTTTCTAGAGCGACATCAAATGTTTGCTATGATTTTAAATATTGTTGATTCTTGTTTCTAGAGTGACATCAAATGTTTGCTATGATTCTAAATATTGTTGATTTTTGTTTCTAGAGCGACATCAACTGTTTGCTATGATTCTAAATATTATTGATTCTTGTTTCTAGAACGACATCAAATGTTTGCTATGATTCTAAATATTGTTGAGTCTTGTTTCTAGAACGACATCAAATGTTTGCTATGATTCTAAATATTGTTGAGTCTTGTTTCTAGAGCGACATCAAATGTTTGCTATGATTCTAAATATTGCTGAGTCTTGTTTCTAGAACGACATCAAATGTTTGCTATGATTCTAAATATTGTTGATTCTTGTTTCTAGAGCGACATCAAATGTTTGCTATGATTCTAAAGATGTGTAACACAGACGGGTCAGTAGTCCAGTGGTTAACACATTGGACAGCGAATGCAGGGATCGCAAGTTCCATCCACCACCTGACTAATAATATTAACAGTATTTCAGTTGGGACTTTAAACCGAGGTCTCGTGTCGGTGCTGTACATCGTGCACGTAAAAGAACCAACGGAGACTTTGGAATGCGTCTCTGTCTGTATCATTGCACTATCCTCCAAAATCCAAAATGACTAATCTCGTAGGGAGACGGCGCTCATATGGGCAACAGGAAACGACGTTAAATAAACTTTAAAACACATTGCTGATTTGTTTATTGTCTCCCGACCGACACTAAATATTGCTATGTCTTGTCTCCTGATCGACAACAGATGTTGGCCATTTATTTAAGGATTATCGCAGTGGTTAGCGCGCTCGCTTCTCCCCAATGCAACCCGGGTTCGATCCTCGGACCGGGGCGTATGTGAGATGGTACGGTGATCGCCAGATCGGATAGGTGGGGTTTCTCCGGGTACCCCGGTTTCCTCACGCACGAATGACCACATTTACGCTTTCATCCGCGCCAACGAAAGTGATTAATATAAGTTGTTAAAATTTGCTTCGCAATCGTTGTAAAATTAAAAAAGTTTAAACATCTAAAATCTATGGATGATTGCTTCTTGTCTCCTAATAGACACACTATGCTGTACAATGCTTAACAATGTTAATAACGATCTATAGTTTCATCACAGTAGGTCGATTAAAAAAATAGTTGCATACTGGTGAGACTTCAAACGCCTGTGAGTCACTGGTATATTTTGGCATTTAAGTCACACATGCCTGTGGGCCATGGACACATATTGGCATTTAAGCCACAAACGCCTTTGGGTCAGGACATATTTTGGCATTTAAGCCACAAACGCCTTTGGGTCAGGGACATATTTTGGCATTTAAGCCATAAACGCCTTTGGGTCAGGGACATATTTTGGCATTTAAGCCACACGCGCCTTTGGGTCAGGGACATATTTTGGCATTTAAGTCACACATGCCTTTGGGTCAGGGACATATTTTGGCATTTAAGCCACAAACGCCTTTGGGTCAGGGACATATTTTGGCATTTAAGTCACACATGCCATTGGGTCAGGGACATATTTTGGCATTTAAGTCACACATGCCTTTGGGTCAGGGACATATTTTGGAATTTAAGCCACAAACGCCTTTGGGTCAGGGACATATTTTGGCATTTAAGCCACAAACGCCTTTGGGTCAGGGACATATTTTGGCATTTAAGCCACAAACGCCTTTGGGTCAGGGACATATTTTGGCATTTAAGCCACAAACGTCTTTGGGTCAGGGACAGGTTTTGGCATTTAAGCCACAAACGCCTCTGGGTCAGGGTCATATTTTGGCATTTAAGCCACACACGTCTTTGGGTCAGGGACAATTTTTGGCATTCAAGCCCCAAACGCATGTGAGTCACGGACATATTTTGGCATTTAAGCCCCAAACGCATGTGAGTCACGGACATATTTTGCATTTAAGCCACAAACGCATGTTGCTCACGGACATATTTTGGCATTTCAGCCACAAACGCATGTGAGTCACGGACATATTTTTGGCAGTTAAGCCACAAACGCATGTGAGTCACGGACATATTTTGGCATTTCAGCCACAAACGCATGTGAGTCACGGACATATTTTGGCAGTTAAGCCACAAACGCATGTGAGTCACGGACATATTTTGGCATTTAAGCCACACACGCATGTGAGTCACGGACATATTTTGGCATTTAAGCCACAAACGCATGTGAGTCACGGACATATTTTGGCATTTCAGCCACAAACGCATGTGAGTCACGGACATATGTTGGCATTTAAGCCACAAACGCATGTGAGTCACGGACATATGTTGGCATTTAAGACACACGCGTGTGGCTCACGACATATTTTGGCATTTAAGCCACAAACGCATGTGAGTCACGGACATATGTTGGCATTTAAGCCACACACGCATGTGGCTCACGGACATATGTTGGCATTTAAGCCACACACGCATGTGAGTCACGGACATATTTTGGCATTTAAGCCACTCACGCATGTGAGTCACGGACATATTTTGGCACTTAAGCCACACACGCATAGGAGTCACGGACATATTTTGGCATTTAAGCCACACACGCATGTGAGTCACGGACATATTTTGGCATTTAAGCCACACACGCATGTAACTCACGGACATATGTTGGCATTTAAGCCACACACGCATGTGAGTCACGGACATATTTTGGCATTTAAGCCACAAACGCATGTGAGTCACGGACATATTTTGTCATTTAAGCCACAAATGCATGTGAGTCACGGACATATTTTGGCATTTAAGCCACACACGCATGTAACTCACGGACATATTTTGGCATTTAAGCCACACACGCATGTTGCTCACGGACATATTTTGGCATTTAAGCCACAAACGCATGTGAGTCACGGACATATTTTGCCATTTAAGCCACACACGCATGTGAGTCACGGACATATTTTGGCATTTAAGCCACAAACGCATGTGAGTCACGGACATATTCTGTCATTTAAGCCACAAACGCATGTGAGTCACGGACATATTTTGGCATTTAAGCCACAAACGCATGTGAGTCACGGACATATTTTGTAAGCCACACACGCGTGTGTCTCACGACATATTTTGGCATTTAAGCCACAAACGCATGTGAGTCACGGACATATTTTGGCATTTAAGCCACACACGCATGTGGCTCACGGACATATTTTGGCATTTAAGCCACACACGCATGTGAGTCACGGACATATTTTGGCATTTAAGCCACACACGCATGTGAGTCACGGACATATTTTGGCATTTAAGCCACACACGCATGTGAGTCACGGACATATGTTGGCATTTAAGCCACACACGCATGTGAGTCACGGACATATTTTGGCACTTAAGCCACACACGCATGTGAGTCACGGACATATTTTGGCATTTAAGCCACACACGCATGTAACTCACGGACATATGTTGGCATTTAAGCCACACACGCATGTGAGTCACGGACATATTTTGGCATTTAAGCCATAAACGCCTTTGGGTCAGGGACATATTTTGGCATTTAAGCCACACGCGCCTTTGGGTCAGGGACATATTTTGGCATTTAAGTCACACATGCCTTTGGGTCAGGGACATATTTTGGCATTTAAGCCACAAACGCCTTTGGGTCAGGGACATATTTTGGCATTTAAGTCACACATGCCATTGGGTCAGGGACATATTTTGGCATTTAAGTCACACATGCCTTGGGTCAGGGACATATTTTGGAATTTAAGCCACAAACGCCTTTGGGTCAGGGACATATTTTGGCATTTAAGCCACAAACGCCTTTGGGTCAGGGACATATTTTGGCATTTAAGCCACAAACGCCTTTGGGTCAGGGACATATTTTGGCATTTAAGCCACAAACACCTTTGGGTCAGGGACATATTTTGGCATTTAAGCCACAAACGTCTTTGGGTCAGGGACAGGTTTTGGCATTTAAGCCACAAACGCCTCTGGGTCAGGGTCATATTTTGGCATTTAAGCCACACACGTCTTTGGGTCAGGGACAATTTTTGGCATTCAAGCCCCAAACGCATGTGAGTCACGGACATATTTTGGCATTTAAGCCCCAAACGCATGTGAGTCACGGACATATTTTGCATTTAAGCCACAAACGCATGTTGCTCACGGACATATTTTGGCATTTCAGCCACAAACGCATGTGAGTCACGGACATATTTTTGGCAGTTAAGCCACAAACGCATGTGAGTCACGGACATATTTTGGCATTTCAGCCACAAACGCATGTGAGTCACGGACATATTTTGGCAGTTAAGCCACAAACGCATGTGAGTCACGGACATATTTGGCATTTAAGCCACACACGCATGTGAGTCACGGACATATTTTGGCATTTAAGCCACAAACGCATGTGAGTCACGGACATATTTTGGCATTTCAGCCACAAACGCATGTGAGTCACGGACATATGTTGGCATTTAAGCCACAAACGCATGTGAGTCACGGACATATGTTGGCATTTAAGCCACACACGCGTGTGGCTCACGACATATTTTGGCATTTAAGCCACAAACGCATGTGAGTCACGGACATATTTTGGCATTTAAGCCACACACGCATGTGGCTCACGGACATATGTTGGCATTTAAGCCACAAACGCATGTGAGTCACGGACATATTTTGGCATTTCAGCCACAAACGCATGTGAGTCACGGACATATGTTGGCATTTAAGCCACAAACGCATGTGAGTCACGGACATATGTTGGCATTTAAGCCACACGCGTGTGGCTCACGACATATTTTGGCATTTAAGCCACAAACGCATGTGAGTCACGGACATATTTTGGCATTTAAGCCACACACGCATGTGAGTCACGGACATATTTTGGCACTTAAGCCACACACGCATGTGAGTCACGGACATATTTTGGCATTTAAGCCACACACGCATGTAACTCACGGACATATGTTGGCATTTAAGCCACACACGCATGTGAGTCACGGACATATTTTGGCATTTAAGCCACACACGCATGTGAGTCACGGACATATTTTGGCATTTAAGCCACACACGCATGTAACTCACGGACATATGTTGGCATTTAAGCCACACACGCATGTGAGTCACGGACATATTTTGGCATTTAAGCCACAAACGCATGTGAGTCACGGACATATTTTGTCATTTAAGCCACAAATGCATGTGAGTCACGGACATATTTTGGCATTTAAGCCACACACGCATGTAACTCACGGACATATTTTGGCATTTAAGCCACACACGCATGTTGCTCACGGACATATTTTGGCATTTAAGCCACAAACGCATGTGAGTCACGGACATATTTTGCCATTTAAGCCACACACGCATGTGAGTCACGGACATATTTTGGCATTTAAGCCACAAACGCATGTGAGTCACGGACATATTCTGTCATTTAAGCCACAAACGCATGTGAGTCACGGACATATTTTGCATTTAAGCCACAAACGCATGTGAGTCACGGACATATTTTGTAAGCCACACACGCGTGTGTCTCACGACATATTTTGGCATTTAAGCCACAAACGCATGTGAGTCACGGACATATTTTGGCATTTAAGCCACACACGCATGTGGCTCACGGACATATTTTGGCATTTAAGCCACACACGCATGTGAGTCACGGACATATTTTGGCATTTAAGCCACACACGCATGTGAGTCACGGACATATTTTGGCATTTAAGCCACACACGCATGTGAGTCACGGACATATGTTGGCATTTAAGCCACACACGCATGTGAGTCACGGACATATTTTGGCACTTAAGCCACACACGCATGTGAGTCACGGACATATTTTGGCATTTAAGCCACACACGCATGTAACTCACGGACATATGTTGGCATTTAAGCCACACACGCATGTGAGTCACGGACATATTTTGGCATTTAAGCCACACACGCATGTGAGTCACGGACATATTTTGGCATTTAAGCCACACACGCATGTAACTCACGGACATATTTTGGCATTTAAGCCACACGCGCCTTTGGGTCAGGGACATATTTTGGCATTTAAGTCACACATGCCTTTGGGTCAGGGACATATTTTGGCATTTAAGCCACAAACGCCTTTGGGTCAGGGACATATTTTGGCATTTAAGTCACACATGCCATTGGGTCAGGGACATATTTTGGCATTTAAGTCACATATGCCTTGGGTCAGGGACATATTTTGGAATTTAAGCCACAAACGCCTTTGGGTCAGGGACATATTTTGGCATTTAAGCCACAAACGCCTTTGGGTCAGGGACATATTTTGGCATTTAAGCCACAAACGCCTTTGGGTCAGGGACATATTTTGGCATTTAAGCCACAAACGCCTTTGGGTCAGGGACAATTTTGGCATTTAAGCCACAAACACCTTTGGGTCAGGGACATATTTTGGCATTTAAGCCACAAACGTCTTTGGGTCAGGGACAGGTTTTGGCATTTAAGCCACAAACGCCTCTGGGTCAGGGTCATATTTTGGCATTTAAGCCACACACGTCTTTGGGTCAGGGACAATTTTTGGCATTCAAGCCCCAAACGCATGTGAGTCACGGACATATTTTGGCATTTAAGCCCCAAACGCATGTGAGTCACGGACATATTTTGCATTTAAGCCACAAACGCATGTTGCTCACGGACATATTTTGGCATTTCAGCCACAAACGCATGTGAGTCACGGACATATTTTGGCATTTCAGCCACAAACGCATGTGAGTCACGGACATATTTTTGGCACTTAAGCCACACACGCATGTGAGTCACGGACATATTTTGGCATTTAAGCCACACACGCATGTGAGTCACGGACATATTTTGGCATTTAAGCCACACACGCATGTAACTCACGGACATATGTTGGCATTTAAGCCACACACGCATGTGAGTCACGGACATATTTTGGCATTTAAGCCACAAACGCATGTGAGTCACGGACATATTTTGGCATTTAAGTCACACATGCCATTGGGTCAGGGACATATTTTGGCATTTAAGTCACACATGCCTTGGGTCAGGGACATATTTTGGAATTTAAGCCACAAACGCCTTTGGGTCAGGGACATATTTTGGCATTTAAGCCACAAACGCCTTTGGGTCAGGGACATATGTTGGCATTTAAGCCACACACGCGTGTGGCTCACGACATATTTTGGCATTTAAGCCACAAACGCATGTGAGTCACGGACATATTTTGGCATTTAAGCCACACACGCATGTGGCTCACGGACATATGTTGGCATTTAAGCCACAAACGCATGTGAGTCACGGACATATTTTGGCATTTCAGCCACAAACGCATGTGAGTCACGGACATATGTTGGCATTTAAGCCACAAACGGATGTGAGTCACGGACATATTTTGGCATTTAAGCCACAAACGCATGTGAGTCACGGACATATTTTGTCATTTAAGCCACACACGCATGTGAGTCACGGACATATTTTGGCACTTAAGCCACACACGCATGTGAGTCACGGACATATTTTGGCATTTAAGCCACACACGCATGTAACTCACGGACATATGTTGGCATTTAAGCCACACACGCATGTGAGTCACGGACATATTTTGGCATTTAAGCCACACACGCATGTGAGTCACGGACATATTTTGGCATTTAAGCCACACACGCATGTAACTCACGGACATATGTTGGCATTTAACTAAAATAAGCCACACACGCATGTGAGTCACGGACATATGTTGGCATTTAAGCCACAAACGCATGTGAGTCACGGACATATTTTGTCATTTAAGCCACAAATGCATGTGAGTCACGGACATATTTTGGCATTTAAGCCACACACGCATGTAACTCACGGACATATTTTGGCATTTAAGCCACACACGCATGTTGCTCACGGACATATTTTGGCATTTAAGCCACAAACGCATGTGAGTCACGGACATATTTTGCCATTTAAGCCACACACGCATGTGAGTCACGGACATATTTTGGCATTTAAGCCACAAACGCATGTGAGTCACGGACATATTCTGTCATTTAAGCCACAAACGCATGTGAGTCACGGACATATTTTGGCATTTAAGCCACAAACGCATGTGAGTCACGGACATATTTTGTAAGCCACACACGCGTGTGTCTCACGACATATTTTGGCATTTAAGCCACAAACGCATGTGAGTCACGGACATATTTTGGCATTTAAGCCACACACGCATGTGGCTCACGGACATATTTTGGCATTTAAGCCACACACGCATGTGAGTCACGGACATATTTTGGCATTTAAGCCACACACGCATGTGAGTCACGGACATATTTTGGCATTTAAGCCACACACGCATGTGAGTCACGGACATATGTTGGCATTTAAGCCACACACGCATGTGAGTCACGAACATATTTTGGCACTTAAGCCACACACGCATGTGAGTCACGGACATATTTTGGCATTTAAGCCACACACGCATGTAACTCACGGACATATGTTGGCATTTAAGCCACACACGCATGTGAGTCACGGACATATTTTGGCATTTAAGCCACACACGCATGTGAGTCACGGACATATTTTGGCATTTAAGCCACACACGCATGTAACTCACGGACATATTTTGGCATTTAAGCCACACGCGCCTTTGGGTCAGGGACATATTTTGGCATTTAAGTCACACATGCCTTTGGGTCAGGGACATATTTTGGCATTTAAGCCACAAACGCCTTTGGGTCAGGGACATATTTTGGCATTTAAGTCACACATGCCATTGGGTCAGGGACATATTTTGGCATTTAAGTCACATATGCCTTGGGTCAGGGACATATTTTGGAATTTAAGCCACAAACGCCTTTGGGTCAGGGACATATTTTGGCATTTAAGCCACAAACGCCTTTGGGTCAGGGATATATTTTGGCATTTAAGCCACAAACGCCTTTGGGTCAGGGACATATTTTGGCATTTAAGCCACAAACGTCTTTGGGTCAGGGACAGGTTTTGGCATTTAAGCCACAAACGCCTCTGGGTCAGGGTCATATTTTGGCATTTAAGCCACACACGTCTTTGGGTCAGGGACAATTTTTGGCATTCAAGCCCCAAACGCATGTGAGTCACGGACATATTTTGGCATTTAAGCCCCAAACGCATGTGAGTCACGGACATATTTTGCATTTAAGCCACAAACGCATGTTGCTCACGGACATATTTTGGCATTTCAGCCACAAACGCATGTGAGTCACGGACATATTTTGGCATTTCAGCCACAAACGCATGTGAGTCACGGACATATTTTTGGCACTTAAGCCACACACGCATGTGAGTCACGGACATATTTTGGCATTTAGGCCACACACGCATGTAACTCACGGACATATGTTGGCATTTAAGCCACACACGCATGTGAGTCACGGACATATTTTGGCATTTAAGCCACAAACGCATGTGAGTCACGGACATATTTTGTCATTTAAGCCACAACGCATGTATCACGGACATATTTGCATTTAAGCCACAATGCATGTGAGTCACGGACATATTTTGGCATTTAAGCCACACACGCATGTTGCTCACGGACATATGTTGGCATTTAAGCCACACACGCATGTGAGTCACGGACATATTTTGGCATTTAAGCCACAAACGCATGTGAGTCACGGACATATTCTGTCATTTAAGCCACAAACGCATGTGAGTCACGGACATATTTTGGCATTTAAGCCACAAACGCATGTGAGTCACGGACATATTTTGTAAGCCACACACGCGTGTGTCTCACGACATATTTTGGCATTTAAGCCACAAACGCATGTGAGTCACGGACATATTTTGGCATTTAAGCCACACACGCATGTGGCTCACGGACATATTTTGGCATTTAAGCCACACACGCATGTGAGTCACGGACATATGTTGGCATTTAAGCCACACACGCATGTGAGTCACGGACATATTTTGGCATTTAAGCCACAAACGCATGTGAGTCACGGACATATCCTGGCATTTATGTACACACGCCTGTGGCTCACGAACATATTTTGGCATTTAAGCCACAAATGCCTGTGACTCACGGACAAAGGACGTTAACCATGCAACTGGCCACGGAGATATAAGAAACAATATAGAGTAAAATGCAGTGGGTTTATTCGAATATAACACAATACATTACAGTGTATTAAGAACAACTGAATGTTAGAAGATAATAACAAGACGATAGTGCAATGAAAGTGTTCGGGTATTAAAATCTCCTGCATACACACATGAACAAAACATTATTACAACAAATGCATTTTTCCATACATGTTATGTGTGTTAAAACGATTTTATTATTAAAATTATGCTTCAGTATATACATTCTACATCTGTTATGTCGAATTCCGTCGGACCGAACAAAATACTTCGACATAACCGAAGTTTCACTTAACGAAATTCTATGTAAACGGAGCCAGTTATATGTAAAATGATAGTGTCTGAAACGGGACTTTGATCCGACTTCGAGATATCCGGAGAATTCGACATAGCCGACGTTGACATAACAGATGTAGACTGTGTTATAATTATAATACAATGTACTAGCAATAATGGCAGATATACATTGACATGAAATATCAGAATATAAGACGTTTGGGTGTACAGTTAAACCTGTGTTAGTGGTCACCTCTATTAAGCAGCCAACCTGTACTATATATACAGTTAAACATGTGTTAGTGGTCACCTCCATTAAGCAGCCAACCTGTACTATATATACAGTACACCTGTGTTAGTGGTCACCTCTATTAAGCAGCCAACCTGTACTATATATACAGTTAAACCTGTGTTAGTGGTCACCTCTATTAAGCAGCCAACCTGTATTATATATACAGTTAAACCTGTGTTAGTGGTTACCTCTATTAAGCAGCCAACCTGTATTATATATACAGTCAAACCTGTGTTAGCGGTCACCTCTATTAAGCAGCCAACCTGTATTAAGCAGTCAGTTTGCAGATTCCCAAAATTATATTGTTTTATTATACATTTGACCTCTATTAAGCAGCCACCTGTGCTAAGCAACCACTTTCAGTAATTCCCTCGACTGGCTGCTTAAGACAGGTTTGACTGTATTACAATGTAAGTATATTTGAGAAAAATGAAATTGATATTTGAAATTTTGGGTCTCTGTTTTATTTCCATCAACTATGAATTTGTAATTAAGCTTAGTAACTATCAGACAAGACACACGTGAACATCACATACATTTCTAGGCAATATTTATGTCCTAGTCCGTTGATTTAGAGAAATAGCACAGCCGTTTCTACATTTCTGGAAACACTTTCCATAGGGGAATGGAAAGTCCTAAGGTAAAGTATTTGTATATAATGTTTTAGGGATGCTACTAATAAAGGGAAAACAACCTGGCACCGAGGTTATAAAACTGTTCTCAGATCTCAAACTCAAGGTCAAGTGATCTGATTGGCTGATTCTAAGTGTTACTGTCAGGTGAACCAATCAGACGATTGAAGCTGAGTTTTGAGATTGGAGAAACGTTTAATAACCGCCAGACCAGATCTCACAGTGAGAGACAATGGCCAGTCACAGTCAAATAAATACTATTTAAGGAGGGTATACTCTCTTATTGGCTGTCCGATTAGCGCAGTGAGCGCCCTCACTTCTCACCAATGCAACCAAGTATGCGAGATGTTATGGCGGTCGCCAGATCGGACAAGTGGGTTTTCGTCGGGTTTCCCCCCACACGAATGACCACATATACGCTTTCATCCGCGCCAACGAGAGTGATTAATATAAGTTGTTAAAACTTGTTTCGCAATTGTTTCCTTTCTTTGTATCGCTATTTCCTTTGCACAACATGCTATCAATTTTCATCCACTTTCTTATCTTTATTAATTTAATAAATCCCGACAGATATGAACAGTATATCCAATTGGTAGTTGGCATGATACCTTCAATATAATACACACTAAATGGACCAATATACATTTCGGGATAAATCTGACTTTTTCTGCCAAGGGAGGTAATAGAAAAAGCAACAATGCTGCTCATTAACATAGACAAATAAACATGGAATACATGAAAGATCATACAAAGTTCACTAACATGTTTGAATACTCGTGTATATTTTGAATTGTATGCTGACCATTTAGAATGCACTAACATATTACTAAAACATAAAATGCAGTGAAATGATTTTGAAAATCACACTGCAAATAAAGAAATTATGACAATTTGATTATAACAAATAGAAACTTACGGAAGCGGCCATCTTGGATTAACAGGGTCACCAAATTATCAACATAAATTGTGTAGCTACTAGCTAAATTTCTATTATTTAACAATTTTTAATTTTTGTATTCAGTTGCACGTGTTTTCATTACTTTTACTAACAGGAAGTCAATTTTATGTAGCTATGACGTCATAACTACCACACATATTCCACGTAGTCTGTCTCCCATAACTGCTTTATTTGAAGTGCGATTTTCATAATGTGTTCAGTATTATGACCACATTTCTAATTAGATGCTGCTTAAATGGGCGAAAGTTGTTTAACACAATCGGGCCGAATTGTTTCAGAAATACGAGACCGTGGTCTGGAGCGGAAGTCACGCAGCACATGTATTTTGACTGATTCTAGTCAATATTTGTCAATCCTGACATAACTGACCGATTGACCATTGAACGATAATAAATATGCATCGACGACACCCCTAAAGAAGAAATGCAATTACCTATATATCAGTATGTGTATGGCATGTATAAACAGACAACTTGCTCATCCCATAGCAACCAGCGTTACTTTTGAAGACATTGGTTTGATAGCAGACGAAAGTTCACGAACTCATTAATTAATACTTACATCCATTTCATTGATTGTTGTGTAATATACATGTAGCAATTTTTGTGTGTATCACATTGTTGTCCTAGCTAAGATATTTCATAAAAATCAGTTGATTCGGTCAATATGATTAGTTCTTTAAAATAGGTCACGTAATAACATAATTCATTTGTATCGATGGCTCTTAAATGTCACTGCTGACGTAAGACAAACGCCAGATGTATCAATCAAAATGATTGGTTTAAAACATAGCTCCAAAATGGCACACACAGTATTATTTGTAAGATATAGGTCACATGTTTGGATCAATAGCGAATACTGATTCTACTGAATTAAGACATGTGTCAGTAGATTCGATTGGTTCTTAAAATATTCACTCAACAGCACATACTTTCACTACTGATCTAAGACAAACCTACAGTCGTATCAAGCAATACGATTGATTATTGATACATAATCAACCAATAGCACACACCGTCATTGAACGGATTTAAACGCAATTTCTATCGATCTGTATGGTTAGTCCAAAACTAACCAATCAATATTACATGTTTTCACTAGGCGTATATTTAGTTTATAATTCAGATGTGAAAGAGACACGTTGTACGAACGTAAATGCAGATTTATACATGTATATCGACTCGGCTCATATTTATATACATCAATTAATGCGGCTATATTCACATTCATGCAAGTACTGGAAATGGAATGTAACATATTTTAATCATAATGATACGGGCGAACCCCTGGGGACACAGGCGCTCACCTGAGACAGACGGATCTGTAGTCCACTGGTTAACACGTTGGACTGGTGATCCAGGGATCGCATGTTCGAGCCCCCGTCTGACCGTAATAAAATTAACAGTGTTTCAGATGGGACTTTAAACCGAGGTCTCGTGTCGGTGCTGTACACCGTGCACGTAAAAGAACCAGCGGAGACTCTGGAATGGGTCTCTGTCTGTATCATCGCACTATCCCCCAAAAATCTAAAATGACTAATCTCTTCAGAAGGCGTAGCTCATATGAGCAACCGGTAGCGACGATAAATAAACGTAAACACACACACACGCTCACATGCGGAACTGACAAGACGTACACTGTTCTCGAACACAGCTATAACTTAGATATACAGTCAAACCCGTGTCACGTAGCCAGCCAAGGGAATCGCAGACATCAATTGTTTAGCACAGGTGGTTGTTTGTTAGAGGTCAAATGTATAATAAAACAACACATTGGGAAACTGGCTGCTGTATTGTGGATATCACTAACACGGGGTTGACTGTATGCTCACGTAGGAACTGACATACTAAGATATAAAACCCAAAGCCCTTAAAGGGCCCGGAAACGTACCATTATGTTTTCTTCTTCGATTTACGCAATAACTATATTCACACGAAAAAGAAAGTGTGCACTTGGTTAGAGGGAAAATGTTATATTTATATATAATATATACATGTAGAAGCAATACATAGGCACATTTAGTATCAAAATGTGCAAACATGTATTGGCTACACGATGTTTTACTTTTAATTGAAATTTGATAATTATCAGAACACAGTTTTACGTGTGAATATAAGTATATAATGTTCCCTCTAACCAAGTGCACACTTTCTTTTTCGTGTGAGTATATATAAAACTATTTTAAAAACACATACAGGCCACAATTAAGACAATGTTTGTTTCCCATTTCACGACCCTGCTTTTTGAAGTTGGATATGTAGAAGTTATCTTTTTCCCTACAAAAAACATTTTCCAGTGATGATACCGTCAATGTAACAATGGGAGACATTAGTCAGTTATTGCCCCTGAATACTCATGAAAGTAGATTGGTCCTCTTAATTGGCTTCCTCTGTTTTTATCGTTGTTTCCTTTACACCACATGCTATCTGTTTTCATTAGTTTTCTTATCTTATAATTATCGACATATATCCTACAGCATATCCAATGGATACTTTACTGTAGAAATTGATTATAAATTAATTAACATGCTTTTGATAAAATCACATTTATCCGGCCGCAACATTTGGTTAGGGAACACCAATAAAAACAAAGGCTTTCAACTATAAGGACCAATACATATTTCGGGATAAATCGGACTTTATCTGTCAAGGGAGGTAATCGAAAACCCAATAATATCTCTCATTAGAAATAGTAAAAGTCGTGCTTAAACGTGAGCGATAAGATACCATTTTATGTTAGGCTTTCCAAGGAAATATAGAAATTTATCAGTGAAATAAAATGTGTTATTCATCTGGTTGAAAGCAATTTGATTTCTCATTGCTTTGCACGTGTGGTGCCTAGCCGCTCCACGTGTGGTGCCTAGCCGCTGCATGTTGAAATGTTGTCAACGTGTTCGGACTTCAGCTGTAAGTGACGTCATTAATGATGTCTTTTGAGACGTCATTTATGGTAGTCTAAACACGAAGTTCTAGCGCCATTTTGCTCACGGTTGCATCGTTTTTTATCATAAGAACACTTTCAGCCTAAAATAAGAACATTTATTTGTTTAAGCGATTGATCGAATTATAGTTCACTCATGAACATAGAAAGCTAGCGCAACTCGTGGTAATAATGTTTTCAATGTTCATTCAGTGAAATAAAATTCGATCATACACTGAAACAAACAAATATCCTCTTAATACTGATAGGGGAGTTGCTTGCCTGAGCACTATATGTACGCTGAGATCCAGGCGGGTCAGTGGGGTGGGGGCATGTCTCACCAGAACAATGTGTATCAGCCGGATTGTCGGAGGTGTGTTGTGGTGAGCATATCGTAAACAAGTGTATCTGCGGGTTTGAAATATTAGACTATGCACCAATATGTCCAATTGCATTGACTTACCACGTCCCCCAGCTCCCATAGCCCCCAATCTATTACCAATTGACATTTTGTCTAGAATTCACTATATGTGTGACGTATGGACACGTAATTAGGAGCTGGACATTTCAAATAATCCCGTAATGTACTTAATACACTGTAGGGACGTCATACCCTTTGCAGTTCAATATTAATAATAATGGACTGCCAGTACAAAGGTATGACGTCCCGTATGACTGTCAAAAGGTATGCGTATTATATTAAATCCTAAGCGTACATGTACGAAATTAACAATTTTAATTAATAGGATCTTGTTATATATATGTGTGTCTTAAGTAAGATATAAACCTCAAACGGATCCAATATGTAAAATATTGGTACTGTCCTCGGCGATACGCCCCTCATACAGTCCAATATGTTTACATATTGGATCGTTTTCGGCTTATATCCTCCTATGCCTAAAATGCAGTCAATTTGTTTGCCTTTTTTAGAATACGAGTTGCTAACGAGGAAATACAAATTTTGGTGATCGCTCGATGAAATAAAATCCTATCTTACTCTAATTAACACAAATATCCTGTATATCTTTAAGAGTAGCTCTCATCTAAATACCACAGGGGCTGAATGCTACTAAACAGTGACCGAGGAAAGCAGATGCCATCTGCCATAGTTGTACTAAATCCAAAATGTCACATAGCAATTCCAATGGACCGTGGAAGTCGTGATAGCGCAGTGGATGTGCGTTCGCTTCAGGTACGAACGGTCCGGTGTTCGAGCCCCGCTGGAGCCGTTACCATTGTGCTCTTAGGCAAGGCATTTAATAAAGTATTCCACGTTGCCTATTCTCTCTCCATCGTGCGATGGATTCCATCAGGAATGGGGTCTCGAGGGTGACTAATATAAGTTGAAAGAACTTGTTTCGCATTCGAGCTAAAATAAATTTGTATAAACTAATAGATCCGTGTCTCCAGTTAATTTTCTGATATTTTTAGCATTTATATTTCGTGTCGTATAATATTAAAGAAATGTGTTTTGCGTGCTTAGTGTGTTTGGATTATTTCCCAGGAGCGCTATAATTATATACCAAGATAAGAAAGGTCATCTATAAGGATTATGTTTGGCTCCCTATAAGTTTCTCTTATCTTAAAGATATATTCATGTTCTCATATCTTAAAGATATATTCATGTTCTCTTATCTTAAAGATATATTCATGTTCTCATATCTTAAAGATATATTCATGTTCTCTTATCTTAAAGATATATTCATGTTCTCATATCTTAAAGATATATTCATGTTCTCATATCTTAAAGATATATTCATGTTCAAACTGATTGTCGCACTTTCTAAAATTTTATGTCGTTAAGACGGGCCAATGAGTTGATCTATCTGACTTAGACAACGTACATAAGTAGGTCAGCGTCTATACGATTTGGAAGCGAGAAATGTGGTTTTTTCATTGGACCATGTGACTTAGTCGTTGTCTAAAGCTCGTTTTCAGATTCAAATATGAAAGAAAATGTTAACTAAATCCTTGCAAAATGGTTCAGCCTTGAAACAGTGATTGCAAGAAGATAAACTAATGTTAGAAGCTACAGCCAGTAATAATGAGTTGCAAGAAGATAAACTAATGTTAGAAGCTACATACAGTAATACTGAGTTGCAAGAAGATAAACTAATGTTAGAAGCTACATACAGTAATACTGAGTTGCAACAAGATAAACTAATGTTAGAAGCTACAGACAGTAATACTGAGTTGCAAGAAGATAAACTAATGTTAGAAGCTACAGACAGTAATACTGAGTTGCAAGAAGATAAACTAATGTTAGAAGCTACATACAGTAATACTGAGTTGCAAGAAGATAAACTAATGTAAGAAGCTACAGACAGTAATACTGAGTTGCAACAAGATAAACTAATGTTAGAAGCTACAGACAGTAATACTGAGTTGCAAGAAGATAAACTAATGTTAGAAGCTACAGACAGTAATACTGAGTTGCAAGAAGATAAACTAATGTTAGAAGCTACATACAGTAATACTGAGTTGCAAGAAGATAAACTAATGTAAGAAGCTACAGACAGTAATACTGAGTTGCAACAAGATACACGGAATTTGAAAACTGCCAAAAATCTTGACAAAATGAAAATCGGTTTCTAACCGTATTGAACTGTATTAAACTTGTGCAGGGATTTCTGTACATTCAGGTTTGTTAGTTCGAGCCGTGCGGCATACATTTCTATAACTCTTTGCCCGCTAGCGGTGAAAATGAGAACTTTCATGAAATTCCATGACATATTTCCAGAATTGAAAGACGTGTGTCAGTAAATTGAAAGACGTGTGTACGTAAATTGAAAGACGTGTGTAAGTAAATTGAAGAACGTATATATGTAAATTGAAGGACGTGCATGTGTACATTGATGGACGTGCATGTGTACATTGAAGGACATGTACACATAGATTGAAGGACGGATATAAGTAAGCTGAAGGACGCGTATAAGTAAACTGAAGCACCTGTCCGATCTGGCGACCACCGTACCATCTCACATACTTCCCGGTCCGAGGATCGAACCCGGGTTGCATTGGTGAGACGCGAGCGTGCTAACCACTGCGCTAATCGGACAGCGAAAAGTAGAAAATGACGTGATCATTATCGACCGAAGCATCGACTTTTCTAGGGATTAACTTTGGTAGTCATTAGAACGAAACGTTCATGCTTAGGATAAACGATATAGACTTTTCTTGACGGTAAGTCCACACAAGTAGACAAGTACATATATAAGCGATACTTGTCTAGACGTTTTGACCTTTCACCGCGAATGCGGCCCACGAAAAGATAAAAAGTCAAGTATTCGCGTGCACGGAGGTAGATAAGTCTATGGCGAAAAAAGGATTGCGGACACACTTTACAAATGTACTTCAATCTGATGCCACTTGGATAGCCGTGACTAAAAACCATGGTCCAAATAATGACGTTAGACAACTCATATATACTAACAGAGTATCGTGAATGACATTCAGGATAATTAACACGCAACACGAGGTACGGTTTCAAGGTCTCAAAAAGGACACAAGGTATGCATTGAAGGTATAGGTTAAACCAGTGTTAAGGACGATCTCCGAACAAAGACCATCTACGAACAAAGATCATCTTCAAACAAAGACCATCTTCAAACAAAGATCATCTTCAAACAAAGACTATCTCCGAACAAAGATCATCTTCAAACAAAGACTATCTCCGAACAAAGATCATCTTCAAACAAAGACCATCTTCAAACAAAGATCATCTTCAAACAAAGACCATCTCCGAACAAAGATCATCTTCAAACAAAGACTATCTCCGAACAAAGATCATCTTCAAACAAAGATCATCTTCAAACTAAGACTATCTCCGAACATAGATATCTTCAAACAAAGACTATCTCCGAACAAAGATCATCTTCAAACAAAGACTATCTCCGAACAAAGATCATCTTCAAACAAAGACTATCTCCGAACAAAGATCATCTTCAAACAAAGACTATCTCCGAACAAAGATCATCTTCAAACAAAGACTATCTCCGAACAAAGATTATCTTCAAACAAAGACTATCTCCGAACAAAGATCATCTTCAAACAAAGACTATCTCCGAACAAAGATCATCTTCAAACAAAGACTATCTCCGAACAAAGATCATCTTCAAACAAAGACTATCTCCGAACAAAGATCATCTTCAAACAAAGACTATCTTCGGATCATCTTCAAACAAAGACTATCTCCGAACAAAGATCATCTTCAAACAAAGAGCATCTTCAAACAAAGACTATCTCCGAACAAAGATCATCTTCAAACAAAGACTATCTCCGAACAAAGACTATCTCCGAACAAAGATCATCTTCAAACAAAGACTATCTCCGAACAAAGACTATCTCCGAACAAAGATCATCTTCAAACAAAGACTATCTCCGAACAAAGATCATCTTCAAACAAAGACTATCTCCGAACAAAGATCATCTTCAAACAAAGATCATCTTCAAACAAAGACTATCTCCGAACAAAGATCATCTTCAAACAAAGACTATCTCCGAACAAAGATCATCTTCAAACAAAGAGCATCTTCAAACAAAGACTATCTCCGAACAAAGATCATCTTCAAACAAAGACTATCTCCGAACAAAGATCATCTTCAAACAAAGACTATCTCCGAACAAAGATCATCTTCAAACAAAGAATATCTCCGGATCATCTTCAAACAAAGACTATCTCCGAACAAAGATCATCTTCAAACAAAGACTATCTCCGGATCATCTTCAAACAAAGACTATCTCCGAACAAAGATCATCTTCAAACAAAGACTATCTCCGAACAAAGATCATCTTCAAACAAAGACTATCTCCGAACAAAGATCATCTTCAAACAAAGACTATCTCCGAACAAAGATCATCTTCAAACAAAGACTATCTCCGAACAAAGATCATCTTCAAACAAAGACTATCTCCGAACAAATATTATCTTCAAACAAAGACTATCTCCGAACAAAGATCATCTTCAAACAAAGACTATCTCCGAACAAAGATCATCTTCAAACAAAGACTATCTCCGAACAAAGATCATCTTCAAACAAAGACTATCTCCGAACAAAGATCATCTTCAAACAAAGACTATCTCCGAACAAAGATTATCTTCAAACAAAGACTATCTCCGAACAAAGACCGAACACTAATAATATCCGACCAACAGTAAATGAAACTAGACGCCAGCGAATCTTGACTTTATTATTCAAGAATTAAGCCTAGGATTAAAGACCAACCGGTCCCGGTCTTTTGAGTGGTCTTTGAGCACAGGTTTTCCTAGTGTAAATGTTATCCCTACAATATCCTGATTTATATACTTCCGATAAATCGGTACTATGACGGTCGGAGATCAAATGATATGCTCGGTTGAGTCTGAGATTTGCTCTTGACCCACTCGAAACCAGTGATTCATGTTCATTCACTCTACATATCTAGAGCGCTACATGCATAGCAATAACATATTTCGTCTGTAATAATCGTTTTTTCATGAAACATTACGGATTTACGAAATGATGGGTTTGACCAAGTGATGTTCTAGTGCATAACTGATTTCGGTGTTTCTCTAATTCTATCGATACTCTCCGACACGAGTTATCTTTATGGAATTATGTGCCTATTCTTGGAAACAGAAGTTGAAGCAGCCGTTTGCTCAAACGCACAGTATGTTGTGTAATAAATTATTCTCTTTCGAATAATGGGGTACACTTTCGAAATATGCTGCTTGACACAGCCCGGGCGTTAACTCCCGAACTATATCCGCAACGCGATAACTGGAACTATCTACGAGAATTTTCTGGTAGTGTCATTGATGACGTCAACGGCTGATCTTCAACACAACTGTATATCAACGGCTGATCTTCAACACAACTGTAGTATGTCCATGTACGGATTACCCCACTAACTACTAACTTGCAAACATGCCCGATATATTTGAGTATTAGCTTGCATCCATATTTGTATTAACTCCTAGATTCTTCTTCAGACGTTAGTGCTGACAACGGTGACGTCATATGGATCGTCATAGGTGACGTCACGGGTGAACTATCCGATGTTGTCGCCGTACTTTCAACAGGCACTAATCTGGTACATTTTGTCATTATTGTCTTCAAATCCAATAACTGTTCGTGCATAGTCTTCATAAGGTCCTCCATTCCTTGCATGCGTGTCTTCAACGAATCATGATCCTCTTTAACAGCTTCTACCATGTCGTAAACCTCGTTAACGTTCTTGTTGATCTCCACTGGTCCTGTAAGTGACTCCCCAACTTGGGTTCGTAAGTACCTGGCATTGTTCATACTCCTAACCGCGTGAATGAGGCGGCGTTTATGTATTATATGTCTCTCGTCTGTCGTGTCCGCGCCCCTTCTGCGCAGACGACATAGGGTCAAAAACTCGGTCACCACTTTCGCAGCAGCGTTTTTATACCTTTTGTCCATTTTGATTTGCTGAACAAACGAGTGAACATATCTTTCTCCTCTAGTCTGCTCAAGCTTCCTAGTTAGAACCGCAACACAGAGCGCCATGAGTCCAACGCCCATCATGCCAGTTCCGATTGCTAACACTCGTCCACAAGTGGTTCTTGGCACGACATCGCCGTAACCAAGTGTCAAAAACGTCACGCATGTCATCCAAATTGCTTGCATAAAGAAAGTTTCAGCATTTTTCTCTAATGTGTAATGCTCGCACATGCGCAGTGAATAACTATTAACTAAAAGAACTATGCCCATAATTGATACTAAACAGGTGCCCGGGTATATGCTCATCAACGCCTTGAATACAAACTGTGCGTTTATATTTACATTGCTCATGGCTCCCAAACTTTGAACAGTCGTATCACAAAACAATGCGCTATGGACTACTAAAAAGCGCATGAACAGGTACACCCGTAAGAACATCAAGATCGTGAAAATGGAATTAATGGGAAGCATTTCCACTGTAAATGCGTGCAATTCATTAACACTCGACACGTACATGGGTAGTGCAGCAGCTGATACAAATGGCATAGGATGGATGGCACAGACTGTGAGCTCCGTGGTGAGCTTACCTAAGTCTATCCAGTCTGTCACATATCTCCAATTGTTCAATCCTTGACTGACAAGTCGTAGTTTTATACCGATCACGTGATACATTACAATGCAGATAAGGACTCCAATGGTGGTTATAGAAGTTATCGCACGTAGATACACCGAAATAGTCCTGTTAGAATTATATGCCTTCGCAAATTGACACTCCGTGTCGATTATAGTTATTAATATACCCACAATAGCTAACACGAACGCAATGTCGGATACCTTCGTACGTCGTACGATCAATTCTTTGCGCATGCGCAAACGATAGCCAAGATTCTTGGTGTCAAGGACGCTTTCCCGTTTTCCTCGAGGCATGATGAGGTTCTGTGTGCTGACGTTGTCTGAGCTAACGTATGAAGGATACTGCCAATTGCCGTTGACTAGAGGTAAGTCCGGGGAGTCCATAGTCGGTACTGAACACACGGGTAAATTCTGAAAACAGTTATAAAACATTATATTACAGTACTGATTAATAAGATTGTTACCACGTCACCTCTACACTCATTATAACAAGATTTGTTTACCGATACACTATGCTTCGCATATCGGCAGCTGAAAATATCCGGTCTGGGCTAACCAAAATGTCAGATTTTAATGAGATTGCTTTTATACGGGTAAAGCCTGACAGGGCAATGGCCGCCTGTAGATAACATGTACGAGACAGGGCAATGGCTTGTACCGCCTGTAGATAACATGTACGAGACAGGGCAATGGCTTGTACCGCCTGTAGATAACATGTACGAGACAGGGCAATGGCTTGTACCGCCTGTAGATAACATGTACGAGACAGGGCAATGGCTTGTACCGCCTGTAGATAACATGTACGAGACAGGGCAATGGTTTGTACCGCCTGTAGATAACATGTACGAGACAGGTGTACACACAATATGAAAACAGAACATCGAGTTCGAGCCCCGCTGGAGCCGTTACGATTGTGCCCTTAGGCAAGGCATTTAAATTCCACGTTGCCTCTTCTCTCTCCCTCGTGGCGATGGATTCCATCAAGAATGAGGTCTCGAGAGTGATTAATATAAGTTGAAATAACTTGTTTCGCAATCGAGCTAAAATAAATTGGAATAAACAAATACAATACTAGGAAATAATTGTGTCCGGTTCGATCACTTCTCACAGTTGATGTCAATCACACGATGTCACCGCGTGGACTTGTTTACGACATCCGATTGATCACAACTTACAGACGTTCTACGAACTAATTTAATTGATCAATCGCTTTAATTCCCGGTGCGATTACACTATTCTAAATTCGAAAGTAATTCTTAGAAGTCATTCTGGTTGTTCGATTTAAACATTTCTCTTCTGAGAATTATCTCTCTCTCTATCTCTCTTCCGGATTTCGAGCAGAAGCGGCAATTATTATTGTTCTACAGCCACTTATTAGTGAGTGAACACACTATGGTTATGAGTAAATTGAGCAGGAATTCACATAACACTAAATATAGGTTTATTTTGTAAAAATTCAATACAACTAACTACAGCTGTGGTGTTATAGACGCAGTCATTTTTGATTTCGGGGTTGTGGGCGCAGCCATTTTGATTTTCTCCTTTGTGGCTCGTTTTATAAGTAATTCTGTCATTCTGGAATAGGATTTTATTGCTTAATTGTACTGGGCCCATGTATCCGTGATTTCTGCGAATAAGGTTAAGCATCTACAAGAAAAGCATACTCTATGTCATCATTCTATCTACGGAGATGTAGTCATATTCCTTCTATAAGGTCTAGTTCAGTAATCTGTTTCGCAATCGAGCTAAAATAAATTTGTATAAATAAAAGTTCAGTAATTGATATTGGCCTTCCCCGTTGATAGGTAGTGCCTATTTCAAATTACATATGTAGTTACTGTGTACATGTAGTATAGGAATATCACAAGCATATATCAGTAACGAACTGATCAAAACATGAATGCATTGAGCGGCTGTTAATTTCCAAACCCCGTATTGTGAACCCTGCGTGGTGGAGTGGATACGATTTCCGCTTTGCAACCGAGGCGTTGTGAGTTCGTGCACAACCAGAACTACTGCAAAGCTATTTTCTTTTATGCTTTCCAATGAATGGTTTGGGTTTTCTCCGTGAAAGAAAACTCTATCTTACAATCTTACACCGTTTTGAAACAGTGAAAGATGGCATTTTCTCTGCCACCGGTTGCGTTTCGTATTCCTGCGCGATTGGATGTACTTTTGTGTTTTAGCTATGTTCTGACTATCATGAACAGTTAATTATTAAGTAATATATTCTAATGAATTTGTCTGTAGTTTTAAATTTTGACTGCAAATTATACAGGAACTTTTCTTATTACGGACATTCACGTTAACAGAAGTGGTTGTGCGGTTGTGTCACATAGTGCAAAATTATTAAAAATTTTTTAAAAAGAAATATATTATGTTAACCAAAGACATTGGAAAACATAAAAGATAAAGAAGATTCGTGTTTATTACTGTAAGATAGGATTTTATTTCGTCATGTGATCATCAAGAAGAAATACAAATTTCGGTGATGACTAGATGCAATAAAGTCCTACCTTACAATAATAAACACACTCGCTTTTCACCAATACAACCCGGGTTCGATCCTCGGACCGGGAAGTATGTGAGATGGTACGGTGATCGCCAGGTCGGACAGGTGGGGTTTTTTCCGGGTACTCCGGTTTCCTCCCACACGAATGATCACATTTACGCCAACGAGAGTGATTAATATAATTATGTTGTTAAAACTGGCTTTGCAATCGTTGTAAAATAAATAAAGTTTAAACTAATAAACACAAATATCCTCTATGTAATTTGTGCAACGGCGGTGGCTTCCATTAGCAATTATGTTTAGAGAGCGATTGATCTAACATCGTAGGATCGTTTTTCGCAATCGAACGAAAATACCTGTATATAAGCTTCGAACTATACTATATACTATGTATATAAACTAAAATGTCAGTAGTGTGTCCACAGACGGATCTGTAGTCCAGTGGTAACACGCTGGACTGGTAATCCAGGGATCGCAGGTTCGACCCCCCGTCTGACCATAATTAAATTAACAGTCTTTCAGATGGGACGTTAAACCGAGGTCTCGTATCGGTGCTTTACACCGTGCACGTAAAAGAACCAGAGGAGACTTTGGAATGGGTCTCTGTCTGTATCATTGCACTATCCTCCAAAATCTAAAATGATTAATCTCTTCAGGAGGCGTAGCTCATATGGGCAACCGGTAGCGACGATAAATAAACGTAAAACACACAACGTGTGTCCTTGAAAACAATATATGTTATCATGAATAGTTTAGTCCAAATACATATATACAATGAGAAAAGTAAACCAGTCCTACCAACTGCATCACCATTATTTGGAATGTCGAAATTTCACTTAGTGTAGTTGATATTTAGTTACTAATGTCAAATATGGTATCACATCATCCCCCATTAGAAACAATCAATGTTAAATAGCCACATCCATGGTGTATTGAAATGTGTACAACATGTACAGAGTAATTTCGCGTGACTGGTTGTAACAATGAAAGCTGTCAAATTGTGCGACTCGGTTCCATTCTGTTTAGTTTAATCATATTGTATTTGCTATTTGACATTTGACATTTGCATTACATACATAATCACGACAAAGCAAAGAAAAGCAAATTGGGTTGGGCAACACGTACTAACAACATTAGTAAACTGCCCTCCATTCTGTCTTGAAAAGGTCAACAAGGCAACGTTTCAAATCTGATCTGGTGTAATGAATACATAATGTCACAGTCGTTCGTTGAATAATCTGGACGGCAGATAATGAACGTAACCTTTGAATCAATTATTATTACAGTAAAAAGCAATTCTAACACTGAATGTAAGACATTCGACATTTTGTTTAGGAAATTCAGCGATATTCAACGATTTTGATTGGCTAACTTGTTTGACGTGCTTATGAATTATTCATGTTGACTGTTAGGAGAATATGAATAGCAGGCCCTTAGTTACTTGACAAACATATGTATAATATGACAGAAAAGTGCATATTAAATAAGAATTAGACAGCTCATATGATGTATCAACATTTCAATATAAATAAATATCCGGGAGGCGATGCTGCAATAAATGGAAGGCACAATAGCAAGCCCCAGGTTATGTCAGTTAGCATTGCTAAAGTTTGTCCCATCCAATCTGCGGGCCTCAAGTTTGGCCCGAACATAGTATTTGTAAACCCATTCGTAAAATAAATACATGTTTGCTAATCTATGAAATACAGCCCTCACAAGTTTCAATGCTGTTTTACTCCCGTTATTTGTTTTGGCAGTAACGCCATTTCGATATTCTCTATGCAATAGATATATTTTACTTTATGAAAGTTTTCAGCTGCCATCTTGTTTTGGAGTAGCTGCACCAAATTACACGTTCTACGCACTTGAGTTGACGAGGCCAAGTCAAAAATATGCTTTACTGATCCTTAATTGGATTGTGATATACACATGACACAATTTGAAGACCACGAAACCGACATAACTTGAAGACCACAAACCGACATAACTTGAAGACCACAAAACTGTGACACAACTTGAAGACCACAAAACTGAAACACAACTTGAAGACCACAAAACTGTGACGCAACTTGAAGACCACAAAACTGTGACACAACTTGAAGGCCACAAACCCGACACAAAGACCACACAACTGACACAACTTGAAGACCACAAACGGACACAACTTGAAGACCACAAACGGACACAACTTGAAGACCACAAACGGACACAACTTGAAGACAACAAAACGGACACAACTTGAAGACAACAAAACGGACACAACTTGAAGATAACAAAACGGACACAACTTGAAGATAACAAAACGGACACAACTTGAAGACAACAAAACTGACACAACTTGAAGGCCACAAAACTGACACAACTTAAAGGCCACAAAACTGACACAACTTGAAGACAAAAAGAATTCAGTGTGTCAACATGGACAACGTCAATATAGACGAGGAAACGGCGGAAAATGAAACAATCTTGAATTACGAAGTGAACAGTCCATCTATCAAAGAAAAATGAGACTAATGCGCGGGGGATAATGCTATTTTGAACTTATTTCACAGTAAATTAGTTCGAATAAACGAAAAGCTAACAATATCTGAAGTCAATAGATTAGGTGGGCTAGACTTTATTATTTGCTTTATTATGTTTTGTCTTTCGTCCATGGTCGCGTTGTCATCCATTACTTACCTACAGCTAAACATTTTCAAAAACATATAGCGATAGACATGCATACACGTGATGCAGGTAAATTGTTTTTTTAAATGGTTATTTTTTTTGTATAATTTGTGATACATATACAATGTATTACAAAGTAAATTTGTCAACTGTATTAAACTTTGTTAGCGTAATTTGAAATTGTGTCAATGAACACGTGCTGCAGTGAAAGTAGTAATCTAATAATATACATTGGCCAGTTACTTCCCCTGAATACTCTTTTTAAGGACACGTCTTTTTAATTGGTTTCCTCTGTTTTCATCGCGTTTCCTTTGCACAATATGCTATCAATTTTGATTTGTTATCTCGTCTTATAATTATTGAATTATTAAATCTCGACAGATATCCTCCAGTTTATCCAGTGGATACTTTGCTGTACACATGTGTTATCAATTAATTAACATGATTATTGGGTTAGGCAAAGGAGTCCAACTAATAGGATCAATATTAATTTGGGGATAAATCGGACTTTATCTGTCAAAGGAGCTAATTAATAGAAAAAAAGCATAAATGCCTCCCATTACGCCTATGTTCAACATGTCATATACCATACTGCCATGCTATTTATGAGCTTGATTTATAGTTTCTTAGCTGGTTTATCGTTGCTTTAAGCAACACAATGTCAATCTATCGTTAATGTACTTTGTGTATATTACATTTTGTTTCTCATGCCATGTATACTATTATGTATGTATATTGTATTGCCAAAGGCAAGATTATTGCCGATAATGCAATAAAACATATTCTATTCTGATGAAATACAGTGTTTAATTAGTGTAAGATTGGAATTTATTGCATCGAATGAACACCGATATTTTTATTTCCATTGGCGTTAGCCATGAGTGCAAAAAACATATTTCGGTGATCACGTGATGAAATATAATCCTACCTTACACTAATAAAAACAACTCCTCTTTTTATTTATGATTTCCAATGATTTTTGTCGGATATAATATTTGTTGTCCAATTTTATTTATTTTAACTGCCCCTGTCGGGAGCCTCATTTCACTACAATACGCAATCGCACAACCACTTGCTAGTGTGATAGTTCGCAACAAAAAATGTCATGCTTAATTTTCAAGCTAGATTCTGTTTGCTGTCGAAATTGAAAAACGACAGAAAACAATTTCGTTAGTGCATATTACTTTAAATTAAAATTATATTTAACTGTTTATGATTGTCAGAAAATAGCTAAAATACAAAAGTACATCCAACCAACCGCGGAGGAATACGAACCACGAGAAGTGATAAAGAATAAAGAAAATGCCATTTTCTTATATTTCAAAATAGTGAAAGATAGTATTTTCTTTCTCTGAGAACACCCTATCATTCATTTGAAAGCATAAAGGAAATACTCAGCTTCCATACATACTGTCTGTCCGATTAGCGCAGTGGTTAGCACGTTCGCTTCTCACCAATGCAACTCGGGTTCGATCCTCGGACCGGGTAATATGTGAGATGGTACGGTGGTCGCCAGATTGGACCGGTCGGTTTTCTCCGGGTACTCCGGTTTCCTCCCACAAGAATGACCACAACATAATACACTTTCCGCCGTGCCAATCAGAATGATTAATATAAGTTGTTAAAGCTTGTTTCGCAATCGTTGTAAAATAATTAAAGTTTATACTATACATCCAGTCTATAAACATGCATATAACTACTTTCTCTTTATCCAAATTATAACTTATTCCGCGTCTTGTGTGTCACTTTGATACTTAATCACGCATAAATCACGCGTATAAGACCACAAACTCAAAGACGATCTTTAAATGCGTCATTATCCGGAATAAATTGGTTCAAAGGGGAAAAAATATAGACATAATTATATTTATATGTTCCATATGGAATGTACTATTTTCCATTACACTACCTTACACTACATTACGGTACACAATGCTAAGTTACGTTCTGTACTGTACACTACGATACGTTGCGTATGCTACGCTATGCAACATTAGTATACGCTACGCAGACTGCGCTAGGTTTCTCTATGCTACGTTACGTTGCGCTACGCTACGTTGCGTACGCTACGCTATGCAACATTAGTATACGCTACGTAGACTGCGCTAGGTTTCTCTATGCTACGTTACGTTGCGCTACGCTACGTTGTACAATGTACTACGTTAACATACGCTGCACTTACACTAGGCTACGCCTCACCATGCCGTCACATTACACTACAGCTATATTGTGCAACACACCACACCACACCACATCACGTTATTTTACACTACATTCCAATAGTCTACTCCAGGTCACACCGCATTACTCTACATTGCACTACATTGCACTACATTACACTACACAACACTACATTACACTACACAACACTACATTACACTACACAACACTACATTACACTACACAACACTACATTACACTACATTGTACAACATTATACTACATTACACTACATTATACATATCACTACATTACATACTACTACATTATATATCACTGCATTACATACCACTACATTACATATAACTACATTATATATCACTACATTACATATAACTGCATTACATATAACTACATTACATATAACTACATTATATATCACTACATTACATATAACTGCATTACATATCACTACATTACATACTACTACATTACATATAACTACATTACATATAACTACATTACATATAACTACATTACATATAACTACATTACATATAACTACATTACATATCACTACATTACATATAACTACATTACATATCACTACATTACATACTACTACATTATATATCACTGCATTACATACCACTACATTACATATAACTACATTATATATCACTGTATAACATATCACTACATTATATATCACTACATTACATATAACTGCATTACATATAACTACATTACATACCACTACATTACATATCACTACATTATATACCACTACATTACATACCACTACATTACATATAACTACATTATATATCACTACATTACATATAACTACATTACATATAACTACATTACATATAACTGCATTATATACCACTACATTACATACCACTACATTACATACCACTACATTACATACCACTACACTATATACTACTACATTACATACCACTACATTACATACCACTACATTACATACCACTACATTACATTACACTACATTACATACCACTACATTACATTACACTACATTACATTACACTACATTACATACCACTACATTACATACCACTACATTATATACCACTACATTACATGCCACTACATTACATTACACTACATTACATACCACTACATTACATAACACTACATTACATACCACTACATTACATTACACTACACTACACTACATTACATACCACTACATTACATACCACTACATTACATTACAACGCACTTCACTACATTACACTACACTACACCACATTACACTACAATACACTACATATCACTACACTATACAAAATTACACTGCACTACACTACACCACATTACATTACACTACACTATTCTACACTATATTACATTTTGAATAGCACTACTCTGTAAATATATTTGTAATTACGTTATTAAAACTTATTATAAGACAGTGTGATATACCGTCAAACACTTTGATTTTAGCATATATTATAAAATAGTCCAACAACTTATTTTCCTCAAGTGTCTTTCCACCGCAGACATATCTCAAATGCCAGACTAACAGTCGTGTTGTATGTTTCCCGTTGAGATAACAGAATCCATCTCTTCCATTCACGCCATTTTTAAATCAAGCATACCAGTACAAGCACAATCCCTCAGCATTGCCGGTATCATCCATCACGAATTTTGCTAATTTGATAGGTTGCTAAGCAACGCCAACACGAGGAACATCTTATCTGACATTTACAAAAAGTAATTGAATAAGATTAAATCCGATGTCCAGTACCAGACGACGAAGATTGAATTTTAAATGTGAAGAAGTGAAACTAATTTCTTCACGTGCAGACGAAGTGTTATTCAACAAGGCAGCTGAAATTCGTGCAGCCATTTTGGTTTCAGAAGTGAACCTGTGGCACTCATGTCATGTTACAAATAGCTATCATTTAACATGTTCGTGTTTGCTGCGTGAGAGTTTGACATCATATTCTTGAGAAATCGATCGCCGCAATTGTCATGTTTCAGAAGTAGAATTATGTGTGTGATTTACGTTTATTTATCGTCGCTACCGGTTGCCTAAATGAGCGACGCCTCCTCAAGAGATTAGTCATTTTAAATTGTTGGCGGATAGTGCAATGATACACACAGAGATCCCATTCCAGAGTCTCCGCTGGTTCTTTTACGTGCACGGTGTAAAGCACCGACGCGAGACCTCGGTTTAATGTTCCATCTTAACGACTGTTAATTTTATTAGGGTCAGACGGGGAATCGAACCTGCGATCCCTGGATTACCAGTCCAATGTGTTAACCACTGGACTACAGATCCGTCTATAACATACAAAAAACTATTTCTTCTAGCATACAAAAAAACTATTTCCAGACCTTCAAATACAATATCCCATCAAATGCTGATAACATAACATGAACTAGTAAACCTATGACTGAAGGCAATGTAATGAAGGTACATGCACTTACATCTTTTAAGATGCAGCAAAAGTTACATATACTAGTGCAATAATGCTATATATATATATTATAATATATATATATATATATATATATATATAATATATATATTATGTGTGTGCATATCACTCGGGCATGTTATAGCAGTGTACCGTGTCGGCGGATAGAACCACGTGCAGCCGAGTCTGCTGCTCAGACAAACCATACCCTAGTCAACTCGACTCACGGACTCGCTGCAGTACCCATGGCAGTTGTACGCGGTGATTTTCGACTTTAATGAATAACCCGCAATTCACTTTGTTCAAATATCAACACAATTTACAGTAAAAGTATTGTTTTAAAAATGCTATAAAAACGTCGACTGTACAGTATTTTTACATATACCTCATCTAATATGCCGTCAGTGTTTACTTACAAGTTAAATGCATAAATACACCTCATCTAATATGCCGTCAGTGTTTACTTACAAGTTAAATGTATAAATACACCTCATCTAATATGCCGTCAGTGTATACTTACAAGTTAAATGCATAAATACACATCATCTAATATGCCGTCAGTGTATACTTACAAGTTAAATGTATAAATACACATCATCTAATATGCCGTCAGTGTATACTTACAAGTTAAATGTATAAATACACATCATCTAATATGCCGTCAGTGTATACTTACAAGTTAAATGTATAAATACACATCATCTAATATGCCGTCAGTGTATACTTACAAGTTAAATGTATAAATACACATCATCTAATATGCCGCCAGTGTTTACTTACAAGTTAAATGCATAAATACAACTCATCTAATATGCCGTCAGTGTTTACTTACAAGCTAAATGTATAAATACACCTCATCTAACACATGCCGTCAGTGTTTATTTACAAGTTAAATGCATAAATACAACTCATCTAATATGCCGTCAGTGTTTACTTACAAGTTAAATGCATAAATACACATCATATAATATGCCGTCAGTGTTTACTTACAAGTTAAATGCATAAATACACCTCATCTAACATGCCGTCAGTGTTTACTTACAAGTTAAATGCATAAATACACCTCATCTAATATGCCGTCAATGTTTACTTACAAGTTAAATGCATAAATACACATCATATAATATGCCATCAGTATTTACTTACAAGTTAAATGTATAAATACACATCATCTAATATGCCGTCAGTGTTTACTTACAAGTTAAATGTATAAATACACATCATATAATATGCCGTCAGTGTTTACTTACAAGTTAAATGTATAAATACACATCATATAATATGCCGTCAGTGTTTACTTACAAGTTAAATGTATAAATACACATCATCTAATATGCCGTCAGTTTATACTTATAAGCTAAAGTATAAATACACCATATCTAATAATGTTTTAAAAGGTATACGCACCGGTTAAATGCAAAAATACATAAGTTGAGGTTTAAACTTGAGACAGATACGGTCATCCTTTCATTTGTCGCTGTTCACACATTGTCTGTAAATAGAAAACAAACACATTTATTATTATTATTATTACTATTATTGTTATGCGTCTATTTGAATGAGAGACATTGGTCAGTTACTGCCCCTGGATACTCTTTAAATGAAAATATGTATATTCCACTAGTTTCCTCTGTTTTAATCGTTGTTTCCTTTGCATCCGTATTCTCATCTCATACTCATTAAATTATTAAATTCCGACAGATATCCTACAGTATATCCAATAGATACTTTACTGTAAAAACTGTTATCAATTAATTAATAGGGAACAGCAGTAAACGCAAAGGATTCCAACTAATAGGGCCGATATACATATCGGGATAAATCGGACATTATCTGCCAAGGGAGGTAATAGAAAATCAACTCGTTGTTAGTGAGTCTATATATTTTGGGATCATTCGTCCTTCTGCGTGCATTAAGCATGGTGCAATATGGATGAGTGTTACAGAATAAATCGGTACACGCAATTTGCACATTAATATGGATTTCTACATCACATTCGAATGACATATGGAAAATACACCAGTACAATAAAGTTATGGCATCAAAATGTCTACATCCCATACGAATGAGTACTGGAAAGTGATAGGTGCAGCTTATGATGAACTATCGGGATAGAGTTCTACATCTTATATGAATTTCGGTGCACAATGCCAGACACCAAATGGCCTTCAATACACATAGGAATAACTTCCGGTGAATAATTCGGTAAAAGTGTTGTCTGAGAGACTGATACACGTCATTAAATGAACTAAAACATAATGCTCTAATGCACAGTGATAAGCACAATTCCCGTTATTTTCGAATCTAATGCGATCATTCATACAACATTCCGTGTACCGGACACTATGTTTTATTGTCTCACTGACCTTCCGTACAATATCTACACTATAGTATCGGTTGTATTTCGTTGTTGAAACTATATATTGGTCGTCCAATCATTTGCAAGTGTGGGAATCTAGGATCGCAGGTTCGATCCCCCGTCTGTCCCCACAGACACAATACACAACTTAGTTGTTCCCCTATGGTCATATAGTAAGTAATGTTTACTGAAGGCAACACACGGAAATGAAACATACATGCAGAAACATCGACGAGAAACTAGGTAAAATCGACCAGTGATATGCCCTTGTGGTCCCGACCGGAAGACCTTATTCTATCAACAAATACTTTTTATTTGATGGAGATCGGTCAAATAACACCAGAATGGCACATTATTTCATCGTGAACAGCAGGAAAGGCAATTCCTGTGTCTATCAGTAATAAAATTAACGGTCTTTGTGATGGGTGGGACTTTAAACCGAGGTCTCTTGTCGGTGCTGTACACCGTGCACGTAAAAGAAACAGATGGGGTTCAGGAATGGGTCTCCGTCTGTATCATTGCACTATCCTCCAAACATCTAAAATTACTAATCTCTATAGGAGGCGTCGCCCATACGGGCAACTGGTACCGACGATAAATAACGTAAAACACACATTGCAAGTGTATTGTAAACTCTGTGACAATATTTACAGACACACACATGTATCGCAAATAGCCCTATTTCCGGACACAACCTGTTTCGACTGTGTTAGTAAATGACGTCATCGCTGTGAGTAGCAGGTATTTGGATGATATGGTAGACAAGAAAACTGCAAACACGAACATTAGCAAAAACAGTTAAATATTCAGCTTTTGTTTCGAAATATGTAAATGTTGATGTTTTTCCTAAGTCACATTCACGTGTACCCTAAAATCCCTTGCACAGAGATATATGCAAGGAAATATTTGTTTAGTTTTGTAATCGGAGAAGTCTAATACTTGGATTTACAAGGTCACGTGTCAATCATGTGAAAATACGGGACAACACATGTCTGGTACATGAAAATTGATTGCCGTGTCCGAAACTGAGGTTCTTTGTTTGACGCCATGTTGAATTCACATGTGAGTGAAATTGTGGTTTTATAATAGAACCTGTTATGCAATCTGAGTTTAATCAAGCGTGTTAGATGCAAGAATGATCACTTTATATTGTAATATTATTTCCTCTGCTATAGAAGAGACTGACTAGAAGTTATTCACATGCAAACTGTATGTGACCGAAAGTCGCAGAACACATATTGTCCTTAACCTTATCGAGTTTGAGCTAACAATTTCGAACCTTCGTGTTCAGTTAAACTCGAATATCTTAACTCGAATATCTGTATCTCGAAACGATGAGAAGAAATACTCCAGAAATTGTTTTGTTTGTTGGTTTCTTTAAAGTTGAACCTGCATCTTAGATGATGTGGCGACTCTCCAGCTATTATTGGTGTGTGTGGGGGGGGGGGGGGAGATACGCCCATCGGCACAGGTGGGCACCCGGGTAGAAGCGTGTGTGTGTTTTACGTTTATTTATCGTCGCTATCGGTTGCCCATATGAGCGACGCCTCCTGAAGAGATTAGTCATTTTAGATTTTTAGAAGATAGTGCAATGATACACACAGAGAGAGAGAGAGAGAGAGAGAGAGAGAGAGAGAGGAGAGAGAGAGAGAGAGAGAGAGAGACCCATTCCAGAATCTCCTCTGGTTCTTTTACGTGCACGGTGTAGGTCTACACCACTGACACGAGACCTCGGCTTACCGTCCCATCTGAAAGACTGTTAATTTTATTAGGGTCAGACGGGGATCGAACCTGCGATCCCTGGATTACCAGTCCAGCGTGTTACCACTGGACTACATATCCGTCATATATCTTCTGGTAGAAGCACACACCTTCAACAAACCAGCTGAATATCGTCCTAACATGAACTAATTCGATACCACCAAGGCCAACGGGAGTGTAGCCTATAGCGATGAGGGGCAAGTGATTTGAAGTCAATGACCGTAACCACTCCACTCGGTCACGGAGGCCACTAAGCATCCAGAATACAATGATTCTTCGCTGGCTTCCAACGCCTTCACGTTTTATGAAGTGGTGCTTCCTATCCGTTAATTCATCTGTCTGAAGATGAAAACTGTTAACATTTAGTTGACGCTTTCGAGAATGTCCATTTACCATTATGTCATAGTAAACTCCGAACTTCGTGAAACTTGTAGCAATTAATTATTATGTAATACTCTTCGGCAAAATGGTACATGACCGTGACCTCCGATAAGGTCAACGTTATATTAAAACAGTTATGCATATCATTGGATCCTCTGTTTACAAGAATTACTGCCTACCTTGAAATATATGTTGAGATCGTGGTTACTGTAACCACATCTGTACCACGGGGTTAATCGTGGCCAATCTGAACGCACGTGTACGGAACTGAAGTTTCCTCTAACTAACAAGTCAAGCCATATACTGATCCATTTGTTACTGTATATGATGTCTGTCCCATATCTCAGGGGCTATGAAATCGAACACAGTCAAAACCACTGTGATGGTGTCCTTATGCTACATATTTATAAAAATTAAATGCTTGCACGCGACCATTTTCGTCTCAAACCGTTAATGACGTCATTTATGACGTCGTCTGAACGCGGTGTTCTAGATAGCGCCGTATAGCGCACGATTGTATAGTTTTGTATATCAAAAACACTTAAAAGAAAAAGAAAAATATTTATTTGTTTAAGTGATTATTTGCGTTTCACTCATGAATATAGAAAGCTATTATTATCACTCGTGGCTGGCACCGATCGTGATAATACTCCTTATTCACGCATCGTTCTGAAAATATCCAAAACGAGGCTCTTAACGCACATAATAATGGCTGCTATCAACAAATGCCTCAGGGATCCCGGATGGACGACTAATTTAGCGACAGTACCCGATATTTCAATGGATGACGTGGTTTCAATCATTAAAAAACATTCCAAGGTTCCTAATAAACATCTGAATAAGGGTTACAGAGTCTTCCATGGATCGTACGTGCATGATGTTGAAGGTAAGTTCATTCGTCAATTTCGTGTTTACAAAGATGTTGTTTGTAGACGTTTCTAGAACATTTTACACCAGTTTATATCAGTATAATTACGTAACCCAATATTTAATTGGTCTTGCAAACGATTTTCGGGCTGTTTCATGCATCTATGCTGTTTATTTAGATCTATTATATAAAATGCACACGCATAGTCTAATGAACGACTGATGCAGACGGGTGCTGGTCAAAACGTACCCTAGTCGAAACGTAACCAAAATTTTGGTCAAGTTCACTTATAGTTTATACAAATTTATTTTAGCTCGATTGCGAAACAAGTTATTTCAACTTCTGTTAATCACTCTCGAGACATCATTCCTGATGGAATCCATCGCCACGAGGGAGAGAGAAGAGGCATGTGGAATTTAAATGCCTTGCCTAAGGACACAATCGTAACGGCTCCAGCGGGGCTCGAACTCCGGACCTTTCGCACCTGAAGCGAACGCGCATCCACTGCGCTATCACGACTTCCACACTTTATGTGTTAGTTTGTACATGGTTCACGCCATATTGATAACACGACTTAAAATTTGCCTAGATCTATCAACAAAAACAATATATATTATTTGTGACTTTGAAAATTAAATATGACTTGAAATTTCAGTCAAAGTCAAAAACAATGGTTGTGACGTAAGGGCAAAGTGCTTCAGATCCATGAAAACAAATGCAGAAGTATGGTCCCGACTGTTTTGTTATTTCCTTGTCGGAGATGGACCCAGCATACAATGACGACACACATGTTACACATCCTGCTGGTGATATGTCAATTAAGGATTTAAATGTTGTTGTGCCCTTATAGTGTGAATAAAACTCAGAATTCAAGCTGAGTGATGACGGTGTCTGAATTTTCAATTACGTACAGTCCAATATTACTCGTGTTGAAGGATTCAGTGTTCCTTCGGTGAAATATAACCCGATCATATTGAAACAAACAAAAATCCTATACAGACAGTACAGTATATATCTCTTCTGCTTATGGTCAGATGTAGCAATTACTCATAATTTTGGACGGAATATTTACTGACCGACCGTTACCCCGATTATTGTCAATGTTATTTTGATAAAAACACATGTACTTTGTAAAATTTGAAACTGTTTATATCAATACCTACTGTTTTATTGATCTGCATCGATTGCTTATACAATCGCAAACACGTATTGCAATTATGAACATAATTTACTAAAATCAATGTCAACTAAAATGGCTACATGTACATGTATATAAATCTGCAATGAATGTTACTTTGTGAAACTTTAAGGGGTTAATCATTATAGGATAGTCTTTTTGATGACCTTGCCGTTTAGCGGACAACCATATATCTATATATACTCACACGAAAAAGAAAGTGTGCACTTGGTTAGAGGGAACATTTTATACTTATATATGGAAGCAATAGATAGGCAAATTTAGTATCAAAATGTGCAAAAATCCATAGGCTACACGATGTTTTACTTTTAATTGAAATATGATAATTATCAGAACACTGTTTTACGTGTGAATATAAGTATATAATTTCCTCTCTAACAAAGTACGCACTTTCTTTTTCGTGTGAACACAATATATGAACACTAAGCTAGCCCTGTGTACAGTAATGTCAGTTCTGAGCTTGACCAAATTTAGGTTCAAGAACAAGATTGCACAATATGGCATAAAAAGTCATCAACAAACATATTTTATATGCTAAGGAACAACCGACTGCTTGAATACGAAGGTATTTCGAAGCTCAGGCATTCAACTTAAATAAATAGATTTTCGAATAAACACGTTTGAGTATCGAGTTAACAATATCGAGCTTCGAATTATGACTTTCGAGTTTTTCGGGTTAAGATTTTCGAGTTTCAAGATAAAAAATATCTAGCTTCGAAATAACTTTTGAGTTTTAGGCTAAGTTAATATCAAATCTCTTAAATCGGAACTTTGTTTGGTACGCGAGTTATATCGGATTTCAAATTTAAATACCAAACAATTATTATTGATCAGTTGCCTGGCAACATCAGATCTGATCATTCTTTGACATATTGCACACAGAAATGTAACGGTCACTATTCAATCGTTTTCCTGGCAACAAACCCAATTGGTTTGACGTATTGTATTTCTGCTTGCGTCATAAACTAATTTGCTTCGTATTGTGTAGATAGACTGGTATATGTTGACCGTAATCATTGTGGTTTGGGTTGTCTCTAGATTGATCAATCGGGGTCGGGAAAGTTGTGGCACAATCTCAGCCAACACCAAAACCAGTCTATTTATTTATATGACATTGATTTATATACATTTATTTTAGCTCGATTGCGAAATTAATTTTTACGACATTAGATTAATCGCTTCCGAAACCTCATTTCCTACGGAATCCATCACCATGTTTAAACTTTATTTATTTTACAACGATTGCAAAGCAAGGTTTAACAACTTATATTAATCACTCTCGTTGGCGCGGATGAAAGCGTAATTGTGGACATTCGTGTGGGAGGAAACCGATGTACCCAGAGAAAACCCACCTGTCCGATCTGCGACCATCTCACATACTTCCCGGTCCTAGGATCGAACCCGGGTTGCATTGATGAGAAGCGAGCGCGCCAACCACTGCGATAATCGGACAGCCAAGAAGGGACAATGTTGATCTACGTTTATTGAATAAGTACCACATGACCGTGATTTTGACGGTGCTCGAACTCATATCGTGAACCGCCTCTGTGGTCGAGTGGTTACGGTCGCTGACCTATATACTACTGTCAACTATCACCACTGGTGGTCACTGGTTCGAGACCCGCCCAGGCCGTGTCTGTTTATATGAAAAAGCTGGCAGCTTCTTACGGAGGTTGGTGCACCAAGTACTGACTAACCGCTGGAGCCTGCCCAGGAAAGGTGTTGTTATAGGTAAATTGCCCGCCGACGATATAGCCCAAAATGGTGCTGATGAAGGCGTAAAATCAGATACTATTTTATTGCTCTATACAATCACAATAATAATACAAATTGAAAATTAGCACAAGTTCTAGCAACATTAGTCCCCCCCCCACACAAGGCGAATACCCATTACACCACGGAGGCTCCAACATAAAAATGACGTCAGTGGACCCGGATCTACCTTAGAGACGGATATGTAGCCACGTGGTAAAACGCTGGACTGGTAATCCAGAGATCGCAGGTTCGACCCCCTATCTGATCCTAATAAAATTAACAGTCTTTCAGATGGGACTTTAGTTTAGTTTATACAAATTTATTTTTGCTCGATTACGAAACAAGTTCTTACAACTTATATTAATCACTCTCGAGACCCCATTCCTGATGGAATCCATTGCCACGAGGGACAGAAAAGAGGCAACGTGGAATTTAAATGCCTTGCCTAAGGGCACACTCGTAACGGCTCCAGCGGGGCTCGAACTCCGGACCTTTCGCAAATTAAGCGAAAGATGGGATTTTAAACCGAGGTCTCGTGTCGGTTTATTTACACCATATTAGTAAACCAGAGGAGACTCTGGAACGAGTATCTGTATGTATCATTGCACTATCCCACACAAATCTAAAATTACTAATCTCTTCAGGAGGCGTCGCTCATATGGGCAACCGGTAGCGACGATAAATAAACGTAAAACACACACGGATCTACCTAGCTCACATATTGAAGCGCCAATGAATAGGGTTGACATACTCGAAATCTCGCATATCGCGAGTAATGGTGTAATAGGTTTTCGCAATTTTGTAGACACCGGTATATGTTATAAATACTATATTCTACTTGCCCGTTCCCACAAGCTATGCAAGTGAAACAGATGAAATTACCTTAACCCGTAACCTGCCAAATCACAACTAAAGTCGCATTTGCAAACAACATAGAGCCAGATCAGACGACACGTCTTTCAGGCTCTATGCTGTTTGCTATTCAGATAGTGGAGCTAAAACATGTATCTGAATAACAAACAACATAGATCCTGATCAGACGCGGCGTTACGCTACGGCTGATCTGGATCTATGTTGTTTGCACATTACGTCTAATTTATTCGGCAAGTTATATATCAAATAAAACAGTTTAGTGCCCAAAACGTCCACACTGCGCAATATACGCCTGTATAGAATCGCATATATTATACTTAGCAAACTGGCGTATGTCCAGTCTCGATGAGGAATATATCAGGACATTTGGGAACACAAGTGGATGCTCACAGATCTTAGATATTTACTTTCAGTCAGTAAGCGGAAGCTTTTGCTTAAATGATTTTCTTATATTGTCTATTCTGCATTTGATATTAGACTTCGTGTTGTTGCCATGGTATCGTACATTGTCATGGAATTCTAACGTTACCATTTTGCCTTATCATCATTACCTCTCGTACCAAGGGAGTTGTGTTCAGTGGTCGTATCCGCTGAATTTGTTTGTTTCGTGTGGGCTGTCATTTGTAGTATTCTACACTATACACACCGGATTCAATAAGAATTAGCCTGGTCAATTGGTGTAATACCATTGTTGTCCAAAACAATCTGAGAATATCTAGTGTTGATTATTTGAACAATGTTCGGGTTTCAGTATATCATGTGTTCTTAGTATTTGTGCCTAATCTCTCACAGACAGCTAATGTCATATGGCGACTCACCCGCTAATAATATCATTATAACGTGACAGGTAGATGGATGTATTTAATGTAATCAACCCTATGTACTTAATCGCCCAATAACAATAACACACAATTTACACCTGACTTATAGGTACATAGAGGATATTTGTTTGTTTTGAGTGAATATGGAATATATCTCACTGAGAAGTGAGAACATTTCAAATATTTTCACGAGCGTGTTTTGAGTGAATATGGAATATATCTCACTGAGAAGTGAGAACATTTCAAATATTTTCACGAGCGCGTAGCGCGAGTGAAAATGTTCTCACTTCGAGGTGAGATATATTCCATATTCACTCAAAACACACACATTTTCTTTTTATTTTATGATAATTGGTGAAAAACAAACACAAAATGAAGAAATTAAAATAGCTGGCCGCCAGCCTCGTCAATGGCTACAATATTGCAAAATTGGCTAATAAAAACTCAGTTTGGCGAAAATTATAAAAACGGCGAAAATCTGTAAAATATCCGAAAATTGGAAATTCCCCCGAGACTATTTTTGGAAAATTACTCGGGTCAAGGTGAAATCGTGTCGCGCGTGACTAATATCTCGGACTGGAAAATCATACAAGCGTGTTGTTTGTTTATTTAATGGGGCGTAATGTTTGATTAGTGTGCAAACACGGGACACACTATGCATGCTTATTATATTGAGCAAGTGATAATTAAGAGCAAGGCGGCATTACATTGTTGCCCAAATCCTTTGTAGACGAAAATTATGCTACCAAATTGAAAAGCTTTACAGGACTGTTAGACGCACAATTTAAAGGGAGAGTAATACTGCAAGAATAGTGTAAAGGGAAATAAAAAAGTAGTCCGGCAGTGAGATATAATCCATATCTCACCGATGAGATATGGATTATATCTCAATGATAGAACACTGTATTTTCATCAATTAGCATAAAATAAAATTCAATATCGTTGTTATTATCTTGTATTCGGATGTGACAGGTAGTGTGTTTATACGATTATTTAGCGTCGCTACCGGTTGCACATATGAGCGACCCCTCCTGAAGAGATTAGTCATTTATATGTTGGAGGATAGTGCAATGATACAGATAGAGACCCATTCCAGAGTCTCCTCTGGTTCTTTTACGTGCACGGTGTAAAGCACCGACACGAGACCTCGGATTAATGTCCCATCTGAAAGACTGTTAATATTATTATGGTCAGACGGGGGATCGAACCTGCGGAGTGACAGGTAGATGGATGTATATGACTATATGTACATAATCGCCCCAATGACAAACACAATTTACACCTGACTTAGAATTCAATATATCTGCATTGTATTATCGGGAACTTACAACATAGAGTGGTATGTAAATGAATGTGTTTTATTGTATATACCAGAATCAGTATTTATTTGATTGATTCTATATAGGTTCCTGCCAGAACGTACCTTGATACTCTTCAGAAATGGAGGAAATAAAGATGATATATATCACAATTTACACTTGACGTACCATGATAGATTGAAATGTTTTTTTATGAACACATAATGATCACACATTTTTATATCAGCTCCGAATAAATTCAGAACATTCGCAAACAACATAGATGCTGATCAGATGCGGCGCTACGAGATCAGAATATATTTTGTTTGCTATTCAGACAGGTGCGTCGGCACGTTCTGTTCAGCGCCGCGTCTGATCAGGATCTATATTGTTTGCTATTCGGACAGGTGCTTCAGCACGTTCTGTTCTGTTTAATCGGGTTCTCTGCTTTTTGCAAAGTCGCTTTTATATGACATTGGCGGTAAAAGAGTTAATGTCGCTACCGGTTGCCCATTTGAGCGACGCAAGGGCAGTTTTACTAACAACATCTTTCCTGGGCAGGCTCCAGCGGTTAACCAGTGGTGCACCAAACTCCGTAAGAAACTGCCAACTTTTTCATATAAATTGACACTGAGCGTGACTCGATTACCTATGTTGATATGAAACTCTCCACATAATAACTGCTAAATAATTCTGGAAACATATATCAAGAACGCACATTCTACTAGCGTGGGTGGCTGTTTTGTCGGGAATTCACGCTGATGGCAAGTTCACAGAATAAATAGTTTGTAGTATTACCTGAGGACGTGCGTGATACAAATCCCCGCGTGTTATTTTCCATCAATACTATACTAAACGTGTTTTTGCTGTTTATGTATTTCTTAATGAAGTCAGTTGTACATTTATTTCACCGTGACGTGTTTGTAGAATGTTATTAATATAGTGTCGACAAGTTATTACGTTGTAATGTTATTTAATGTTCTATCGAAATGTGTGTTATTTGTGGTATTAATGCGGACTAAATAATTATTGCGTTTTATAGCAAGCCCATATTACTGTTCTTTTAGCTTAAACATATTTTTATTCATCAATATTACATCATGTTGTAATATTAATATACTGTTTTGTTTGGGTGGGGGTTAAAGTCACACCAACAGCTTAGGCCATATGGCGAGTCTCCAGCTAGTATTGGCGTAGGAAGATCCCCAGTGGCACCCGGTAGAACCGTCGACCTTCCCCAAGCCAGCTGGACAGCTTCTCGCACTTTAAAAAGTCGATACCCCAATGGGATTCGAACCTACAGCGATGAGAAGCACATTATATGAAAACAACGCCCGTAACCATTCGGCCACGGAGACCCCTGAAATCAACATTAACCTGTATGCTTCTGGTGTGTATTTTACGTTTATTTATCGTCGCTACTAGTTGCAGAAATGATCACAGCCCATGAAGAGATATTGATAGACATTTTAGCATTTTGGATAATATTGCAATGACACAGACAGAGCCCCATTCCATCGATTCCTCTTGTTAGTTTACGCACATGATGTACAAAGCACCGTACAAGACAGCGGTTTAAATTCTCATCCGAAAAATGATGGCATGAGTCGTTTTAGTGTGGAGTAGCCGAGTATCGAACATACGGTCCAATATGCTAACCACTGAAGCAATGAAGCACTGAAGCACTGAGTCGTTACTGAGTGGTGTTTCTCGATGAAAATATGATGCTTAGCGCTGATAATGGAGTGCTGAAAATACGACATTGACGCATCTAAGCGCATAATCATATAATATATCCAGTAGTGATTGTACACCGGCAATCTGTGCTATAAAGTGTAAATGACGGACAGCAAGTACGGAATTTGGGGTTTTGCATACATATTGGAATAAAGTACCACAGAAAGCAATAGCTATGATATGATATTGTGTCAGTCCCAGTAATACGTTATTCGTCAGCGTTGATTAGGAGAAATGAGAAGGCTTTGTGCTGTCAGGCGCTCAATCAGCGGCCATTTAACATTGAAATAACCACCCTCCTGACGAGGATAGCAAATACTAGCATGTATCATTAACGTACATGTACGACACAGGAGCATTAAGTCGAGGACAGCAGATGTTATTACATAAGTACACAAGGCCTAAATGGAAATTGTTATGTTATGACGCGTCGGAATTAAATACCCAGGCCGTAGGCCTAAGTGGTTCAGTAACTTCTCACTGCTACTGCTAACTCCTCACTGCTACTGCTAATTCCTCACTGCTACTGCTAACTTCTCACTGCTACTGCTAACTCCTCACTGCTACTGCTAATTCCTCACTGCTACTGCTAACTCCTCACTGCTACTGCTAGCTTCTCACTGCTACTGCTACCTCCTCATTGCTACCGCTAACTTCTCATTGCTACTGCTAACTCCTCACTGCTACTGCTAACTTCTCACTGCTACTGCTACCTCCTCATTGCTACCGCTAACTTCTCATTGCTACTGCTAACTCCTCACTGCTACTGCTAACTTCTCACTGCTACTGCTAACTCCTCACTGCTACTGCTAACTTCTCACTGCTACTGCTAACTCCTCACTGCTACTGCTAACTCCTCACTGCTACTGCTAACTTCTCACTACTACTGCTAACTTCTCACTGCTACTGCTAACTCCTCACTGCTACTGCTAACTCCTCACTGCTACTGCTAATTCCTCACTGCTACTGCTAACTTCTCACTGCTACTGCTAACTCCTCACTGCTACTGCTAACTCCTCACTGCTACTGCTAACTCCTCACTGCTACTGCTAGCTTCTCACTGCTACTGCTAACTCCTCATTGCTACCGCTAACTTCTCATTGCTACTGCTAACTCCTCACTGCTACTGCTAACTTCTCACTGCTACTGCTAACTCCTCACTGCTACCGCTAACTTCTCATTGCTACTGCTAACTCCTCACTGCTACTGCTAACTTCTCACTGCTACTGCTAACTCCTCACTGCTACTGCTAACTTCTCACTGCTACTGCTAACTCCTCACTGCTACTGCTAACTCCTCACTGCTACTGCTAACTTCTCATTGCTACTGCTAACTCCTCACTGCTACTGCTAACTCCTCACTGCTACTGCTAACTCCTCACTGCTACTGCTAACTCCTCACTGCTACCGCTAACTCCTCACTGCTAACTCCTCGCTGCTACTGCTAACTCCTCACTGCTACTGCTAACTCCTCACTGCTACTGCTAACTCCTCGCTGCTACTGCTAACTCCTCACTGCTACTGCTAACATCTCACTGCTACTGCTAACTCCTCACTGCTACTGCTAACTTTTCATTACTACTGCTAACTCCTCACTGCTACTGCTAATTCCTCACTGCTACTGCTATCTCCTCACTGCTACTGCTATCTTTTCATTACTACTGCTAACTCCTCACTGCTACTGCTAACTCCTCAGTGCTACTGCTAACTCCTCACTACTACTGCTAACTCCTCACTGCTACCGCTAACTCCTCACTGCTACTGCTAACTTCTCACTGCTACTGCTATATTCTCACTGCTACTGCTAACTCCTCACTGCTACTGCTAACTCCTCACTGCTACTGCTAACTTCTCACTGCTACTGCTAACCTTTCATTACTACTGCTAACTCCTCACTGTTACTGCTAACTCCTCACTGCTACTGCTAACTCCTCACTGCTACCGCTAACTCCTCACTGCTACTGCTAACTTCTCACTGCTACTGCTATATTCTCACTGCTACTGCTAACTCCTCACTGCTACTGCTAACTCCTCACTGCTACTGCTAACTTCTCACTGCTACTGCTAACCTTTCATTACTACTGCTAACTCCTCACTGTTACTGCTAACTCCTCACTGCTACTGCTAACTCCTCACTGCTACCGCTAACTCCTCACTGCTACTGCTAACTTCTCACTGCTACTGCTATATTCTCACTGCTACTGCTAACTCCTCACTGCTACTGCTAACTCCTCACTGCTACTGCTAACTCCTCACTGCTACTGCTAACTTCTCACTGCTACTGCTATATTCTCACTGCTACTGCTAACTCCTCACTGCTACTGCTAACTCCTCACTGCTACTGCTAACTTCTCACTGCTACTGCTAACCTTTCATTACTACTGCTAACTCCTCACTGCTACTGCTAACTCCTCACTGCTACTGCTAACTCCTCACTGCTACTGCTAACTCCTCACTGCTACTGCTAACTCCTCACTGCTACTGCTAACTTCTCACGGTTACTGCTAACTCCTCACTGCTACTGCTAACTCCTCACTGCTACTGCTAACTCCTCACTGCTACTGCTAACCTTTCATTACTACTGCTAACTCCTCACTGCTACTGCTAACTCTTCACTGCTACTGCTAACTTTTCATTACTACTGCTAACTTCTCACTGCTACTGCTAACTTCTCACGGTTACTGCTAACTTCTCACTGCTACTGCTAACTTCTCACTGCTACTGCTAACTTCTCACTGCTACTGCTAACTTCTCACGGTTACTGCTAACTCCTTACAACTATTTCTAACGTTTAACATATACTCATTGATATATTTACAGGTGCTTGTGTATAATCGATTAGGCTGATCTTGACGCAATTCCAACAACTGTCGGAGTAGATGTGAACAAGTGCATGCAGTTGTAGCAAGCACGTACATTCCGTTCCAAAACAATATTAAGCTGCATCACGACATTTGATGATCCGGAACGCACACTTCGATTGAAATAACAGGTAGTAGACTCCCCATACAATAGTGACACATCGTAAAAAGAAATCTTCAACACTATTCATGTTCGGAAGTTGTGATAGCGAACTAAGTTCCTATAACTTATATTGATCACTCTCGAGACCTCATTCCTGATGGAATCCATCGCCATGAGGGAGAGTGAATATGTGTGTTTTACGTTAATTTATCGTCTCTACCGGCTGCTCATATGAGCGACGCCTCCTGAAGAGATTAGTCATTTTAGATTTTTGGAGGGTAGTGCAATGATACAGACATAGACCCATTCCAGAATCTTTTACGTGCACTGTGTAAGCACCGACACGAGACCTCGGTTTAAAGTCCCAACTGAAAGACTGTTTTTAGGATCAGACGGGGGATCGAACCTGCGACTCCTGGATTCCCAGTCCATCGTGTTAACCACTGGACTACAGGTTCATCTGTATGGGTGGGACAGCGAGGAGGCAATGTGGAATTTAAATGCCTTGTCTAAGGGCACACTCGTAACGGCTCCAGCGGGGCTCGAACACCGGGATTTCGCACCGGAAGCGAACGCCCTACCACTGCTCTATCACGACTTCCACAACGTGATTGTGACTATTTCTAAACAATTCCTATCATACAATTGTATTCGCTACAAAATCAGTGTTTCTCAAGTTTGGCAGAAATGTAATCCATCCTTTTTAACAGTTTTAATGTAATTAGGCTGTCCGATTAGCGCAGTGGTTAGCGCGCTCGCTTCTAACCAATACAACCCGTGTTCGGGTTCGATCCTCGGACCGAGAAGTATGTGAGGTGGTACGGTGGTCGCCGGATCGGACAGGTGGGTTTTCTCCGGGTAATCCGGTTTCCTCCCACACGAATGACCACACATACGCTGTCATCTGTGCCAACGAGAGTGATTAATATAAGTTGTTACAGTTTGTTTCGCAATCGTTGTAAAATAAATAAAGTTTATACTTTTAATGTACTTGAATATATTTCAAAAATATATGATATTATTTGTCATTAAGACTTTCTTCGTAACTTCGTAACGCAGTTCTCCGTATCATATCATAACAGCAGTGGAATTAATGCGCGCGCACACCACTTTTAGCATGTTTTATTAATTAAAGAGAGAATATGTTTTATTGCAAAATCGACAATAACCATGCCTTTGGCAATACAATATACATACATAATAGTATACATGGCATGAGAAACAAAATGTAATATACACGAATTACATTAATAATAGGTTGACATCGTGTTACTTAAAGCAACGATAAACCAGCTAAGAAGCTGAACATTTTGTTTGCGATGTAATGTTTGCGATGTTTTTTTTGCGATGTAATGTCGCTTTAATGTTTCTGAAGTATGAGAGACCAGGCAACTAATGGATACAATACGAACACATAACATGGGGCTACCTCTATGAATAAATAGTGCACTCCATACACAGTAATGGCTGACTATACAGCGTGTACAAATACGCAAGCAATTAGACAGCACTGGTAGAACACGGTGTATACTGGTGTTAGTTTGTATGCGGTAAACATGTTCCGGAATGCCCCCACCGAGTGACTACAGCTGTAGTCACGCAAACCGGACACACGGGCATTCCATTAGCATAGTAAGTATTGTACAAATACATCATTGAAAGCACAAACAATCGTAACAACCTACAGAACGGCACAAACTAGACTCCCCTGTGCATAAACACTATATGGGAATCCGTACGCGGATAAATGAGTCCGTATGTTTCGAATCTAAAAAACATCGTGTTTTGTAATTTGGACAATATTAGTTGTAATTATATGTTTAAACTTTATTTATTTTACAACGAACGCGAAGCATTTTCTAACAACTTATATTAATAACTCTCGCTCGCGCGGATGAAAGTGTAAATGTGCTCATTCGTGTGGGAGGAAACCGGAGTACCCGGAAAAAACCCACCTGTCCGATCCGGCGACCACCGTACCATCTCACATACTTCCCGGTCCGAGGATCGAACCCGGGTTGCATTGGTGAGAAGAGATCGCGCTAACCACTGCTCTAATCGGACAGTTGTAATTATAACAATTAGGTGTAAAAAACAAACTGATATTCATACCTCAATGAAACCCGGAAAAAACATCCAATTGTTGGTTTTAACAATATTTATTGCAAAACATAAATCACATACGACATACATTAATAAATCAGGATCAGGTAGCGAAGCTATAAGTAGTTTTTATAAAACGTTTTCCTTGGATACTAATAAATATCTTCCGCTCAATTTCGGGTACATTTCATAATTATTTATAATCCTATAATATCATCATGAACCATGAATGGTGAAACAACGCTTAATTAAAACAACATCTACAAGCTCTCACTCTACACTCATGTAGATGGGTCAGTGGTCTGGTTAGCACATTGAACTGCCAATCCAGGGATAGCAGGTTCGATCCTCCCGTCTGACCCTAATAATAATATAATATCAACAGTCGTTCAGATGGAACTATAAACCCGGGTCCCATGTATCGGTTATACACACCGGGCAAGTAAACGAATCAGGGATGCTTCTGGAATTGGGCAAGTAAACGAATCAGGGATGCTTCTGGAATTGGGCAAGTAAACGAATCAGGGATGCTTCTGGAATTGGGCAAGTTAACGAACCAGGGATGCTTCTGGAATTGGGCAAGTACACGAATCAGGGATGCTTCTGGAATTAGGCAAGTTAACGAATCAGGAATGCTTTTGGAATTGGGCAAGTAAACGAATCAGGGATGCTTCTGGAATTTGGCAAGTAAACGAATCAGGGATGCTTCTGGAATTGGGCAAGTAAACGAATCAGGGATGCTTCTGGAATTGGGCAAGTTAACGAATCAGGGATGCTTCTGGAATTGGGCAAGTTAACGAACCAGGGATGCTTCTGGAATTGGGCACGTTAACGAACCAGGGATGCTTCTGGAATTGGGCAAGTACACGAATCAGGGATACTTCTGGAATTTAAAACACTTCTGTATCTTGCACTATCTTCCAAACAAATAAATGCCTAATGCAATTCTGGAAGCGTCGCCCAGATAAACCATGGGACGAGAAACTATAAACACACGTATTTAGAAAATTAAACACCATAACCTATGACTGGGCTGAACGTTCAAATCGTATTACTAACGTACACAACTTAATCACCTTAGTTTATTATATATGAGTGCTAATTAAATGTCTTATTACGCTTGCGCACATGGTTCGGCTCGCCCACATGGTTCGCCGGTGGCGAGGGTAAATAAGCTCGATCATCATCCAACAAACAAGCCATTATTATCTCACATCATTCATCATTCTCATTAATATCATATTTGTATGCGTACTACGTCATCACGTTTCGAGTACGCGTACTAACCTTGCTAAATCCAACAACCAAGCCATTATTATCTCACATCATTCATCATTCTCATTAATATCATATTTGTATGCGTACTACGTCATCAAGTTTCGAGTAAGATTGTAAGATTCTCGAGAGTGATTAATATAAGTTGTAATAACTTGTTTCGCAATCGAGCTCAAATAAATTTGTATAAACCAAAAAAAAGTTTCGAGTATGCGTACTAACCTTGCTAAATCCAACAAAAAAGCCATTATTATCTCACATCATTCATCATTAAAATAATATTATATGCGTACTACGTCATAAAGTATCGAAGTACGCGTACTTGCTAAATAATAAAAACAAGCCATTATTATCTCACATCATTCTCGTTAAAATCATATTGTATGCTTACTACGTCATCAAGTTTCGAGGTGCGATTACTAACCTTGCTAAATCCAACAAACAAGCCATTATTATCTCACATCATTCTCGTTAAAATCATATTGTATGCGTACTACGTCATCAAGTTTCGAGGTGCGATTACTAACCTTGCTAAATCCAACAAACAAGCCATTATTATCTCACATCATTCTCGTTAATATCATATTGTATGAGTACTACGTCATCAAGTTTCGCTAAAATGTGTTCCATAGAGCAGTATACCAAAACAAAAAAGATCGTATTCTAACAAGGTTGGGCACTCATGCATGAACAATTAGAAAAAGCTTTGAAAAAATCTTCTTGTACTAAATTATTAATATATAGAATACAAAGGAACAGTGCCATATTTAATAGAACACCTCAATAATATTGCTGTCATGGAAGGTTAGCTCATTCGACGTGATTTTCCACACGTACTTGTCAAACAGTATAATTATATAGACTAATGAGATTGCAAGAATTGACATAGATATTATATAGGTCAGGGACGCTGCAGAGAAAATATGTTAGGTGGTGTTGTAAGCAGAAGTATGTGAGATGGTACGCAGGCCCGTAGCCTCACTGAGGTGCACCGAGGCACTTGCCTCGGTTAAAATTTCCAAAGCAACCAAAATATAAATGAAAAATTAAATAAATAATATGCAAACACTATCCCTGTGCTGTATAACATGTTGACTGCTAGAGAGCTGAAAGGTCAGTACATAATTATACGTCTAAACTCATTCAATCAGAAAACGCAGGCACTCGCTTCTATACCCCAACCATTGTAAAGGGGAACATGCCCCCGACCCCCTAGATTTCCTCGGTTGAAATTTGCCTCTGGCTACGGTACTGGTTACGGTGGTCTCGAACTCGAACAGTTGGGGGGGGGGTCCGGGTAATCCAGTTATGCTTCTTGATTCATATCTTAAAGAAAATGAATTTGCCGGATTTTTGTTTTTCCTTGAAAAAGGCTTTTTAAGCCGAAAATTCATATGTAGAGAGGACCTCATTATTTTCTAATACATGGATATCTTATCGGCAACTCTGTCTTTACCTTTATCGTTTTGTTTAATTTAAGTTTATTTATCGTCGCTACCGGTTGCCCATTTGAGCAACGGGCAGTTTTAAACTTTACCTAACAACACCGTTCCTGGCAGACCCCAGCAGTTAACCAGTACTTGGTGCACAAACCTCCGTAAGAAAGTGTCAACTTTTTCATACAAAGAGACACCGTCAGAACAGGGCACGAACCCGTGACCATCAGTGATGATTGATATGTACAGCGGTATACAAGTCAGCGAAATTAACCACTCGACCACGGAGGTTGACACGTGTGTTTCATGAGACTAATGCTATATTTATGCTCCATAAATCATACAAGTTGAACACCCTGTAACTTTTTATTTGCTGCACAAACAACAAGCAAGCTTTCAAAATAAAATACACAGTGTGATTGCTATTGTAAATCTGGAGACTTTAATATACTCTGAAGATAAGTTGGTGGTGAATGTTGCACTGACACCTGCATTTATAATATGGTGTTTATTTGTCACCAAATAGTATGCAAATATTCTAAAATATTCCAAAAATGCAGCTCATATTGTATTTAATATTTAGAAGTCATTTTCATTATTGCTGACAATACCTACTCAGCCAATCAGTTCATGTATCAATAACTCTTAAAGGGCTTCCCTACACATTTTCAACCAACCCCAGACCATTATATCAATAACACTATCTGACCTCTACAGTCAGACGGATCTGTAGTCCAGTGGTAACACGCTGGACTGGTAATCCAGGGGGTCGCAGGTCTGATCCTAATAAAATTAACAGTCTTTCAGATGGGACGTTAAACCAAGGTATCGTGTCGGTGCTTTACACCGTGTACGTAAAAGAACAAGAGGAGACTCTGGAATGGGTCTCTGTCTGTATCATGCACTATCCTTCAAATTCTAAAATGACTAATCTCTTCAGGAGGCGTCGCTCATATGGGCAACCGGTAGCGACGATAAATAGACGTAACACAGCAATCTACAGTCAGGTCACTTAGTGTATTCTGTGTCTCCGGTGCATTCATTTCAGATGCTCGTTGACAATACAATCAACTCAATCAGTTCTCCCTACTTTTTCTGAATAAAAGACCTTTCACTTTCAGCTATTTCCGATGCGTGTATCTTATGACGTGCCAATCAAATAGCTGTAAAGAGGAAATGTGGACGTTTGACTTATTAGTCTCTGCTGTCCGGTTACTTAGTATGTTCTGTAAATAATGTCAAGTCATATGAGCTTAAATCACACTGATTTTGCCCGTTGCAGACAATTAATATAGCCTGTCATCGAATACTTGGACAGGAAATGCTGACACGTGCTGTCACGAACACATATCTACAGTAAATATCAAAGGGTTTTGATAAATATACAAATAAAATTATATTGTTTGTTTATTATAGTGTCACCTCTATTTAAAGGACCAGCCATTTCTGACTTATGAGACACCTCTTTTTCATGAACATCAGTACTTCCCGAATCCTATACTTGTATGCCAGGCGCCAGGCTGGTAGGCAATCGGTAACCATTATTTAACGAGATGGCGGCTCACGAACCGGCCATATCAGAACGAACCCCTGACGAGATTCGAACTTTCGACCCCCCGCTCCGTAGGCGGACGCCTTATCCACTAGGCCACGGGATTTAGGGATTTCATACTTGCAGATATCTAGGCGTGCATATACATGTATACATATATCTATGGATTCCATACACACATCTAGGGATGGACTGAAACGTGTTCAAGTAACATGCACAACTGAATTATATATATGAACTGTCCGCCCAATTTACAGATAAATGCAATACCACCAACCTGTCGCTCGCCCATAGTCGGCGGTCTTCATATACATTAAACACGCCCAGTGCAATTCATACCCCGATGGAAACAATTTATCCCGCCATTCATTCTACAATAAAGTTTTGAAGAATGGCCATCTTGAATTCTGAGTATATTAAAGGTCATACAAGTAGCAACCAAGCTAAGTCAAGGTATCATGGCGACTTGCCATGTCAATATCATGGCAACTTGCCAGGTCTACATCATGGCAACTTGCGAGGTCAACGTCATGGCAACTTGCCAGGTCAACATCATGGCGACTTACCATGTCAACATCATGGCAACTTGCAAGGTCAATGTCATGACAGTTTACGAGGTCAACATAATGACAACTTGCAAGGTCAACATAATTACAACTTGCAAGGTCAAAAGCATGGCAACTTGCAATGTCATCATCATGGCAACTTGCAAGGTCAACATCATGGCAATTTGACTAACACGGATTACATACATACAATGCTTTGCTTTTGATATCGCGTGTCTAACAGGAATATACAATTGTGTCCTACATCAAACTAAATAGTTGCAACATCTGCTAAGTCCCATGGTATCAGCATGACCAAGAGGTCAAAGTTCAAACTCTAGTTGTCGTATACTACGGTCACGCACCGGTAGCATATACAGGTATTAGATTAACTTAAGCAAAAGCAACATTAGTTAATGACAAGAACGTGTTGTTCCCCAGTGTCCAATCATCTAGTATAGTTTGTCGATAAGTGTTCCCTGCTACCTTCTTAGAACACAAATAAGCTATTGAGTCCATAATGAGCTGCTACATAATATACCATAAAATGGCCGGGCATTGCTAATTTAGCAGGTAACACGCTGGACTGGTAATCCAAGGATCGAGAGGTTCGACCCCCGTCTAACCCTAATACAATTTGGTAATCCAAGGATCGAGAGGTTCGACTCCCGTCTAACCCTAATACAATTTGGTAATCCAAGGATCGAGAGGTTCGACCCCCGTCTAACCCTAATACAATTTGGTAATCCAAGGATCGAGAGGTTCGACCCCCGTCTAACCCTAATACAATTTGGTAATCCAAGGATCGAGAGGTTCGACCCCCGTCTAACCCTAATACAATTTGGTAATCCAAGGATCGAGAGGTTCGACCCCCGTCTAACCCTAATACAATTTGGTAATCCAAGGATCGAGAGGTTCGACCCCCGTCTAACCCTAATACAATTTGGTAATCCAAGGATCGAGAGGTTCGACCCCCGTCTAACCCTAATACAATTTGGTAATCCAAGGATCGAGAGGTTCGACCCCCGTCTAACCCTAATACAATTTGGTAATCCAAGGATCGAGAGGTTCGACCCCCGTCTAACCCTAATACAATTTGGTAATCCAAGGATCGAGAGGTTCGACCCCCGTCTAACCCTAATACAATTTGGTAATTCAAGGATCGAGAGGTTCGACCCCCGTCTAACCCTAATACAATTAACAGTCTAGTTATTGTGGTTTTGCAGAAGTTAAGATGTGCTCTTTCAAGATCTTTCGAGTTTGACATACCCCACACTGGACATGTGTAGTTTAAAATAGAACCTACAAAGGAATCCAATAATTGAAGTGATATATGTGACGTGTATATATTTATTGATATTTATAAGTAAAGCATTCATAGCCTTTCAAGCTTTGCCAACTATACATTGGTTGTTTAGCGTTATCACGTCATTAACATATGTGGCCGAACGTCAAGGGAGATAACTGGAGTCACAGAGTGGGTTATAATTTACCCAATATTTAAGCGCGTAGACGTCCAAATTTGCCTATATATTTTATAAAAGGATATAAATTTTACATCTAAGGCAAGTATACCGTTTCTTTTTGGTGTCAGTATACACATCATATACAATCTCTAAATTCAAGAATAAATGATATAACACGATCAAATGTTTTTTTACATCAATATATTGCCTACTAATTTTAATGAGAGACATTGGTCAGTTATTGCTGTCAGTGAATACTATTTAAGAAGGTAGGTCTTTTGAATTCGGCCGGACTTCCTTTGTTTTCATCGTGGTTTCCTTTGCACAACACACAATTCAATTATCGTCCATTTTCTCATCTTTATATCTATGAAATTATTAAATCTCGACAGATATCCTACAATATATCCAATGGTCACTTTACGGTACATTTTGTATCTAGTAGATCAAATCATATTTATCATACCGCAACATTTGGTTAGGGGACAACAGTAAAACCAATCATAATCCTTTCGGGTTGCATGTGAATAAAGTGATGGCTGTATTAAACAGAATTCAAGCAAAGTTATGTCATAAGCACGCACGCACGCACGCACGCACGCACGCACGCACGCACGCACGCACGCACGCACGCACGCACGCACGCACGCACGCACGCACGCACGCACGCACGCACGCACGCACGCACGCACGCACGCACGCACGCACGCACGCACGCACGCACGCACGCACGCACGCACGCACGCACGCACGCACGCACGCACGCACGCACGCACGCACGCACGCACGCACGCACGCACGCACGCACGCACGCACGCACGCACGCACGCACGCACGCACGCACGCACGCACGCACGCACGCACGCACGCACGCACGCACGCACGCACGCACAACCGGCTTAGTTCATTGGGACAATAACAAAAGTTGTCGTTATTACCCTAATGGATGTGCGCCATTGTTAGTTTTTTTATTACCCCCTTGACAGAAAGAGGCGCGATTCATACCGAAATGTTTGTTGGTCCTTTTAGTTGGAATCCTTTGGTTTTTCGGTTTGCCAGTATACTGTTGAGCCTTATTACATCTCAAGGTTTATCCGTACGCCGTAGTAAATAGTCCCTGATGACCAAACAACTTCGCGGAAATAATCGAAACAATACGCTTAATCACTATATGATACTAGTGTATAATTAGCATTTTATTGATTTAAACAGTTGATTTTCAACAAATAAAGAACACATGAACACATCTGTCGAATGTGTTAAAGCAAAAGCAAACTGTCGTGCTGAAATGAGCCCCACGTGTATTTAATATGTTTTGTAACCCCATGTTGTCCTGTACTTGCACTGAATGGAATATAATTATTGTATTGTACTAGTACAGCGCAATCAATTATTTCTGGTACTTAACTGTAGTCGTTTAGCGTGTTATTCCCAATGGCAGAATCACTTAGTACGTATATCTGAACCAGAGTCAGGTCACTAGCTCACAAGCAGCCTGCTTCACTGTGATTGGCTTGATAAACGACCATTAATATCTTCTGGCATATACGAGAAAAACAACTTAACGAATAAAAGACTTAAATGATTTACCAAGACAAATGACTGTAGATTTATTTGGACGTGTCGATCAAATTGCATTATCATGTAAGTGCTTAGCCATTTCACGCGCTATGCCTCACGGGGTTCAGTCACGTCGTTAGCCATTTCACGCGCAATGTCCCACGGGGTCCAGTCACGTCGTTAGCTATTTCACGCGCAATGCCCCACGGAGTACAGTCACGTCGTAGAAGCTGTTCTTACTTAAGTGATATTGGGTCGCTACTTGTGTCTGTATGAATAATGTACCACAACTACCACCACCACCCACCACCACCAAACCCCACCACCACCACCACACCAACCACCACCACACCACCACCACCCACCCCACCAACCACCACCACCACCACCACCACCACCACCCCCACCACCACCAACCACCACCACCACCACCACCACCAACCAAACCACCACCCCAACCACCACCACCCCACCACACCACCACAACCAACACCACAATACCACCACCACCCACACCACCACCACCCCACCACCACCGCCCCCCGCCGCCGCCCCCGCCCCCGCCGCCGACGACAACAACTACATTTTTTAATTTATTATTTTCGTTTTTTTTTAATTTACCCATTAAATGTGTGTGTTTTGCGTTTGTTCATCGTCGCTAAAATACTGTCCACACTAGCGACGCCTCCCGAGAAGAGATTAGTCATTTGAGACTTTGGAGGATAATGCAATGACAGAGACAGACACCGTTTCCAGAGGTTCCTCTTGTTCTTTTTCATTTTTCGTTTCACAATGTAAGACATAGATACGAGACCTCGGTTTAAGTTTAAACTTTATTTATTTTACAATGATTGCGAAGCAAGTTTTAATAACTTATATTAATCACTCTGGTTGGCGCGGATGAAAGCGTAAATGTGGTCATTCGTGTGGGAGGAAACAGGAGTACCCGGACAAAACACAACTGTCCGATCTGGCGACCACCGTACCATCTCACATACTACCAGATCTGAGGATCGAACCCGGGTTGCATTATTGAGAAACGAGCGCGCCAACCACTGCGCTAATCGGACAGCCTTGGTTTAATGTATCACTCGAAATACTGAGGTATTAATCATTCTAATAAGGTATAGCAGTGGGATCGAACCAGCGACTCCTGGTGTAGAATCCAGCGTGCTAACTACTGGATCTAAGCTCAGCTATCCCATTAACCGTAGTAAAGCTTAGCATTAGATTCTTTGATCAAGCTCGTTGAAGGCGGGAATAGTTCTAGATGAAATGAATGGCTTCTTATCTTGCAATGCAGTCGCTACACAAATCGTTTCCAAGCAGACTATTACAGTATATTTCTCTTCAAGCAATAGACGGTTCTTCCCCAATTAGTGTTTCTATACCAGATGAGACGTGAGGAGGACGAAATTCACATTAATGAAGAAGTGATTGACACATATTTGTTTAAAGGGTGACAATAAGGGTTAAACTTCTGTAATTGGACTGCCTGCCCTTGGTACTTGGTTCAGGTCCCGGCGCGAATTCAAAGTTGCCTTTCTCCCTATAGATGTTTATACGTGTTGTGAGCCTTGTAGGATCATATATGTCACAGTTCATATTCGTCACAAAGTGTGACAAATAATATCGTATTTGTCACGCGTGTGTGTGACGTAATGATTGACACTATATGTGACAAAATACAAACAAATAAGCGCTTTTCAATGCAACTGTAATGAAATAAACATTCCTCAATGGATTCCACTTTCAATAAACAAACATTAAGCGCTTCTCCATTGATGCACATTTAATGAAATAAACGTTTCTGTAATGTATTCCACTTTAAATACAAAACAATAAGCACTTTTCAATTGAAGCCAATTTAAGGAAATAAGCGTTTCCTTACTGGATTCCACTTTAAATACAAAAAATAAGCGCTTTTCAATACAACTTTAATGAAATAAGCATTTCCTTAATGGATTCCACTTTCAATAAACAAAAATATAAGCGCTTCTCCATTGATGCAAATTTAATGAAATAAGCGTTTCTGAATGGATTCCACTTTGAATGCGATTATGGTTTGTCAAGTGATGCCAATTTTATTACTTAACAACATTGACATATGGGTTTGTTTTTCGCTGGTTGTTGGCGGATAAGGAGGAGAGGAAACAGCAATTAACTATAGAAAATGTGTACAATATAGTCACACTGAGCTCAATAACCAGCACCAAGAAACGATCCATAGAGAAAGAGGGAACAACAAGGCTGATACAGTTACAATACTAGCGCAACAAATGCTCTTGTGGCAATTACATTTGGAACCGGTGCGGTGCGTGCGTTCGTGTGCGCGAGAGCACCTAGCTTGTGATAGCGCAGTCGAAGCGCGTTAGATTCAATAACGAAATGTCCGGAGTTCGAGCCTCGTTGGAGCCGTTACGATTAACTTAGGCAAGGCATTTAAGTTCCACATTGCCTCTTCTCCTTCATGGCGATGGATTCCATCATGAATGAGTTATCGAGAGTGATTAGTGAAAGAACTTGCTTCGCAATCGAGCTAAAATCAAATTGTATAATAATAATAATATATAATAATAAAGATTTTATTTAACGAGAGAACTCATTTGAACAATTAAGTCAATCTACCATGAGGCCCTCAACAAATTGAAACATCAAATATCATAATGAAACATGTAAACAGTAACCAGTTATTGGTCTGTTCTTTACACCACCTGATTATATAAAGTATGGAACAGAATGTGCTGTTTTGATGTGATAAGGGAGGGAATTCCACAAGTGTGACCCTGAATATAAGAACGATTTCATAAAAACTTCAGTAGTTGGTGTAGGAGGGTAAAGCTGGAGATTGGCGGATGCTCGCAGGTTTTGAGTTGTATAGACTACCTAACTGCATTTCTCAGAATTACATATGTGTTTGGATTATGCTGCATCTCTATGTCACATACTCTGGTTCTCTACAGGTTCCATGTGCGCTGATCAAACATAATGATATGATTGCGGTATGATGTCAAACATTGGAACTATACCATGTTTATGTCTACTATATACCAAGGTGTACAAAGCAATGGCGGATTAACTAACAATCCATCCGTATTATTGTTATTGACTCCGTATGAATGGGGTACTTACATCCCTTCATCTCATTAGTTTCAATGCTAATAGTGTGTCGATGACGAACCTAGAACGGTATACAGCACTATCATATCATCTCCCTTAGTTGTCTCCCTTACATCAATATTTCCGTGTGATATACTCGGATTCCGCTCTTTGAGTCGTCATCAACTTAGCTAGCACATGTCTGTTACTAATCACCATAATTACGAGAGAAACACTCGCCATACCGAGAGTTATTACAGATATATTCCAGTTCAGGAACACGAAATTACATTTCAAGTAAAGTGAAGCCAAACCCTAGTGTTTGATTTTTACTATAGCAGCAGCATTTGCGTCTCTTGAGGCCACGACTGCGCATGCGCGGCAACCATTTTTGAATTCTAATTTTAGTAGTACGTTAATCTCCTATCGAAGGCTTAATTTGAATTTAGATGTCATAGACCATAGTCCAGTCTCTAGCCTGGCTTCCAGTCTGTCGAGTTTTGACAACCAAACAGAACCCGTGCACTTGCCATTAGAGGTAACACTTATATCCTTTTAGAAGATATATAAGACACTTTGATATCAAAATGCGCGATATATTGGGTACATTAGTCCAATGTGTGGATTATTTTCTTCACTCATGATAGTAAAATTCATAATTCTAAAATTTGTAACGAAAAAGTAACGCTTAATATACATGTATGGTGCCAGTATAGTTCCTCTACTGTTCAGCATATATATAATTCCAATGTGCAGTTTTCACTTAGAGCCCTGTCTTTTGATTGCATTTGATTTGTATATATGTTGAGGGCCTCGTGGTACATTATTATTTGTTAAATGAGTTCTCTCGTAAAATAAAGTTTTAGTTTATACACATTCATTTTAGCTCGATTGCGAAACAAAGTTCTTGCAACTTATATTAATCACTCTGGATACCTCACTCCTGATGGAATCCATCACCACGAGGGAGAGATAAGAGGCAATGTGGAATTTAAATGCCTTGCCTAAGGGCACACTCGTAACTGCTCCAACGGGGCTCGAACTCAGGGCTTTTCGCACCTGAAATGAAGGCGCTACCACTACGCAATCACGATAATAAAATCTTTATCATTATTGTTATTATTATTATTACTATTATTACCCGCCCCTGAGGACATCAGAACATACCACACATTATATGCGCGCACACAATGGGACTATCACAACAATCAAGAAGTTCTAGTTTTTGCACGACAAACTGAATCATTATCAATATTCCCATTAGTAACAAGCGAATTGCTCGAGTCGAGACTAGTATGCCAACATATTCTTGCTAGCAAGTATCTATTAAATCATACGATTTGGCATTTTCTCATATCGTTAACAGACCTACAAGTTATGCAATCTCCAAATTCATCAATGCACTATATCAAAACTATATAACTGAGTACCTTTAGTTTATATACACATATATTTTAGCTCGATTGCGAAACAAGTTCTTACAACTTATATTAATCACTCTCGAGACCTCATTCCTAATGGAATCTATCGCCTCATTGGAGAGAGATGAGGACATGAGGAATATAAATGTATTGCCTAAGCGCACAATTGTACCATCGCCATGAGGGAGAGAGTGTGTTTTACGTTTATTTATCGTCGCTACCGGTTGCCCATATGAGCGACGCCTCCTGAAGAGATTAGTCATTTTAGATGTGTGGAGGATAGTGCAATGATACAGACATAGACCAATTCCAGAGATTCCTCTGGTTCTTTTACGTGCACGGTGTAAAGAACCGACACGAGACCTCGGTTTAAAGTCCCATCTGAAAGACTGTTAATTTTATTAGGGTCAGACCGGGGGATTGATTTGCGATCCCTGGATTACCAGTCCAGCGTGTTAACCACTGGACCACAATACCGCATGTTGAGGGAGAGAGAGAGAGAGAAGAGACAATGTGGAATTTAAATGACCTGCTTAAAGCCATAATCGTAACGGCTCCAGTGGGGCTCGAATTGTAAGATATTATCACGTGAATAAATCCAATTATTCAAGGAGAACAACAACATTCTATATGAACATGGATGTAATAACGTTCCCTTAAACACGAAAACAATCACCTGTCAATCAAAGCCTACAGAAACGAGTATGGTATCACGCAATGTCACAACTCTCTTTGATTTCATAAAAAATGAACCAAATAGGAAACATTTAGAAAGATTTATTCGGCGCAACCCAGAATGTGCAGAATGATAGCGTTTGAGAGCATACACACATGGTTTTATGCATGATGCATAAACCGTTCGGTCTTAGGATGAAACGCTCTCCTATTATATTAGATTACATACCTTTAGACTATTAAAATCACATTCACATGTTCTTAGAAATATCAGAAATTGCTTCAACAAATGAGTTTTACTTCGAGCGATTAATCTAATGTTGTAAGAAATTGTTTCGCAAGCAAGCTAAACTAAATTTGTAAAAACTACTAGCAAAATTAAATTCTTCAGAAAACATATGCATGAATCTACATGAAGTTCATGTTCTTACTTAATATTACTATGCACTTTTATTAACCGCCACCGTTAGGAACGGAGGTTATTTTTTTTGGTTGTGTCTATGCTAGGAACGGAGGTTATTGTTTTTGGTTGTGTATGTGCTAGGAACGGAGGTTATTGTTTTTGGTTGTGTCTGTGCTAGGAACGGAGGTTATTGTTTTTGGTTGTGTATGTGCTAGGAACGGAGGTTATTGTTTTTGATTGTGTCTGTGCTAGGAACGGAGGTTATTGTTTTTGGTTGTGTATGTGCTAGGAACGGAGGTTATTGTTTTTGGTTGTGTATGTGCTAGGAACGGAGGTTATTGTTTTTGGTTGTGTATGTGCTAGGAACGGAGGTTATTGTTTTTGGTTGTGTATGTGCTAGGAACGGAGGTTATTGTTTTTGGTTGTGTATGTGCTAGGAACGGAGGTTATTGTTTTTGGTTGTGTCTGTGCTAGGAACGGAGGATATTATTTTTGGTTGTGTCTGTGCTAGGAACGGAGGATATTGTTTTTGGCTGTGTCTGTGCTAGGAAAGGAGGTTATTGTATTTGGCTGTGTCTGTGTTAGGAACGGAGGTTATTGTTTTTGGTTGTGTCTGTGCTAAGAACGGAGGATATTGTTTTTGGCTGTGTCTGTGCTAGGAACGGAGGTTATTGTTTTTGGTTGTGTCTGTGTTAGGAAAGGAGCTTATTGTTTTTGGTTGTGTCTGTGCTAGGAACGGAGGTTATTGTTTTTGGCTGTGTCTGTGTTAGGAACGGATGGTATTGTTTTTGGTTGTGTCTGTGCTAGGAACGGAGGTTATTGTTTTTGGTTGTGTCTGTGTTAGGAAAGGAGGTTATTGTTTTTGGTTGTGTCTGTGTTAGGAAAGGAGGTTATTGTTTTTGGTTGTGTCTGTGCTAGGAACGGAGGATATTGTTTTTGGCTGTGTCTGTGCTAGGAACGGAGGTTATTGTTTTTGGTTGTGTTTGTGCTAGGAACGGAGGTTATTATTGGCTATGTCTGTGCTAGGAACGGAGATTATTATTGTTGGCTGTATCTGTGCTAGGAACGGAGGTTAGTGTTTGGCTGTGTCTGTGCTAGGAACGGAGGTTATTGTTTTTGGCTGTGTCTGTCCTAGGAACGGATTATTGTTTGGTCAGGCCGGTCAACGAACTGACCGCTTCCATTGGATGCATAGTATTGTTGTTGTGTCAAATACCAGCGCCGGGAATTTGTTTGCACCTCTCGGAATACCATTCTCTAGTTTAGGTTTATGTTAGCCTATGGCGACCATCTAGCTGTCATGGCCTTTGAAATGTGTATGACGTTTCTGTGTTCTGGGTTTAAAGTCCCATTACAGTTTATTTCATATGGCACCTATCCAGCTACGTGGCGGAAGACATCGGGCTCCTCTCCGAGCACTAAATGTCCGGCTAGAACCACCGACCATCCGCAAGCCAGCTGGATAGCTCCCTCGCGTGTAACAATTCGTCACCCCTTCAACGGTGAGGTGCAAGTCAACTAACTTAACCACTAGCCCCTGGTGCCCCCTTATATCACAATGATCCCCATTAATACTCGGATAGCAGCAGCTGAATATCCGTCTCCCGATGATGCAGAGCAAGGGTTAGCTTTCGAAAACCAGTCTTAATGTTTCAAACACTCAATGGCCTAGCACCTGTCTATCTGCAAGAGTCATTCAGATTTACTTCCGATGTTCGAACTTGCGATCATCCGCCAATCTCCAACTTTACCCTCCTAAGCCAACTTCTGAAGTGTTTAGAAAATCTTTCTTATATTCAGCGTCACACTTGTGGAATTGCCTCCCTCATTCTGTTCCACACCACACCTCACAGCTTTATATATCAGGTGGTGCAAAGAACAGATCAATAATCTAATAAACTGATAATTTACAATTATACATGAATATAAGTATTAGTTCTTGCAGCTTATATCCTATTTCCTGGTTTTACTGGTTACTGTTTGCATGTTTCATTATGCTATTTCATGTTTTAATTTGTTGAGGGCCTCATTGCACATGTAGTAGATTGACTTAATTGTTCAAATGAGTTAAATAAAGTCTATTATTATTATTATTAATTATTATTATTATTATTATTATTATTACTATTATTATTATTATAGGAAACCGTAATTTCCGCAGATATTCCTGTAAATGAGTTCGGAAATGTATGTAGAGCATCTTATACAAATCATGCATAACGAGAGTGTAATGCTGTTATACGAATCTGGAGGAAAGTACCCCTTATCTGCAATATGAAGTGACGTTCCACGAATAGATTGTCAGCAAAAATAATGTAGTGTTCTATCAACATATTCCTGTTTTACATCGAATGGCAACCGTTAGCGACGATACATAGTATTTATGGTAGTACGATGGGCAATATCAGGAGACGGATCTGTAGTCCAGTGGTAACACGCTGGACTGGTAATCCAGGGTTCGCAGGTTCGATCCCCCGTCTGACCCTAATAAAATTGACAGTCTTTCAGATGGGACTTTAAACCGATATATTTTGTCGGTGCTGTACACCGTGCACGTAAAAGAACCAGAGGACACTCGGGAATGGATCTCTGTCTGTATTATTGCACTATCCTCCAACAATCTAAAATGACTAATCTCTTCAGGAGGCGTCGCTCATATGGGCAACCGGTAGCGACGATACATAAACGTAAAACATACACAATGTCAGGAGGAATTCATCGGCATGAGTGAGAGAGAAGAGGCAATGTGAATTTTAAGTGTCTGACGGGGCTCAAACTCACAACCGTTTAATTATAAGGCAGATATCGCGTCCATTTCATCACGGAGGCTTCCTGGCAGGTTCATTCTATTACTTGAATCGGTCACTCACTACATATCACATCTGGATATACTATATTATTCAAATAAGCATAAATTATCCCCACTAAAATCTAACGCTCCCGTCATAACGGAAATGACGTCATATGTTGTTGCAAATGTTTATTTGTACATTTTGAGAAAGACATCTTAGTCGAAACATATCACTAAGTATATACATTGACAATATAATTCGTTAATTTGATTTCTTCCTTATCTCATTAGTAATTACAAAACAGCAACACCATACTACGACACGTTTAGCTTGTTTCCAAGAACCATTTTTCACTGGAACCACCTCCCTCCTGACATTGCCCATCGTTCTACAGTGGGTATCATTTATCCTAGCTACAGGTTGCCTATATGTACAACACCTTTCATGGGCAGACAGTACCCATTACTCGGTGCACAAACCTCCGTAAGAAACTGTCTGAGCGGGTTCGAACCCGCCGTGGCCACCAGTTGTGATAGGTTACAGTGGTATGCAAGTCAGCGGCATTAAGCACTCGACCACGGAGGCGGACCCATGTTTATGTTCTCTCTGATTGTGTATTTATGCACTGTTTTCTATTTCTGTGTTCTTTCCCGAAATCGGACAAATTTATTGCATGAATCTCATTATTTGTGTATGTACAAACCAGCATTAGGAAAATAAACACGTGCAACTTCCCACACAGAGATAAGATAATGGTCTAAGCATATTTATTCGATATTATAACATAATTTACTACAAATAATTATGTACACAATAAATACAAGTGTATTGAGTGTGCGTGTTTTACGTTTATTTATCGTCGCCCATATGAGTGACACCTCCTGAAGAGATTAGTCATTTTAGATTTTTGGAGGATAGTGCAATGATACAGACATATACCCATTCCAGAGTATCCTCTGGTTCGTTACGTGCACGGTGTAAAGCACCGACACGAGACCTCGGTTTAAAGTCCCATCTGAACTATTTTTAATTTTATGACGGTCAGGCGGGGGATCGAACCTGCGATCCCTGGATTACCAGTCCAGCGTGTTACCACTGGACTACTGATCCGTCTGTGTGTATTGAAATAAAAGCTTTATTCTAAAGTAATATTCTACACAATATAATATAAACTGGTTGTTTTGTGAATATAGATTTGGAAATTACTTCCCTTTATGAAATGTTTATAAGACATTCATATATTTTCAAGAATAGTAGTTTGTTATAGCCGACAATAGGAAAATATGTGCTTGTGAATTGTGGCTTTAGCTTTCTTGTTGGGTTGAATTTTGTGTGGACTTTAAGCTTTGAGTATTAAGGACATGAGTCACACGTGAACAATACAGTCTTGTGAATAGTGTCGCTATAATGAGAGACATTGGTGAGTTACTGCCCCTGAATACTCCCTATAAGTAGATAGGTCCTATTAAGTGTTTTCCTCTGTTTTTATCGTTGTTTCCTTGCACAACATCCTAGCAATTTTATTTCACTACCGCTTCTTATAATTATTAAATAACTATATCTCGACACATCGCCTACAGTATATGCAATGTGTACTTAATTATAGAACAATGATATCAATTAATTAACAAGATTTGGATAAAATCACATGTATCATACCGCAACATCTGGTTAGAGAACAACAGTAAAAACAAAGGATCCCAAGTAAGAAGACATATATATATATATTTTGGGATAAATCAGTCATTATCTGCCAAGGGAGGTAATAGAAAACGTTGAGATGTCCTTAATGTGCTAGCTATTCTATATTGATCCCTCTCTCATTAGCTTACCTCGGTCTTGCAGTTAAATGAGAGTATGACTGCTATACAAAACATCATTTATTTCTAACAGATATTTTCATCAGAGATCAATTATCCAGCGAGAATTGTAGTAGGCGATGGATGAAATATAAATGAAGTTCCGAACAAGTTCAATACAATACATTCTATAACTGAAATCGATTTACTAAACATTATTATATTATTTATCATTCTCGTAGTATATATCAGACCCGTAGCCACACCGAGGCACACCGAGGCAGTCGCCTCCTTTAAAATTTCGAAAGCCAAAAAAAAAAATGAAATATGAAATAAATAAAATGTAAAAAATATCCCTTTGCTGAATAAAATATTAACTGCATAGCTGTAAGTCTACACTCATTAAATCAGAAAACGCAAGAAATCGCTTCTATACCCCAACACTTTTTAGGGGAACATGCCCCCAGACCACCTTAGATTGCCTCGGTTGAAATTTGCTTTTGGTTACGTTACTGTATATTTTGGTTACGTTACTGTATATTTTGGTTACGTTACTGTATATTTTGGTTACGTTACTGTATATTTTGGTTACGTTACTGTATATTTTGGTTACGTTACTGTATATTTTGGTTACGTTACTGTATATTTTGGTTACGTTACTGTATATTTTGGTTACGTTACTGTATATGTTGTTGTTTAACAAGCAAATTAAACATTGCTCTTCCGTGATCAGTGAACACAATAAAGCGGATATTATATCGTATTTAGCAATACTGGCTTTATGTGGCATTCCAATACCAACGATTTGGAGTTTATACAACTTTTCTCAAATCTCAACATCTGCAACAAGCTTTCTGATTGGTTGAGCTGAAACCAATTTTCAAAATCGACCAGTTAAATTACTTGAGCTTGCGTTTGAGATCTCAGAAAAGAGTTATAACCTTGGTGCCTTCAACACTATATAAGTATGTATAGGTAAGCTGAATCCAAAACAGACGGATCTGTGGGATGTTAAACCGAGGTATCGTGTCGGTGCTGGGAACATGGTAACATCCATCCAAACAAAAACAAAAAAACAACAACAAAATAACAAATAAAAACTAAGCAAAACATTAAAAAAACCATTAAAAAACCCCACACACCACAAAAAAGCCCAAACACATTGCCTTCCCAAACACATTGCCTTCCCAAACACATTGCCTTCCCAAACACATTGCCTTCCCAAACACATTGCCTTCCCAAACACATTGCCTTCCCAAACACATTGCCTTCCCAAACAGATAATAGAAAACCTATGTTGAGTTAATTACTTAGTTTCCAAGCATATAAGACGAGAGCTACTATCTCTCATGCAGTTTTACAATACTATCCGTCTGCTATGGGTAGAGTAATACCGTCTGTAATTGCTCGAATTATATTAATAATAATTATACAAAATAGTAAGAATGTTTAGCGTAATTATATAAATACGCACAACAACGGTTACGTGACATGTTTATGAAGAAATTATGGACTAGGACGCCTTTATTTTGACTTCCTTCCGGTTTTTATCAACATCCGTTACGGTAGATGTATTTCAGCGCACTGTAATTTGCTATGTACAAAACGACCTATGCTTCCTAACATGAGTCAGAGAGTATGGGTTTTGGTAACAGGGGGAGTAACTTATGTATTATATTCCTTCCTTAATAATCGGATGTTTTTACAACAAGTCTTTCTCCACAAACCTATTGCAAGCAAGATACCGAATACGTTCTCATCGAGGGTACTCTGTGTCCCTCATCGCTGTAGATCCGAATCCAACTGGGGATGCATAAGTCTTTCATTTGATGAAGCTCTGTACAAAGATGTTTGTGGACGGTCGGTGATTTTAACTGTGATTTTAACTGGTATGGAGTCAGTTCGTGCCAGAAATACTGGTCAGTGGGTCGCCCGGGGTCTTCTTCAACTAATAATAGCTGGAGAGTCGCAATATTACCTAACCATTGGTGCAGCATCCGCTTGATTGACAGGATCATGTCACGTGCGAGAAATCTCGCTAGGTCTCGGCCGTGTCGAGATATTATTATACGTCATTGGACGCGATGACGAAATATTACCCGAAACTCAGGAAACTATCTTTTCCAAATTAGGAGGGAAATGATGTTCTTTGATTGGGATATATTATTAAAGCTTAAAGTTTAAACTTTATTTTACAACGATTGCGAAGCAAGTTCGAACAACTTATATTAATCACTCTCGTTGGCGCGGATGAAAGCGTAAATGTGGTCATTCGTGTGAGATGGAACCGGAGTACCCGGAGACGACCCACATGTCCGATCTGGTGACCACTGTACCATCTCACATACTTCCCGGTCCGAGGATCGAACCCGGGTTGCATTGGTGAGAAGCGACATGGTACGAACTGATTAACAAAGTTATGTAAACAATTTATGTGCTCTATTTGTAAACAATAAACTACATTCCTGATACAACGTTATTTGTCATATATATATATATATATATATCTATAGTTAACGTAACATACACCACAGTCTAGCTCTTTACGCATGCTACTAATTAGGAACATGTTTCATAATGGACATTGTTTCATACACACAGATTATTATTGGAAACCAGCCAATCAGAGAAGTTGTTTGGAGTACACATATAGGATTCATTAAAATGGGACTCACATATAAATTATATTATGAAAAAGATTTCAACTAACATTTGGTTATTAGGTAAAATACGGTATACAGTAACTACAGAATACTTTACTACAAGGCATATATCCAACCACATTTTGATTAGTGTTGTATCATATGGGAAAACACCACCCAACAAGATATTGACACACTGTTAAGATTGCAGAGACGAGCATGTAAATACATTCTGGGCCAAGATCATATTTCGTTGCGTGAATCAATGTCTGAAATTAGTATAATGACTTTTGACCAGAGGATTATGTTTCAAAAAGCAGTAACAATATACAAAACTATGCACAATCTTGTACCGAATTATTTGAATGAACATCGCAATACAGTTACTTCAGATATGACATTGAGATATGCTTCAAATATTGATCTCTATATTCTAAGACCTAGATGTGAAATGTACAAGAAATCTTTAGAATACTCTGGTCCAAAGATATGGAATTGTCTACCATTGAGACGTCCAGATCTTTAAATATGTTTAAGACAACATGTAAATTATGGATACAACAACTTTTTAATCGGTAGAGACTAGAAAGTTATATATATAAGGATTGTCATTCAATAACAATTATGCTTATGTCGTTTTGTATTTCGATAACATTACCTGATGTGTTTAAGTTACATTGTACAACATTATACATGTATATTGCATGGCGTAACTGTGTACTTTGGTTATAATTATTGTGTATGTGCATTAATGCTATAGTGTTATACATGTATATTGCATGGCGTAACTGTGTACTTTGGTTATAATTATTGTGTATGTGCATTAATGCTATAGTGTTAAGAAATATAAAAGCGCCCTAAGGAAGATTAGTTCAGATCTAATTAGGTCACCCTCTATAAATACAGAGTGTGTGTTTTACGTTTATTTATCGTCGCTACCGGTTGCCCATATGAGCGACGCCTCCTGAAGATATTAGTCATTTTAGATTTTGGAGGATAGTGCATGATACAGACAGAGACCCATTCCAGAGTCCCCTCTGGTTCTTTTACGTGCACGGTGTAAAGCATCGACACGAGATTTCGGTTTAACGTCTCATCTGAAAGACTGTTAATTTTATTAGGGTCAGACGGGGGATGGAACCTGCGATCCCTGGATTACCAGTCCAACGTGTTACCACTGGACTACAGATCCGTCTGTATATATATATATACATACAGAAATGTATCTATCTGTATATATACACACCATGGTCTAGTGCTTTAAGCATACTACTAATTAGCAACATGTTTCACAACGAACGTTGTGTCATACAAACACACACATTTGTATATATATACACTACGGTATGGAAGCCAATTTCAAATCTTTCATTCATCTGGCAGCCAAATTAATATGGCTATTTTCCCAATTACTAGATACTCTAACAATTACTACATATTATCTATGACCGGAATATGCCACTGACTAATTGACTAATCAATTATCAACAGCCACTAGCGGACATTGTTTTACTAGTTATTTTAGAATACATTATTAACGACTATATCTGCTATTAGCAATAGTGTACATCAGTCGGTTGATTACGTCGTTACAGGAGTATAGATGTCAGATATGTAAAAGCTTGCCAGAAATGTGAAAACGTCGTTTGCCGTAAAATGTCAACACAATTTGTTTGAAAAGTATAAACAAATGTCAGAAATGTACAAACAAAATTTGCCGTAAAATGTCACGTTTTACATATAATTGTAAAATGCCGATTTTAGACATTTCTGAGTTTTTACATATCTGACAGTTCTGTTTGTTTTACATATAACACCACATTTAAATATATGACAGTTCTGTTTGTTTTACATATAACACCACATTTAAATATCTGACAGTTCTGTTTGTTTTACATATAACACCACATTTAAATATCTGACATATCTTTTTGTTTTACATATAACACCACATTTACATATCTGACAGTTCTGTTTGTTTTACATATAACACCACATTTACATATCTGACAGTTCTGTTTGTTTTACATATAACACCACATTTACATATCTGACAGTTCTGTTTGTTTTACATATAACACCACATTTACATATCTGACATACCTTTTTGTTTTACATATAACACCACATTTACATATCTGACAGTTCTGTTTGTTTTACATATAACACCACGTTTGCATATCTGACAGTTCTGTTTGTTTTACATATAACACCACATTTACATATCTGACAGTTCTGTTTGTTTTACATATAACACCACATTTACATATCTGACATATCTTTTTGTTTTACATATAACACCACATTTACATATCTGACAGTTCTGTTTGTTTTACATATAACACCACATTTACATATCTGACAGTTCTGTTTGTTTTACATATAACACCACATTTACATATCTGACGTTCTGTTTGTTTTACATATAACACCACATTTACATATCTGACAGTTCTGTTTGTTTTACATATAGCACCACATTTACATATCTGACATATCTTTTTGTTTTACATATAACACCACATTTAAATATCTGACAGTTCTGTTTGTTTTACATATAACACCACATTTAAATATCTGACATATCTTTTTGTTTTACATATAACACCACATTTAAATATCTGACAGTTCTGTTTGTTTTACATATAACACCACATTTAAATATCTGACATATCTTTTTGTTTTACATATAACACCACATTTAAATATCTGACAGTTCTGTTTGTTTTACATATAACACCACATTTAAATATCTGACATATCTTTTTGTTTTACATATAACACCACATTTAAATATCTGACAGTTCTGTTTGTTTTACATATAACACCACATTTAAATATCTGACATATCTTTTTGTTTTACATATAACACCACATTTAAATATCTGACAGTTCTGTTTGTTTTACATATAACACCACATTTAAATATCTGACATATCTTTTTGTTTTACATATAACACCACATTTAAATATCTGACAGTTCTGTTTGTTTTACATATAACACCACATTTACATATCTGACAGTTCTGTTTGTTTTACATATAACACCACATTTACATATCTGACAGTTCTGTTTGTTTTACATATAACACCACATTTACATATATGACAGTTCTGTTTGTTTTACATATAACACCACATTTACATATCTGACAGTTCTGTTTGTTTTACATATAACACCACATTTACATATCTGACAGTTCTGTTTGTTTTACATATAACACCACATTTACATATCTGACAGTTCTGTTTGTTTTACATATAACACCACATTTACATATATGACAGTTCTGTTTGTTTTACATATAACACCACATTTACATATCTGACAGTTCTGTTTGTTTTACATATAACACCACATTTACATATCTGACATATTTTTGTTTTACATATAATACCGCGTTTACATATCTGCTACTTTTTACATATATGGTTCCTATACAGGATTGGATACGATATCTACGGAGGGGATGTAATTTGGAATTCCGCTAGAACCACTACGTTGGGTTCATAAGCATAGAGTTATGCCCCTTCTCTCTCCATCACGGCGACGAATTCCTCCAGGAATGACGTATCATATTTTCAGATTCAGATTTCTTTTTTTATCTTCAGTGTGAAAAAGTTGCAATAAAATAATATTAAATGTTAAGAGCATAGTATGCTACTAGGAGAAATAAAGTTGAAAAAACTGCATGATAGCTAAATGGCTGTCGTTTGTATGGATATATAATAATACATTAACCTACATCTCTATGAAGTTCCAGTAATATCTATGGAAGTGGGATAGATATGGCGACTACTTATCCACTGCATGATAGCTAAATGGCCGTCGTTTGTATGGATATATAATAGTATATTAACCTAAATCTCTATGTAGTCCCAGTAATATCTATGGAGGTGGGATAGATATGGCGACTACTTATCCACTGCATGATAGCTAAATGGCTGGCGTTTGTATGGAGCTATAATAGTATATTAATCTACATCTCTATGAAGTCCCTGTAATATCTATGGAGGTGGGATAGATATGGCGACTACTTAACCACTGCATGATAGCTAAATGATTGTCGTTTGTATGGAGATATAATAGTATATTAACCTAAATCTCTATGAGGGAAAGGGTTAAACAAACTATATTTGATAGAAATAAAAATAGATAACAATTATATGAAAGTCAATCCATGTACACATAACTAGATTTTGTATCACTTTCCGGAAGATAACATTTATTTGATATAATATAAAGCTTCTGTGTCTGAGAGAAATGTCCAGATACGTTGTCCATATTAGTGTGTATTTATATTAATATATTTATATTATTTAGATTATTAGTCTAAAATTGTAAGAATTTGTTTCGCAATTGAGTTGCACGCCATTCCCATTTAAAATTTGATATTGTTCCAATTTCTAAAATAGATTGATACCCTACACATGTACTTGTTTTCAAATCCATTAATTCCATTGAGCTTAAAAAAAGTTAAAAATGTAAAATTTAAAGCGACATTACATTGGCTATGAACAATAATTAATTAACATTGATTTGATAGAATTACATAAATATTAATTAACATTATTTTGATAAAATCACATGTATCATACCGCAAAATCTGGTTAGGGAACAACAATAAAAACAAAGGATTTCAATTTAAAAGGATCAGTACACATTTCGGGATAACTCGGACTTTATCTGTCAAGGGAGGTAATAGAAAACACAGCAATGTCTCTCAGTGCGAAATGTGGTGTATAATTGTGATGCCTGACATTGTGTATGAGCCAGTGTACAATCTTCTAGCACTAACATGCGCCTCAGTTTGTCATTTCCAGGAACACCACTGACACTAAGTACAATATAGGACATAAAACGTCCCTATTTGTGTACGGATAGTGCGGTAATGCATTGATTATGGCAATTTTGGGTCTATAACCGTAATAATTATGATTGCTAATCGCATATGGGCTCCGCGATGTCTTCAATGACATAAACATAGAAACGGCTCTATAATTGTATTATGTAGACCTACTCTATTCTAATTAACAGTTCGGTGAACTTTGAATTCTTCTAATGTTCTGACATTTGTATACGAGTTACTCTGTTACGCTGCATTGACACTATTCGTACTAGCCTATTCTGATTTCTTTATTGATATATTGACCAAAAAGGGGAATGGTAAATAATATAATGTCTTATTTTAGTGTCCTGTATCATCTCATTGGTGAACGCGAACTATTAGCCACAGTGGTTTTCACAGTCGAGCAGCGAATTCCCCCAATACCTATGTCAATCGTGGAGGTCTTGGCTCTGTCCTGGCCTAGTTTGACTCGGTCTTAGCTCTGTTCTGGCCTGGTTTGGCTCGGTCTTAGCTCTGTCCTGGCCTAGTTTGACTCGGTCTTAGCTCTGTTCTGGCCTGGTTTGGCTCGGTCTTAGCTCTGTCCTGGCCTAGTTTGACTCGGTCTTAGCTCTGTCCTGGCCTAGTTTGACTCGGTCTTAGCTCTGTTCTGGCCTGGTTTGGCTCGATCTTGGCTCGGTTACGGCTCTGTTTGGCTCGGTCCTTGCACGGTCTTGGTTCGGTTTGGCTCTGTTTGGTTCGGTACTGGCTCTGTTTGGCTCGGTCTTGACTCTGTCCTGGTTCGGTTTGGCTCTGTTTGGTTCGGTACTGGCTCTGTTTGGCTCGGTTTTGACTCGGTCCTGGTTTGGTCTTGGCTCAGTCCTGGCTCGGGTTGGCTCGGTCTGGGCTCGGTTTGGCTCAGTACTGGCTCTGTTTGGTTCGGTCGTGGCTCTGTTTGATTCGGTCTTGGCACGTTCTCGGCTCTGTTTGGCTCTGATTGACTCTGTTTAATTCGGTCTTGACTCTGTCTTGGCTCTGTTTGGCTCGGTCTTGACACGGTCCTGGGGTTTCTTCTTGCAGCCATAGCATGAGATCCGCCCCCCCCCACTGGAATGGTTTCAACACAAGACATGACGGTGGTCTTCTCCACCACAACATAATGACTTTGTACGACAATGCTCCAGCGTGGTTCCTGTACATATCAAAGGTAGAACGACAGAAAGGGCTGCGTCTTGTAGTAAACGGATAATGCCGATTTCACGACCTGAAGAGATTCGCTGTACGATCATTCAAGATTACGTACTGTTGCCAAGCACAAGTCACACGACTAATTACACATACTCGTGCGACTAGCCATGCACTCCTGCAGTGAAGGCTACACGTCGGGGAGCTAGTCTCAACAGGGGAGCGACCGTTGGTTCCTCGCCTACAGTGCCTTCCGTTGGGCAGACTTACATAGGCTAGAAACAGAACAGTAACATTACCGCATTGCTCTCATTGAACCCAATCTAATGTGGTAGCGACGAAATAATTACCATGCATTCTTTTCCATTATTGCAGCCTGATGACACGCCAAGGGAAATCGTACGTGTTTATTTCATTTTGAGTTTATTCAATAATGAAAAAAACAGAAACAGAAACAGTTTGGCCCGTTTTCCTAGAGATCTGTGGTTGTATTTACACATCGTGAACTCTGTAGAAAATTATCTAGTACAATTAGCAACACGTAGTTGGTTCGTAACAATAGTATAACGATTACTCATGGAATACGACACATACTGCTAGCATACTACTAGCATATTACTAACTTTATACTAGCATACAAGTTGCGCAATACTGTCCTATTTGTAGAATATTACTAGATTATTACTAACTTGGTTGTAGCAGAATGCTAGCATAATACGGGCCTATTTGTAGCATAATACAGGCATATTACTAACTTGGTTGTAGCATAATACTTGCATAATACGGCCGTATGTGTAGCTTAATATTAGCATATTACTAACGTAGCATTAACAGAATGCTTGCATAATATCCCTGGATTCGCAGTCAAAATGTAAACCACTGGACGGTCTATATGTGTTTACCCTTCCATTGTAAACCACTGTACCGTCTATATGTGTTTACCCTTCTATTGTAAACCACTGGACCGTCTATATGTGCTTACCCTTCTATTGTAAACCACTGGACCGTCTATATGTGTTTACCCTTCCATTGTAAACCACTGTACCGTCTATATGTGTTTACCCTTCTATTGTAAACCACTGGACCGTCTATATGTGTTTACCCTTCTATTGTAAACCACTGTACCGTCTATATGTGTTTACCCTTCCATTGTAAACCACTGGACGGTCTATATGTGTTTACCCTTCTATTGTAAACCACTGGACCGTCTATATGTGCTTACCCTTCCATTGTAAACCACTGGACGGTCTATATGTGTTTACCCTTCTATTGTAAACCACTGGACCGTCTATATGTGTTACCCTTCCATTGTAAACCACTGTACCGTCTATATGTGTTTACCCTTCTATTGAAAACCACTGTACCGTCTATATGTGTGTATCCTTCTATTGTAAACCACTGGACCGTCTATATGTGTTTATCCTTCTATTGTAAACCACTGGACCGTCTATATGTGTTTACCCTTCCATTGTAAACCACTGTACCGTCTATATGTGTTTACCCTTCTATTGTAAACCACTGTACCGTCTATATGTGTTTATCCTTCTATTGTAAACCACTGGACCGTCTATATGTGTTTACCCTTCCATTGTAAACCACTGGACCGTCTATATGTGTTTACCCTTCCATTGTAAACCACTGGACCGTCTATATGTGTTTACCCTTCTATTAGTTATTGCTTCAACATACAAAAAGTGTGTGTTTTACGTAAATTTATCGTCGCTACCGGTAGCCCACATGAGCGACGCCTCCTGAAGAGATTAGTAATTTTAGATGGTTGGAGAATAGTGCCATGATACAGACAGAGACCCATTCCTGAGTCTCCTCTGGTTCTTTATACGTGCACGGTATAAAACACCGACACGAGACCTCGGTTTAAAGTCCCATCTGAAAGACTGTTAGGGTTAGACTGGGGGATCGAACCTTTGATCCCTGGATTACCAGTCCAGCGTGATAACCACTGGATACTTCATTGTGTAAAATTAATAATGTTTTCATAATAACTTCTGGCAAACGGATTATTTTTCAAAATGCATTACCAACGTACAAAATTATGCGAAATCTAGTGCCGGATTATTTGAATGAACATTTTCAATTAAGACATTTTGAATCAGTTACGTCAAGTATGACACTAAGATATGCTTCAGACATTGAGCCCTATTTTCCAAGACTGTGACACTTACACGAACATCTTTAGACTATGGTTCAAAGATATTAGAATAGTCTACCATTTGGAACAAATAATCCAGATTTTACATATTTTCAAGACCATATACAAATTACGTGTGGGTTGGTTTATGGTGGATTTAGTATTATTGACCCGATGTGCGGTGGTTTGGTTGATGTGAATTGGGTATTATTCAGCCGATGTGCGGTGGTTTGGTTGTTGTTGATGTGGACTGGGTATTATTCATGCGATGTGCGGTGGTTTGGTTGGTTGTTGATGTGGACTGGGTATTGTTCAGCCGATGGGCGGGTGGCCGGGTAGGTTGGTTGTGGTAGGTTAGTTGTGGTAGGTTGGGTATTATTCAGCCGACGGTTGTGGTGGGTTTGGTGGGTGGATGCGGTGAGGTGGTTAGACTTGCGCCACGCCTGAATTTGAAACATCTGCATCCACCGAGAGAGTGTCACGGTGCATTGTGTCAGCTCCGGGATATTGTGTATACTCGAGATGTCATTCAACGTCTACTTTACTCTGCAATATGACATTCATCCTTTTTTTTCTTTTTTTAAAAACTTTATTTATTGGACAACGATTGCGATTAATCTCTCTCATTGGCGCGGATGAAAGCGTATATGTGGTATTTCATCCTTTTATTAAATCGACTACACAACCTGTTTTTGTAAATGTTGTGTGGAACCAAGCGTTCCGTATTACGAAACTACTTCACCAATGCTGTAGACATTATTTATTTTACAACGATTACGAAACAAGCTGTAACAACTTATATTAATCACTTTCGTTGGCGCGGATGGCAGTGCATTTGTGGCCATTAGCGTGGGATGGTACCGGAGTACCCGGAGTAAGCCCACCTGTCCGATCTGGCGATCACGGTACCATCTCATATACACCCCGGTTCGAGGATCGATTCCGGGTTGCATTGGTGATAAGCGAGTTTGCTAACCACTGTGCTAATCGGGAGAGCTGTAGAGATATCTTAGTTCGCAATCGAGCAAAACTAAATTTGTAAAAAGCAATAAAATGTGTTTATCCTGGAAAACAGGTAACATAGGACCTTTCAATTACGGTATATCAAGTATGGAATTAAGTTACAGCTAAAACAGTTCCCAAATGATTTTCCCCGACAGAGTGGCTAGGACTGCTTCACTAAAATAGGAACATACACACTGGGGATTTCCGGACACGTTTCGGCACCATGAACGATCGCTACAATGAATCATACATAACATAGACGTTGTGCTCACTCTCCATCTCATAATCTGTAGTCATTTTAAAGAATGAAACGCCTCAGTGGTCGAGTTGTTAAGGTCGCTGACTTGTTTACCACTGTAACCTATCATCACTAATGGTCACTGGTTCAAGCCCCGCACAGGCCGTGTCTGTTTATATGGAAATGTTGGCAGTTTCTTACGGAGGTTCACCAAGTACTGGTTAACCACGGGGGTCTTCACAGGAAAGGTGTTGTTGGGTAAACTGCCCATCGCCGATATAGCCCAACATGGTGCTGATGAAGGCGTAAACCCCGACAAACAAACATATTTTAAAGAATGGACTAAACACTGAATTAAGAGAACAACAACGATGAACGTAATGCAAGGACATCGTATTAAAGCGACACTACATAGGCGAAAAAGAAAAGATCTACAGAATGTGGTATACATGTTCACCACAATTCGCCGCAGAATCCGAGTATTTCAACTATTCAACATTCGTCGCATTAGAGCATAGCAAAATAATGTAAATTGGGTCAACATACATGCGTTATACAACGCGTTATATAATAACAATATTAATTTTTTGGTACTGAATTACCGTTATATCACATTTGTTCATTTAATGTTGACGGACAAAGAACTGCTTGTAAAACATATTGCATAACACCCCATCCCTTTAAAGGCACACATGACTTACTTTAAAATATCACAGCAATCGTAAACACCCAATGGCCTAGCAACTGTCTATCTGCAAGAGTCATTCAGCTTTACTTCCGATGTTCCAACACAAAACTTGCGATCATCATACAATCTCCAACTCCAACTCCAACTCCAACTGTGACTCCTAAGCCAACTACTGAAGTTTTCTAGGAAATCTTTCTTATATTCAGGGTCACACTTGTGGAATTCCCTCCCTTATCACATCAAAACAGCACATTCTGTTCCATGTGCAAGGTGTGCTTATTATTCGGCTCCGTTGGTGTTTTGATTTCATTGTATGGTCTATTAGAGGCCATTTGTAACATTTTTCATAAGGAAATGTTCATGCTTTCAAAATTGCACGTGATTTACAGAATCTGTATTCCTACGTGCTTTATTTTGTTGTGTTGGTGTGCCATTAGACAGTACCCGGAAATAAACACCGCTAGTGTTTTAACATTTATTTTGTGAGTTGAAAAGGCTTTGGGCTTCTCTTAAGATATAGGGAAAATATGTTTTAATTTAAAACAGTACAGACTGCGACAGACAACTCTGTCAATAGAGTTGATTGATGAATTGCGTCCCATTACACGTATATTAGGGTGTGTTATATAAATGCCGTGCAAAGGAAACCACGATAAAAACAGAGGAACGTATCATCGTGTTGGAGTATTCGATCAAAGTGTCTCAGTAGTGTGACTAAACACGAGATCAGCTGCATACATGCAGAAGTGATAAGTAGAATCAGGTGCATGGATAAGTATGTTCCCATGCATGTGTTTCATTAAAATCTATAGCAACACGCCACTTGTATCACCCCGCGTGTTTACAATCAAACATGGACGAAAAAGCGATTTATATAAACGTGTTCCCCATGTCTTCAATTTGACGATTAACAATGCTTTGCTTTTTTAAGTTTTCTTGAATACATGCTAAGATGAAAAAAAGAGTACCTTTATGGGGAACTACTTTATACGCGTTTATACTCATGCGTTTATGTTGTTTGTCAATACATCGAGTTGTACCCGTGGTTACGGTCGCTGACTTGTATACTACTGTAACCTATCATCATTGACGGTCAAGGCCTCGAGCCCCGCTCAGGTCGTGTCTCATTTATACGAACACATTGACAGTTTCTTACGGAAGTTGGTGCACCAAGTACAGGTTAACCGCTGGAGCCTGCCCAGGAAAGATGTTGTTAAATAAAGTGTCCGTCGCTCAAATTTTATAAATATTAATAAAAACAATCTTATTAAAGGTTTGAAAACCCGTTGTTCAGGTGATAAAAAAGTGTGGCTCGTTTTAGCTTCATAAAAACTTGGATTAAAAAATTAATGTAACTAAGCTTAACAGAGGCTAATGTATTTTAATATCAGTTTATAAATGTGATCATAACTCGTTACATATTCTCTATGTACGCACGCCTGGGGTTGACTAAAAACTACAGCAACTCGGTAAATCTGTACTGGTGGTGAGATTGTATTTACCTATGTATATCTATTTATAGAATAAGGTTATATCATACGTTACAAACGATACTCCTACAACTCTGGTCTGGTTCCAGGCTGCTCGATACTACTATACATACACATTTCTTACCTCGATTGCGTAGCTATGACACTATTAATATAATCGTTCTTTGATGGAATCCATGGCCATGAAGGGGAGATAATTAAAAGGCCATGCGGATTTATGTGGCTTGCCAAAAATTACCACCAAGCGGAGATCGAACTTGAACCTCTCTTTGTTACAAGGCGAACAGCATATCCACTAGCATGGGTTCCAATCTGTGGACGTCGTGATAGTACAGTGGTAGCGCGTTCACTTCAGGTGGGACAGGCCCGGATTTCGAGACAATATCTAGCTGCTACGATTGTGTCCTTAGGCAAGGCATTTATAATTGTACATTTCGTACATTTACGCATATGATCTAAACTGATACTATTGACGTTCTGAAAGCAGTCCAATATTAATAATAATGGACTGCATGTATAAAGGTATGACGTCACGACAGTGCTTTAAGGTCAACTACACTATTTGGTGGTTATCTTTGTTATGGTGTGTTTGCCAATCAAGCTAATGTGGGTTCAGTTGCGAAAGTTGTTACTCCGCTAACAGTACACCGAGAGAGTGTCAAGGGGACGTCGCAGATCTTTATCATATATCCAACACTTTAGTAGACATAAAATAACTTTATCACATAATTTTGTTTGTATTCAGTGTAATACAGTCATCTCATAAATTCTTGTATGACCACACGTTTCATAACATCTGAAAGGATTCTGATTGGTCGCGGCATGACATTGACACAGCTTGCAATAGACATTACATGTTGTTTGTATTCAAGCTTTATTTGTTTAACATCAACACAGTGACTGCTAAATCAATACATATGAACTAGACGAATACAGTGATTTAAAATATTGTGTCGATGATTTGCGTGAAGTTGTTTGATTATCAGGGACTATTTACTACGGCGTACGTATGCAGCTTAATGTAATAAGGCTCAAAAATATACTGGCAAACAGAAACGTAATTTTTCCTTTAAATGTATGGTTGTTGTTACTATGGTGATGTGATAAAAAGGATCTTACACTCTTGGTGATTTCATACAATATTTTATGAAACTCGTGTTGTAATTGTGCTATTAAGCTCTCTTAATTCCAATTCTCGTTTCATAAAATCGCCACTCATGGAAGTCATTTTAGATTTTTGGTGGATAATGCAATGATACAGACTTAGACCCATGCCAGAGTCTCCTCTGGTTCTTTTACATGCACGATGCAAAGCACCGACATGAGACCTCGGTTTAAAGTCACATCTGAAAGAATGTTAATTTTATTAGGGTCAGACTGGGTTCGGTCCCTGGATTACCAGTCCAGCGTATTACCACTGGACTACAGATCCGTCTGTATAGTTGGGTAAGTATATGTATATATATATATGTATACTTACACATTTACAGGAAAGGGATTATCTAGAATGAAAGACGACGCATTTCTAATATATAAAGTTATATATTATATATCACAGACATCTTGAATGTTTGTCAACAGTTTCCCAATCGATGAACGAATCTCTCGGTTACAGTGGCCTCTGGTGGGCAGACATTAAAACAATAAGACATTTATAATGTAGTCTTTCTTGAAATATGTGTCTGGGAGTGGTGTCGGAAAGCATACTGAAACCAGTTATGCTATACAAAAATACTACCCTGGATGTCAGTGGCATGTAGCCAGTAAATAATGTTGATGAATGAGCATGTGCACAGTGCTTTAAAATTATTGTGGCACAAAAGTGTAACGAGAAAATACCTGTCATTTATACGATGAAAAAACGTCACATCGTTCAAAATGATATGTGCCAAGCAATTGGCAATGTTTACTGTTGATATAGTCTAGTGACGTATATAGTCTAGTGACGTCGGTAGAATATTTGAATTCAAGCGCCGCTTTATATATATATATATATATATGTACATTGTTCACATTCAACTGCATGAGCATGCGCATGGAACGGTATTTAATATCCGGAATTGATCAGCTTTTAACCAATATTTTATAAATTAAAAACCTCAGCGTTATCGTTACTGCGTTGTACTATTTGATGTTCGACTAGTGTGTCGAAAGAAGATGGCGGACTAGCTTGTCGAAAGAAAATGGCGGACTAGTTTGTCGAAAGAAGATGGCGGACTAGTTTGTCGAAAGAAGATGGCCGACTAGCTTGTCAAAAGAAAATGGCGGACTAGTTTGTCGAAAGAAAATGGCGGACTAGTTTGTCGAAAGAAGATGGCGGACTAGTTTGTCGAAAGAAGATGGCCGACTAGCTTGTCAAAAGAAAATGGCGGACTAGTTTGTCGAAAGAAGATGGCGGACTAGTTTGTCGAAAGAAGATGGCGGACTAGTGTGTCGAAAGAAGATGGCGGACTAGTTTGTCGAAAGAAGATGGCCGACTAGTTTGTCGAAAGAAGATGGCGGACTAGTTTGTCGAAAGAAGATGGCGGACTAGTGTGTCGAAAGAAGATGGCGGACTAGTTTGTCGAAAGAAGATGGCCGACTAGTTTGTCGAAAGAAGATGGCGGAGATTTTTTTGAATGCGTTTAATAAATGTTTATATAAGTATGTAGGTATCCGAGGGGATGCTCTGGGTGTGGTATGTGTCTATGAAAGTCGGGCTATAGTTATATAGACAGTGCCGTCAATGTCATTACCCTTGGAAAAATACCTCTCGCTATATTCGGACAGATTTAATAACACACAATCACACATTTTCACTTTATCTATACTGTTAGTTCTGGATGGCGTTGTACTTATGATAAAACAGGCAGAACACAATATGATGGACTTCCGTTCTGTTTTCTTGTATATATCGGAACTGCGTATCTATGGATCGCAGGTTCGATCCCCCGTCTGACTCTTAAACCGAGGTCTCGTGTCGGTGCTATGCACCGTGCACGTAAAAGAACCAGAGGAGACTCTGGAATGGGTCTCTGTCTGTATCATTGCACTATCCTCCATAATCTAAAATGCCGAATCTCTTCAAGAGGCGTCGCCCATATGGGGAACCGGTAGCGACGATAAATAAACGTAAAACACACACGTTTATTGTATATTTATGAACAACAATATGGATCCCATTGGAAAAAATATTGGTTTGCTAAAGCTAATAAAATTAAATTATAGTTTCATTTTTCTATTTGAAGAAATGAAAACGCACAGGGTGTATATAATAGTTTCTTTGATAGTGTATGCGCACAGCTACAGTTCTATACGCGCGTGTGCGTGATGGGAATACGTACACAGAATTAAAGCGTAGTATTAATGTGATTTTGTTTCTTCCATCTTAATACGAATACCATGTGAATCCCCTAAACTTCTTAAGCTCGTAACCGCAATTCTGCTAAATCAATTGGTGTTATATATATATATATTTATATAAGCGATATTACGACTAGTGCCTTACTGTAAGTCCTGACATTCAGCTGCCATATTTGGCAACCGGTTGCCAGGATTGGTTTAAACATATTTATTTTCTATCATATACATGGCTATTTTCAACAATTGAAATAAGGAATTGGACAGAAAGCAATAAAGGTTGCCAGGATTAGCAACAAGCTACTCGGTTTCACAACCAGCTACCATGATTGGAAACCGGCTGTCAACCACTTTGCTAGAATTGGCAACCGGCTGCAAGGATTGTCAAGCAGTTGCCATGATTTGCAACTAGATATCAGAATTGCCACCCGGCTGCACTTGTCGGAATTGGCAGCAAGGTGCCAGGATTATCGTAAAGTATTACGATATACATGCGATGCAGTTATACGTAAATAGCCCACTAAACAATATACCAAATATTACAGACGGGTCTGTAGTCCAGTGGTAACACGCTGGACTGGTAATCCAGGGATCGCAGGTTCGATCCCCCGTCTGACCATAATAAAATTAACAGTCTTTCAGATGGGACGTTAAACCGAGGTATCGTGTCGGTGCTTTACACCTTGTACGTAAAAGAACCAGAAGATACTCTGGAATGGGTCTCTGTCTGTATCATTGCACTATCCTCCAAAAATCTAACATTACTAATCTCGTCAGGAGGCGTTGCTCATATGGGCAACCGGTAGCGTCGATAAATAAACGTAAAACACACACATACCAAATATTTATTTTTGCGGAGAATGAAATCTCTATTCATAAAAGCAATAACATATTTTTGAGTCTGGAAATAATCGACATGTGTCACATATGCACACATATTATTGTGTTGTCAGATTGTCGCTTATAAGGCCACTAAGTATAAAAGTATGTTTCTATAGTAACTTGATCGAGCCTAAAGTGTCCTTACAGTACCACCTCTTGTCTTAGGGCAAAATGATCATGCCAACTATTAGTTTTTTGAATCCTGATTTTTTTGTCTTCTTTGAGTCCTCTTTTGTGTGAAACGAACCCAAGTAGGAGCTCGTGGAAGTCGTGATAGCGCAGTGGATGAGCGTTCACTTCAGGTGCGAAATATCCGGAGTTCGAGCCCCGCTGGAGCCGTTACGAGTGTGCCCTTAGGCAATGCATTTAAATTCCACGTTGCCTCTTCTCTCTCCCTCGTGGCGATGGATTCCATCAGGAATGAGGTCTCGAGAGTGATTAATATAAGTTGTAAGAACTTGTTTTGAAATCGAGCAAAGTAAATTTTGCCGACCAAATAGTTTATACAAATGTATCTAATGTAGCGAAACAAGGTCTTACAACAACAATGAAATATTTATCTTGTCAGTATTATGGCCACATGTCAGCATTCAGAAACAGACATGTATTAAGCCTACACATGTACTATCCTGTCTCAAAACTGAATACAACACGTAATCCTAGATTATAATGACGTGTCTCCTGTCTATATTTCCTTCAATTCTCATTCAAGTCGGATCACTCAATACTACAATTCTTGACACAACAAGAGATACAACACTGCGTGTCACGAACAACACTGCGTGTCACGAACAACACTGCGTGTCACGAACAACACTGCGTGTCACGAACAACACTGCGTGTCACGAACAACACTACATGATACACCAAGTAATACATAACTTACCTAATTAGAATAAAGGCAACAATCCTTTCATTACTATAGCCACAAGATAACTCCTCGTTAGATCACATATTGAACTCGTTTCGTTTAAAGATTTATATCATTGCTAATTAACAAGAACTTCGTCCCGTCAGAGAGAAATATCGACAATCTAAGACTATCCATGTTTCCAGCTTGAGAACGACATTGTTTTGGCATGGTAGCTGCAGGTAGTGATAGGTACGTTGTATACATGAGTCGTGCATAAAGCTAGTAGTTATTCGGAGAAAGCCTGACATGTCTAGCACAACGAACTCATAGATATACTGTAGTTCTACGTCATTATGACATGTAAAGTCGACGGGTTCTTTCTTATCTGTTCACCAGCTTTTCTGGCTTAGCGTTAGGTACCATCGCGGGACATATCGATATTACTTGACCCAACATCTACACAACATTGTGGAAGTCGTGATAGCGCAGTGGTTGCGCGTTCGCTTCAGGTGCGAAAGGTCCGGAGTTCGAGCCCTACTGGAGCCGTTACGATTGTGCCCTTAGGCAAGGCATTTAAATTCCACGTTGCCTCTTCTCTCTCCCTCGTGGCGATGAATTCCATCAGGAATGAGGTCTCGAGAGTGATTAATATAAGTTGAAAGAACTTGTTTCGCAATCGAGCTAAAATAAATTTGTATAAACTAAACCCAACATCTACCAAGATAATTTAATTCATCGCCCATTTTGCTGTATCATTAGTAAATATGACGGAAAATATCGATATAACATCATCATAAAACCACAGAGTTCATATCTGTTCGCCAACCGTGTTGGCTTAGTGTTAGGTACAATCGCGGTATATATCGATATAACATCATCATCATGAAAACCACAGAGTTTTGGCTTAGTGTTAGCAACAATCGCGGTATATATCGATATTACTCCATCCTAAATCTACCAAGATAATTTAATTCATGGTTCGTTATTGTGACGGGAAATATTGATATCACATCATCATAAAACCGCAGAGTTAATATCTCTTCGCCACCGGTTTGGCTTAGCGTTAAGTACAATCGCGGTATATATCGATATTACTCCAGGCGGGTTCATGCATATTGATGCATGTTGCATATTGATGCATGTTGCATATTGTTGCATATTGATGCATGTTGCATATTGTTGCATATTGATGCATGTTGCATATTGATGCATGTTGCATATTGTTGCATATTGACGCATGTTGCATATTGATGCATGTTGCATATTGATGCATGTTGCATATTGATGCATGTTGCATATTGACGCATGTTGCATATTGTTGCATATTGATGCATGTTGCATATTGATGCATGTTGCATATTGTTGCATATTGATGCATGTTGCATATTAATGCATGTGCACATGTATATTAACAGACTGTCTACTGGCTCTCTAGGGGGAAATCTTCACATGTTCAGTGTACTAGTAACGCCAACCCCATTCGCCCCTTTCTACTCTACTAGACAACAACTCCATATATTATCATATTCCATCTCTATTTTTCAGCTTTAACATTACTATATAATTCCAATGTGCATTTTTCACTTATAGTCTTATCTTTTGATTGCATTTGATTTGATTGTCTCATGGTAGAGTCTACATCCGTTATGTCGAATTTCGTCGGACCGAACAAAATACTTCGACATAACCGAAGTTTGACTTAACGAAATTCGATATTAACAGAACCAGTTATAAGTAAAATGATAGTGTCTGAAATGTGACTTCGATATAACCTGATAATTCAACATAACCGAATGTAGACAGTATATTGACTTTTGTTAAATGAGTTATCTCGTAAAATAAAGTCTTTATTATTATTATTATTATTATTATGACAATATGGGTATATTTGTGACTAACTTAACATTTGCATCAAATATTACAGAGCCTGGTTTATACAACTGTAGCCAGACCCTAACCGGGAAACAGGCTTTGATAGATAGATAGATAGTTTATTTTCAATTCCATTAGACTTAAAAGCCCATGAGGATAATGTATGCATGATATAAATGAACAGACAGTGAATTAACAAATAAATATAGTAAACAATGCATGCATGTTAATAACTGATTTAACTAAATGGAGAAGGTTACAGAATTATTTTGAAATGTTTCAATGTACACTGAGTATAAATTCGTGCAATATGAATCTAAATATTACGGACTTTGAGAAAACATGCATACATGGCGTATGACATAAATATTATTTTCAAATAATTAATTAATTTTTACCCTTTACCTTTGTACATTGAAATCAATTTCATGCACATTTACAATGTTGTAATGAATAAAATAATAGAAATATTACTCCAAAATCTAGTTCCAACACAAGTTAGTTAACCTGTATCGAAAGGAAAAGGCCAACTTGTTGGATAACTCAAAATACTTCGATAGATTTAACATATGGACATATGTTATTTTTAAATATTAAGATTAACTTAGTTATTTTAATATACCAACCTTTTCGAAACAAAACAAAAGGTTAACATATTAAGTATTTTACAGCAATAATGGTGCACATTTTATATTAGTGTGCAACTAGTACTGAGCTTTAATATCACCGGAGTTTTATTTCCACTCTATCAAAATGCTTCACATACAGCCATTGACGGTGACTAATTTTATATCATATACTATTTACATTTCTATTGCTATACAGGTTATCATTTCTAAGCGAAAACGCTTTATGAACAAACATTCCTAAATTTCAAATGACCGTTTTATTCTCATGTTTTATTAATTCGATGAACTTAATCATATTTGGACGTCTCCAGAGTTTAACACTAATAAACTGTTTTCTCAAATCTGTATATACCGGACATTCAATGACAAAATGATATTCATCTTCAATGACATTACAAATCTGACATTTCCTTTCATTTATAGGTGTACGTATTGGTCTATTCCATCTACCTGCTTCAATATGTAATCTATGAGAAGATACCCTTAATCTAGTGAGTGACAGGCAAAATGTATTCATGTTAAAACACTCTAAATATGGTTGGAATTGAAAACATGAAACAGTTTTATAAAATAAAGCTCTACTTGAATTATCAATCCTACTATTCCAATTTTGTATAAACTGGTCTATTAATCGTTGTTTGACAACATGCAAAAATAAATCGACATTACCAACATTTTGTTGTCACCAAGTATCATAAAAACCTAGGGTACATACTAAATGTTTTACTGATGAACACCAATTAACTTTATTTGGTGAGTTTTCAAAATCAGACATTAACATTTTATAAACTCTAGACACATATTTTTTTCATTTACATGTAAAATCTTTATCCAATATTTTATAATGTTGTAATAATGAATTACCTTACAGGATTTTCTACCGAGCTCCCCATATACACAATCATTTTGTGTTGTCTTCTTAACACCCAATAACTTCTTACAAAATTGAAGATGAACCCTCTCAATGGACATATCATTTGCAAAGCCGCAAACTCCACTACAATAATTTAAAATGGGCGTTACCAACTTATCAGGTATTATCATTTATTGCTGTTCACAGGTTTATCGCCAGTGCAGTATTTTCTTTGTTATGCTTTACGGGAGTATGCTCGTGCATTTCGAGATTTATAGGTGTATTTAACTGGTATGCGTGTGTGTTTAACTGGTATGCGTGTGTGTTTAACTGGTATGCGTGTGTGTGTGTGTGTGTGTGTGTGTGTGTGTGTGTGTGTGTGTGTGTGTGTGTGTGTGCGTGCGTGCGTGTGTGTGTGTGTGTGCGTGCGTGCGTGCGTGTGTTATTTATCGTCGCACCCGGTTGCCCATATGAGCGACGCCTCCTATATATTGAATTATTTTGCTAGCCTGGGAACATGCATTGATATATTTTGCCTGGTCAGTCATATACATGTAATATATTTTAACACCGAGACCATTAATTAGGCCGTAGGCTGTCCGATTAGCGCAGTGGTTAGCGCGCTCGCTTCTCACCAATGTAACCCGGGTTCGATCCTCGGACCGGGACGTATGCGAGATGGTACGGTGGTCGCCAGATCGGACAGGTGGGTTTTCTCCGGGTACTCCGGTTTCCTCCCACACGAATGACCACATATAGGCTTTCATTCGCGCCAACGAGAGTGATTAATACAAGTTGTTTAAACCTCGCATTCGTTCTAACATAAATAAAGTTTATAAAGGCCGTGTTGAGTTTCTGTTAATGTCATTTTGCCAGCAGTAAATGAAAAGAGAAAACTGGACAGATTGGAACCAAGGCTACCATTTGGCCTGAGACTACAGACTGTTCTAGTGTACCCAGTTTTACACAGACAAGTTATTTAAAGATCAGAATACCTCAGTAGAATTATGCACTATATATGTTATGGAAGAATGACAGAATGAATGCATACGTCTAGATATATATGCTTTCCATAAATATAGTGCTAAAACCGTACTTGATGCAACACACATCAAATAATGCACAGGGAAAACAGATGCAACAGCTCGTGTGTGTATAACAACATGCATCACTGTGTCTTTAGATTTCCTACTGAGAGATATTTCTAATGGTTCTATTACCTCCCTTGATAGATAATGTCCGATTTATCCCGAAATGCATATATTGGTCCTTCATGTTGGAATCCTTTGTTTTTACTGTAGATCCATAACCAGATGTAGAGGTATGGTGCATGCGGTCTGATTGAGATGTGTACAGTAGTGTACACATTGTATATAGGCAAACTGTAGAATATCTGTGGCGATTTCATTATTTAATAATTATAAGATGAGGAAACGCATGAATATTTATAGCATTTGGTGCAAAGGAAACAACGTATAATATATCTACTCTGCCATATGCCATGTACTCGTATAATATACATGTATCTACTCTGCCATATGCCATGTACTCGTATAATATACATGTATCTACTCTGCCATATGCCATGTACTCGTATAATATACATGTATCTACTCTGCCATATGCCATGTACTCGTATAATATACATGTATCTACTCTGCCATATGCCATGTACTCGTATAATATACATGTATCTACTCTGCCATATGCCATGTACTCGTATAATATACATGTATCTACTCTGCCATATGCCATGTACTCGTATAATATACATGTATCTACTCTGCCATATGCCATGTACTCGTATAATATACATGTATCTACTCTGCCATATGCCATGTACTCGTATAATATACATGTATCTACTCTGCCATATGCCATGTACTCGTATACTATACATGTATCTACTCTGCCATATGCCATGTACTCGTATAATATACATGTATCTACTCTGCCATATGCCATGTACTCGTATAATATACATGTATCTACTCTGCCATATGCCATGTACTCGTATAATATACATGTATCTACTCTGCCATATGCCATGTACTCGTATAATATACATGTATCTACTCTGCCATATGCCATGTACTCGTATAATATACATGTATCTACTCTGCCATATGCCATGTACTCGTATAATATACATGTATCTACTCTGCCATATGCCATGTACTCGTATAATATACATGTATCTACTCTGCCATATGCCATGTACTCGTATAATATACATGTATCTACTCTGCCATATGCCATGTACTCGTATAATATACATGTATCTACTCTGCCATATGCCATGTACTCGTATAATATACATGTATCTACTCTGCCATATGCCATGTACTCGTATAATATACATGTATCTACTCTGCCATATGCCATGTACTCGTATAATATACATGTATCTACTCTGCCATATGCCATGTACTCGTATAATATACATGTATCTACTCTGCCATATGCCATGTACTCGTATAATATACATGTATCTACTCTGCCATATGCCATGTACTCGTATAATATACATGTATCTACTCTGCCATATGCCATGTACTCGTATAATATACATGTATCTACTCTGCCATATGCCATGTACTCGTATAATATACATGTATCTACTCTGCCATATGTCATGTACTCGTATAATATACATGTATCTACTCTGCCATATGTCATGTACACGTATAATATACATGTATCTACTCTGCCATATGCCATGTACTCGTATAATATACATGTATCTACTCTGCCATATTGCCATGTACTCGTATAATATACATGTATCTACTCTGCCATATGCCATGTACTCGTATAATATACATGTATCTACTCTGCCATATTGCCATGTACTCGTATAATATACATGTATCTACTCTGCCATATTGCCATGTACTCGTATAATATACATGTATCTACTCTGCCATATGCCATGTACTCGTATAATATACATGTATCTACTCTGCCATATGCCATGTACTCGTATAATATACATGTATCTACTCTGCCATATGCCATGTACTCGTATAATATACATGTATCTACTCTGCCATATGCCATGTACTCGTATAATATACATGTATCTACTCTGCCATATTGCCATGTACTCGTATAATATACATGTATCTACTCTGCCATATGCCATGTACTCGTATAATATACATGTATCTACTCTGCCATATGCCATGTACTCGTATAATATACATGTATCTACTCTGCCATATGCCATGTACTCGTATAATATACATGTATCTACTCTGCCATATGTAAATGTTGTAAAATCAATGAACCAATTGGGAAGCGTCGAATCTAATGTTTTGAGAACTTGTGATCCGACCCACTTGCCATTATTTATGCTGTAGTTTGTTATGATGTATTATATTGTATATGCACTTTAATGGCAATAAAATATGTTTAAACTAAAAGGAAACAATGATAAAAAAACAGCGGAAACACATAAGAGGACATATCTTCTTTTAGGAGTATTCAGGGGCAGTAACTGACTAGTTTATGGCGTGTTTTAGAAGCAAAAACAAACTTATTCCATCGGTTCATATAACATCTGATAACATATATCAGTGGTGTACAGTGGTGTACAGTGGTGTTCGTGGAACTGCATTTAGTGGAGATTGCTTCATTTTCTTGAGGTGGATCCGGGTACACTAATATTCGTGAGAGAGAGAGAGAGAGAGAGAGAGAGAGAGAGAGAGAGGTGGATCCGGGAACACAAATATTCGTGAGAGAGAGAGAGAGAGAGGTGGATCCGGGTACTCGCTTTTTGCGATGTAGTGTCGCTTTAATGTACTTCTGCCCGTTGAACAGTACGTCATAACTGATTCACCTGTCGTTTTATGAGCGAAGTGACATTAGTAGTAAGGGCGTCTCTTTGTATGTAAACAAACGGCCATTTTGAATACGTTTTATAGTAACTCATTTGCATATAAGGGAATATAAAGTAGGTCACGCGCGTGCGCGTCACTATATAGCCTATTGATGACGTATCGCGCAACGACCGAGCTCTTTGTTTTTTAGTAAACCCGGCTCTTTGCATATAAGTTAATATAAGTAGGTCACGCGCGTGCGCGTTTATTGATGACGTATCGCGCAACTACCGTGTACGAAGGCGTATCTAGTAACGAGTCTCTACGCGGCGTCCATTTTGGATGACCTCGGTTTATCGGATAATCTTATAATTCGCGAATAATGCGACATATGTCCTCTATTATATATCCGGAGCGTCGTCGCATTTCTTCGAAGACACTAGTCAGAATAATCGGTGGCCCCGCCACGTACCCGGATGACACCCTCACGCTTCCAGTCGCATCCGTTCTCGAGTCAATAACATCCGAACAGAGCCGCTTCCAACTGGTCCGTACCGGGGGTACCTCCATTCTCCGCCCACACAAGGATTCAGATCCGGGCTGGCCCTGGGGTAGAGTTATCGCTGCATCGGCCCTCATTTACGGTACGCGCTATGTGAGACCGTGTACCGAGGTCGTGTAGCGAGTGGTTGTCGCGGGACAACGACTGGATGTCACGGATATCCGGTTACCCGATGGTGACCAAATCCAGCTCGCAATCATGGGTCGCCACCTCCGTACGACAGGAAGTCGCGATAGCGCAGCTTCAGGTCCGGAGTTCGAGCCCCGTTGGAGCCGTTACGAGCGTCGCCATTTTAATTCTCTCTCCGTCAGGAACGATAAGTCGGAATAACTCGTTTCGCGATCGAGCTAAAATAAATTTGTATAAAAAAACGACGTTCTTTTACGACATCGATATACCGATCTGTACAGTACCAGAGTGAAAGTGGTGTATAAGAAAACGAAGCGACTACACTACACTACATACCCTATTACAGCGACCAATGGAAACGAACCGCTCTATAAATAGCCAGCGCGTACGTTTCTATAAATAACGACTACGAACCGCTTTATAAATAGCTATCTCGTACCATTCTATAAATATCGACTACGAACCGATCCATAAATAGCGATTACGTACGCTTCTATAAATAGCGACCGATTAGAAGAGTAATGTATTTAGATATGGTGAGACAGCGCGTATATCTTGTAGTAATGTAAGTAGATTTGGTGAGATAGTGCTTATATCTTGTAGTAATGTACGTAGATATGATGAGATAGTGCGTATATCTTGCAATAATGAATGTAGATATGATGAGATAGTGCGTTTATCTTGTAGAAATGTATGCAGATATGGTGAGACAGCGTGTAGTTATTGTAGTAATATATGTAAATATGGTGAGATAGTGGATATATCTTGTAGGAATGTATGTAGATATTGTGATATAGTGTTTAGATCTTGTAGTAATGAATGTAGATATGGTGAGATAGTGTGTAAATTTAGTAGCAATGTATGTATATATGGTGATATAGTGGATATATCTTGTAGGAATGTATGTAGATATGGTGATATAGCGTGTAGATCTTGTATTAATGAATGTAAATATGGTGAGATAGTGGATATATCTTGTAGGAATGTACGTATATATGGTGATATGGTGTGTAGGTCTTGTAGTAATGAATGTATATATGGTGAAATAGTATGTGGATCTTGTAGTAATGAACGTATATATGATGAAATAGTGTGTAGATCTTGTAGTAGTGAATGTAGATATGGTGAGATAGTGGATATATATTGTTGTAATATACGTAGATATGGTGAGATAGTGTGTATATATTGTATTAATGTATGTCGATATGGTGAAATAGTGTGTAGATCTTGTAGGAATG